>PVIW01002534.1:0-212698 GCA_004026585.1 Noctilio leporinus | reverse complement strand
AACAACAATAAAATTAAAAAAAAAAAAGGCAACAGAGGTATTAAAGAGTCACAAAAGGAGATAAAATCATAAATTAAAAATACTCAATTCACTTAAAAGGTCAAACAAAATGGAAAAGAGGGATAAAATAAATAAAAGGGGGGAAAAAACCCAATACTAGAATGATTAAATTAACCCACCAACATCAGTAATTAAAAGACTAAAAAACCATGTAAAAGGCAAACAGTCTGGATTTTAAAAGGGGAAAACACATATATTTAAGCTATTTTGAAAAATATTTTAGATACCACTTCACACCTGTTAGAATGGTTATTACCAAAAAGACATAACAGGAATAACAAGTGTTGGCAAGCATGTGGAGAAAAGGGAATCCCTTGTGCACTGTTGGTAGGGATGTAAATTGGTGCAGCCACTGTGGAAAAAGAGTTTGGTGGTTCCTTGTAAATTAAAAACAAATTAACCATATGATCCAGCAATTCCACTTTTGGGTATTTATCCAAAGAAAAGGAAAACACAAACTTGAGAAGATATATGTTTTCATTTATCTTTGAAAATGAACCCCATGTTCATTGCAGCATTATTTATACTAGCCAAGATACAGAAATGATGTAAGTATCCGTCAATGGATAAAGAAATTGTGGTATATGTATATACAGTGGAATAGATATTTTAAAAAAGGAATAAAATCTTCCCATATGTGTAAACATGGATTGACCTTAAGAGCATGACACTAAGTGAAATATGTTAGAGAAAGACAAATACCATATGATCTCCCTTCTATTGGAATCTTAAAATACAAAAACAAAGGAAAACCAAAACTAAGGTCATAGATACAGAGAACAGATTGGTCATTGCCAGGTGTGGGGGTTGGGAGGTAGGCAAAAATGGGTGAACTAGGTTTTTTCAATGTAAACAGACTAATTTATGCAAAAAAATATATTTTTTTATTTAAAGGAAGCAATAGGTTAAAAGTAAAAGGGTGAAAAAGATCAACCATACAAAGACTAAAGGAAAGAAGGCTAATGTGGCTATATTAACATCAGACAAAATGCATGCCTATGAAGGAGAAGAAGCAGAAATAAGTATAATAGCATCAATTCGTCAGGTAAGTATAGCACTACAAGTGCACACATCTTAAAAACAGCACCAAAATGCATGAGGCAAAATTTGAGAAGAGAAAAAGCTATCCATAATTGATAATCAAGAAGACCAAAGTAATAATTAATGAAAAGTTGTATTACGATTGGATGTTCACATGGGAAAAAAAGAACCTTGATCCTCACATAGCATATATAAAAAGTAACTGAAAATGGATCACAGATCTAAGTGTAAGAACTGAAACTAAACATTTCTACGAGAAAACATGAAAAATCCTTCGTTACCTTGGGTTAGGCAGAAATTTCTTAGGAGTAAAAACAAAGCAAAACGCCAGTCTCTCTTTCTGCCATCTTGAAGCCTGCTGGGAACAGGACTTCTAAAATGACATACATATATGGCCCTGACCAGCTAGTGTGGCCCAGTTGCTTGGATGTTGTCCCACAAGTCTTGCTCCAGGTCACGGGTTTGATTCTCAATTGGGGCCTATGCATGGGTTCAGGTTTGGTCTCCAGTGGGTGCACATGCAAGAGGCAACCAATCTCTGTTTCTCTTTCACCTCAGTGTTTCTGTCCCTCTCTCCCTTCCCCTCTCTCTAGAAATAAATAAAATCTTAAAACAACAAATATGTCTGGAAGGCTGTGCCATTCCTGCTGGCTATAAGTGGGGTCTCCAGAACCAGAGGGAACACAGGACTCTTCTTAAAATTGAAGGTGTTTGTGCTAGAAGTGAAATCTAGGCAAAAGATATGCGTGTGTTTACAAGGTAAAGAACACAGTGACACCTGGTGGCACACTGAACAAAACCAGCGTAATCTAGGGAAAAATGGTACTACCCCCATGGAAACAGCGGCATGGCTGGAGGCAAATTCTAAAGCAACCTTCCTGCTAAGGCCATTGGACATAGTATCCATGTAATGCTATACCCCTAAAAGATTTAAACTTATTTTAAAAAATAAAAAATACAAGTGGATTAAAAAAGTTAAACTGGGCTCGATCAAAATTTAAAACTTCTTTTCAAAAGACCCTATTAATAAAATGAAAGGCAAACCACAGACAGGGAGAAAATATTTGAAATGTACATATTCTCAAAAAAACCGTCATATTCTACATATATGAAAAATTCCCACAGTTCAATAACAAAAAGACAAGTGGCCCAATAAAAATATGGGCAAAAGATCTGAATGATACTTTCCCAAAGATGACAGATACAGAAGGAAAACAAGCACTCGAAAGCATGTTCAAGATCACTAGTCAACAGGAAAATACAAATTAAAACCACATCTTATATGGCTAAAATTAAACACTGAACATATGAAGAACTGGCAAGGATGTGGAGGAACTAGAACCTTTTTTTTTTTTTTTTTTTAATTTTTAAGATTTTATTTATCATTTTTAGAGAGAGGGGAAGGGAGAGAGGCAGAGAGAGGGAGAGACTTCAACGTATGGTTGCCTTTCACCTGCCTTCAGCTATGGACCTGGCTGGAGACCTGGCTTGCAACCTGGTTATGTGCCCTGGCTGGGGAATCGAACCAGCAACCTTTGGGTTTACAAGCCGGCACCTTATCCACTGAGCCACCAGCTAGGGCCTAGAACTTTTTTTTTTTAGACTTTATTTATTTTTTAGAGGGAAAGGAGGGAGAGAGAGGGAGACACATCAACATGCCAGAGAAACATTGATCAGCTGCCTCTCACACGCCCCCAACCAGGGACCTGGCTCACAACCCAGGCATGTTCCCTGATTGGGAACAGAACCAGCAATCCTTCCATCCACAGGCCAGCACTCAATCCCTGAACCACACCAGCCAGGTGGAACCAGAATTCTTAAACACTGCTAAAGGCAACGTAAATGGTTATCACCACTTTGGAAAAGTCGGTTGTTTCTTAAAAAGTTAGACATACACATAGCAAGACTTACACACTAATGTATATAGAAGCTTTATTTATTATAGCCAAAAATAAATAATTCATCAACAGGTAAATGGATAACCAAATATGGTGTAGCCATATGAGAGTATTATACAGCAGTTAAAACAAATGAACTACTGACACATGCAACAAAGATGAAATCTTCAAATCGTTATGCTGATAAAACCAAACCCCCACCAAAAATGTGCATCATATATGACCTCATTTATAAACTTATAGAAAATGTACTAAGGTATAAAAACAAAAGAGGCCCTGGCTGGTAGCACAGTGGATAAGGTGCCGGCCTGCAAACCCAAAGGTTGCTGGTTCGATTCCCCAGCCAGGGCACATAACCAGGTTGCAAGCCAGGTCTTCAGCTAGTTCCTTGGCTGGAGGCAGGTTAAAGACAACCATACATTGATGTTTCTCTCCCTCTCTGCCTTTCTCCCTTCCCCTCTCTCTGTAAATAATAAATAAATAAATAAATAACCTTTAAAAAAACAAAAAAACAAAAAACAAAAGAGGATCCCTGATTACCTGGCTATAGGGAAAGAACCATGGGACAGGGCAAGAGAGGAAACTTAAAAAGGAATATAAAGAAACTTCAGGGGAGGTGACATGTTTTTTGTTATCCTTTTTTTTTACCTTGATTGTGGCAATGGTTTTATGGGTGTAAATATTTTAAATATGGGCATTTTGTTCTGTCAACTGTACCTTAATGAAGGTGTTTAAAAATGGTTATACACCCTGGCTGGTGAGCCTCAGTGGATTGAGTGCTGGCCTGAAAACCAAAGGGTGGTCGATTTGATTCCCAGCCAGGACACATGTCTGGGTGGCAGGCCAGGTCTCCAGCCAGGTCCCCAGGTAGAGGCACACGAAAGGGAGCCACACATTGATGTTTCTCTCCCTCTCTTCCCCTTTCTCTAAAAAAAAATAAAATAAAATCTTTAAAAATGGATATAAATAGCCCTGGCTGGTGGCACAATGGATAAGGCACCAACCTGTGAAACCAAAGGTTGTTGGTCAATTCTCAGCCAGGGCACATAACCAGGTTGCAAGCCAGGTCTCCAGCCAGGTCCATAGCTGGAGGCAGGTGAAAGGCAACCACACATTGATGTCTCTCTCCCTCTCTGCCTCTCTCCCTTCCCCTCCCTCTCTAAAATAAATAAATAAAATAATTGTCTCTCTCCCTCCCCGCCTAAAATAAAATAACTGCAAAACACATTTAAATAAAATGGATATAAATACACATTTCACTATACAAGATATACAGATATCATATAATCATGTGAAAAGATGCTTAACATCATTAGTTTTTAGGAAAATGAAAATTAAAACCACAATGTAATACCACCACCCACCAGACTGGTTAAAATTAGAGGCACAATATTTGTAACACCACCACCAGGCTAAGTCTCTGTCAACCACTCTTCTGATCAACACACTTCATTATTTTTTTTAAGTTGTCTTTTCCTTTTTATTTATTTATTTTTTAGTTTTTATTTCTTCATTTTTAGAGTGAGGGGAAGGAGGAAGACAGAGGAGAGAAACATCATTGTGTGAAATATCAGTTGCCTCTCAATGCCCCTAACCAGGAACCTGGCCTGCAACCCAGGCACGTTCCCTGACTGGAAACCAAGCCAGAGACTTTTTGATTCACAGGCCAGCACTCAACCCACTGAGCCACACCAGCTGGGGCTGCAATGTACTTTAATATTTGCAGAATTCAGTTCCTACTTGGAGGTAATTTCCTATTTCACCTTTGAATATTGTTTTTGATCTATTTGTTGGGTTCTCTATTTTGGACACGGATTATCCTTATAATAATTATCTTTTTAATTATATTTTAAAGATTCTTATTTACTTATTTTTAGTGAGAGGGGATGGGAGGGAGACAGAGAGGGAAGGAAATATTAACATGTGACAGAAACATTGACTGGGTGCCTCTTACACACCAACCGGGAACCCGGCCCACAACCCAGGCATGTGCCCTGACAGGAATGGAACCAGTGACCTATAGGTATGCAAGATGATGCCCAGCCCACTGAGCCACGCCAGTCAGGGCAGTAATTATCTTTATCAATCTTCCCTAGATATCTTCTGATCGCTTTGTCTTTTTCTTCTGCATTCACTGGTTTATCTTAAGTCTTTCTGTACACCAGTACTTTGGTTTTTAGCCAAGCCTATTACGTTCCTTACATTTTAAATTTATTAGATACGTCATACCATGTGGCTTAGTATCCTTACCAATTCAATTTCCCTTAGCATCTCATAGTTACTTTGTTTTTTCACCTTTGGCCTCTCGGTTTCATTGAATTCACTCTTCTGTACCTTAAATCTGCTGGGATTTAAATCCTTAGATTATGCTTTTTTTCCAGTTATGGTTCTTACCTTGCTTTTGTATGTACATTCATTTCTTTAATTTTATTGCCCAAGGAATAATTATGTGAGTGGTACTTTGATGCTACTTTTCAGCTAGCTCATTCAAACCTACAGGAGGCAGCTCTGTTTAGGCCACCTACTTGTTCCAATATAGTATGTGGGGTTTCTTACTGGATTCCTGTCAGTCTCTTACCTAAAGTCTGTTCTTTCCATCTTCCCCAAGCATAGTTTTCATTTCCTCTGCTTTACATAGGTGGTAAAAGATGGGGTTGGATATAGTTCTGCTAAGACTGGATGCAATCTTTACTAGGACACTTGGGTTTTGATTTAATTCTGAGAAAGAGTAAAATGTCCTATACGTTAGGAGAGAGCCCACTTTACATGGGTGAGAAACTGGCCTTGATTCCCCTATCATTGCTCTAACTCATCATAGGACCCAGTAACCTGTTTCTGAGAAGCAACCCCTAAATCCATGCACCATCACCCTATCACACCCAATTCTTTGTCCAGTAGCCAGTTCCACTACTCCCCACATCAGAAGATACAGATTCTCCTTGCTTCCTTCTTTCCAGATTCAAAATTATTATAATTTTCGGAGTTTTGTGAACTAATCAGTATATTTTGCAAAGGTAAGAGGGCTGCATAGAACCTGAATGAAGCCATACCAGAAATTTCTATACTTTTCTCTCTGAAGAATAAATCAATTATATATATAAATACATGTGAGGCACAGAATGGTATTAAACATTTTGCATTATATCCTGAGCTGTCACTTTGAGTTTTATGGTATTAAGTCTCTCTTATTTATGGAGGGGATTTTCCTTTTAATATTTACAGCTGACCCTTGAAGAAGAAGGGTGGGGAGGGAAGGTCAGAGGCACCTGCTCGGCCTAAAGTCCAAGGATAACTTCTGACTCTCTGAAACCTAGTCATTCCTTGGTATACATGGAGAACTGGTTCCAGCACTCCCACAGTTACCAAACTCCAGGGATGCTCAAGTCCTTTATACAAAATAGTGTGGAGGGCCCTGGCTGGTAGCACAGTGGATAAGGCACTGGCCTGTGAACCCAAAGGTCGCTGGTTCAATTCCCAGCCAGGGCACACATAACGAGGTTGCAAGCCAGGTCTCCAGCCAGCTCTGTAGCTGGAGGCAGGTGAAAGGCAACCATACATTGATGTCTCTCTCCCTCTCTGCCTCTCTCCCTTACCCTCTCTCTAAAACTAATAAAATATATATATATATATATATTTTTTTAAAGATTTTAGAAAGAGGGGAAGGGAGGAAGGCAGAGAGGGAGAGAGACATCAACATATGGTTGTGTTTCACCTGCTTCCAGCCACAGACCTGACTGGAGACCTGGTTTGCAACCTAGTTATGTGCCCTGGCTGTGGAATTGAACCTGCGACCTTTGGTTCACAGGCTGGCGCCATAACCACTGTGCTACCAGCCAGGGCTAATAAAATATTTTTTAAAAATAGTGTGGAACAATGCATACAACTGGCCTCTGCATCTGCAGCTTCCCAAACTTGGATTAGAAAATACTGCCCTGCCCTGGCTGGTAGCTCAGTGGATAAGGTGCCGGCCTGCAAACCCAAAGGTCGCAGGTTTGATTCCCCAGCCAGGGCACATAACCAGGTTGCAAACCAGGTCTCCAGTCAGGTCTGTGGCTGGAGGCAGGTGAAACGCAACCATACATTGATGTGTCTCTCCCTTCCCCTCTTTCTAAAAATAATGAAATAAAATCTTTAAAAAAAATACTGTCCTGCAATCTGTGGCTGCCCAAAACTGAGAGTGTAAAACCCACAGGTACTAAGGACCAACTATATATTTATCAAAAAACCCTGTTTAAGAGAAACCATGCAGTTCAAATCCATGTTGTACAAGTCAACTGTATTTGTTTTTTTCTATTTTATTTTGGTTTTTACCTTTCATATGCAACTGTATCAGGTATTAGGAGAGAAAGACCATTTGATTTCTCTACTCCTACTTTATATAGATCCACTTTACAAGTTTTCACTGTCATTATTTTTATATACTATACCTGCTGGGTACATCATCTCCTCTGAAGCCTCACTGAAATCCTACTTACAGTAGCTCTTTTATTTTCCTCATTTATTACTTCTGGAAATCATACATGTCTATTTTTAAAACTAGAATGTAAAAATTTATGAAAACTGTCATTTCCTGCTGTAGCTGCAGAGCCTGTAACAGTGCCTTGCATCTGAATAGACTGAGTAAATATGTAAAATAAATGAACAAGTTTACCCTTCACTGAATCCTCCTTATAAAGTAGGCATTACACCCGTTTTACAGAAAAGAAAATAAAGGTAAAGTTATCTGCCCAGGGACTAATCTCTCTTTTTTTATTATTATTATTATTTTTTAATTTAATTTCATTGTTGTTGTATCAGGGACAAATCTTCTAATGTCAAAACGAAGGCTCTTTTCATTCTTACCTTGTTTGAAAAGGTGTTGGCTCCAATGAAGACTCAGTGAAGTATCTACTGTATGTATATGGGAACTGTGCTTGCACAAGACTTATATACTATCCTCACTGACAAAGAATTTAAACAAATTAGGTAATTAAGTACTTTTGTTTTAAGATCATGAGGAATTCATAAATATCCCTGGCTAGTGTGGTTCAGTGGATTGGGTGCCAGCCTGTGAACCCAAAGATCGCTGGTTCAATTCCTAGTCAGGGCATGTGTCTAGGTTGTGGACCAGGTCCCCAGTTGGGGGCATGCGAGAGGCAACCAATGGATGTTTCACACACCAATGTTTCTCTCCCTGTTTTTCTCCCTCCCTTCCTTTCTCTCTAGAACTAAATAAACAAAATCTTAAAAAAAAAAAAAAAAAAAAAGGAATTCATATATATGTCAATAATTCTAAGAGATCCTAATACCCCTGGCTGGTGGCTCAGTGGATAGTCACCGACCTGCAAACCCAAAGGTCGCTGGTTTGATTCCCAGTCAGGGCAAATAATCAGGTTGCAAGCCAGGTCCTTAGCTGGAGGCAAGTGAAAGGCAACCATACATTGATGTCTCTTTCCCTTTCTTCCTCCCTCCCTGCCCTTCTCTCTAAAAATAATGAATAAAATCTTTAAGAGATCCTAATAGATCTCCGCTTCCCCAAAATCTGTACAACAGATTTCAAATAAAAGTTAGTATTTATACATGTTCTCCAAAGTATTTTCAGTCATTACCTCATTTAATTTTCCTAGGAATCCTACGAAATACATAGTTGTGTCATCATCCCTCCTATAGGGGTAAAGGACTGAGGATAAAGAGGTTAAGAAGATCTTGGATTCAATATCCTATAGGGCACTTGTTACTTGTTACTACGGAAGTTATATGTCTTCAATATACAAAATTTATAAAGTACTGACAAGGACACACTCTGTAGTCCAAAAAAATCCAGATCCCTGTGCTCCAGATAACAGCCTCAACACTTGTCTGACTTCATCAGCCAGCACTCAAAACTACTTTTGTTGTCTACCAATCTTTCACTCTCACATTCAGTGGTCACCGGGAACTGCCATTTTACAAATATCTCTGAAATTTATCCCTTCCTTCCCATATCCTCTGCCGTGCCCAAACATTTTCACCATCTCTCACCTGGATTCCTTTCTCTGAGTGATCATAACACTTTCCGGGCATCTACTGGCCACAGAATAAACTACAAAATCTTTAGTAAAAAATGGACTGAAAACATACCAGTTGGGCACCCAATCCATGCCAGTACTAGGTACCAAGTATAAGGAGCACCCAGTCTGAAAAGGAAGGAAGACAACAAAGGTACATCTCCTAAAGGAAGACAAGGTATAAAGCTGCTCTCGCTTCAGACATCATGACGTCTACCTCAATGAACTGCCCCCTCCCCACCACTATTCATTTGAGTGCCGTTTTCCTTAGTTAGTGATCCCTCTGTGACTCACAGCATTCTTGCCTTTTAACCCACCCAGCAGGGCTCTGGGCTCACTGTCTCTCCTTCCTGATGCCTTCCCTAAGGCACAGGCCTCTCTCATCCCGCCTCCGTGCTTCAGGCATACTTGTTCACAACTCCACTGGACACCTGTCATAGCATACTAAGTCATTTCTCTCCCTGACCAGATTGGGCACTTTTGCAATCAGCACCACAGACAGTAGATATTGGTCCTCTTCCCACCCCAGTACACAGGAACTCATCCCTTTAGGAGCAGGGCTCAATGTGGACAGTCCCACCGATGAAGCAGTCCCTCCCAGGGTGTGATCAGCTAAGAATCACTGTGGCTATTAAGGGGCCACATGCTTAAAAAATTATTTAGTCTGAAAATTCTGTTAAAGGTATAACTTAGGCATGTTTCCATGATGTCATATGTGTTATGAGATCTCTAGTTGCCATACTTAATTAAAACAAGAAGAGCCCTGGCTGGTGTAGCTCAGTGGATTGAGCACTGGCCTGCGAACCAAAAGGTCGCCAGTTTGATTCCCAGTCAGGGCACATGCCTGGGTTGCAGGCCAGGTCCTCAGTTGGGGGCATGCAAGAGGCAACCGCATATTGATGTTTCTCTCCCTCTCTTTCTCCTTCCCTTTCCTTCTCTCTAAAAATAAATAAATAAAATATTTTTTAAAAAAGGAGAAACAAAATAAATTTTCATCAGTAAAATTAGGATGCAGGAACCAAGAGCAAAATTTGAATTTGTACAAGTGTAAAATCTATAGCCAAACAATATGTAGCAAGACCTTTAAACTTCAAGCTTTTGATCCTGAATTTCACTTCTAGAACTATATTATGGGGAAATTATTTAAAATACTCTAAGATTTATAAAAGAGATGTGTAATACATCACTAAAACTGTGCAAAACCAAAACAAATTGGATAGGAGTGCTTAAATACCCAATGATACACACACACACACATATGCAAACCCAATAAACAAACAAATCGACCATGGCTGGTGGCTCAGTGGATAGGCACCAGCCTGCAAACCCAAAGGCTGCTGGTTCAATTCCCAGCCAGGGCACATAACCAGGTTGCAAGCCACATCTAAGCCAAGCCTGTAGCTGGAGGCAGGTAAAAGACAACCATATATTAATGCTGCACTCCCTCTCTCTCTCCTTTCCCCTCTCTGAAAATAATAAATAAAAACTTTTTTAAAAAATCAAGAAAATCAATCATAGCAAAGGGCTAATCTCCCTTATATGAATTCCTAAAAAGTAAAAGAACAAAGAACTTATGAAAAATGGGTAAACGGTATGAATAGACAGAAATGATTAAAAAACATAGAGAAAGATGCCAATAAGAAAAAAGCAAAGTAATATACCAAGACACTATTTCCACCATGAATGGCAGCATGAAACTCGTACTATTGGTGAGGTTATGGGAAAACAGGCACTTAAAAAAGACTGCCAGTAGGAATTCAAGTTTGATAAATCAGCAGTAGAATTAAAGTCCTATGTGAGTAACTTTGGTGCTATCAATCAAAATTACAACTGCGTGTAACTTTTGCTTAACTATGCCACTTCAGGGAATGTATCCTACAAATATACTTCCACACATGCAGTATCATAGGTGCAAGACTTTCATTAACATAATTTGTAATAACGAAAGTCTGGAAACAACATTAAATGTCTAATAAAAGGAAATATTAACAAGGGACTACAGTACCATAAAGCCTTTTTAAAAATAGAATTCTCAATGTAACATGCCTAACATCCTTTTGTGTAAATAAAAGGACAATAATATGTAATCATTATATTTGCTTATACATGCACAAAGAAACTATGGGCACACAAAGGGAGCTAACAATAGTGGTTACCTTAGTAGGTTGGGGATGGTAAGAAAGGAATTATTGCGTGCATATATATATATATATATATTTTTTTTTCTTTTTAACATACATATACACACATACACATTTAAAAATAATTTTATCCAAGGATGTATTTATTGCTTTTAAAGAGAGAAATATCAGTGTGAGAGAACAATGATCAGTAAATGCCCTGACTGGGAATTGAACTTGCAACCCAGATATTGTGCCCTGAGATGGAAAACAGAATCAAAACTGCAACCCTTTGGTGTATGGAACAACACTCCAACCAACTGACCCACTGGCTAGGGTACATACAATATGTATATATTTTCATAATTTTGAGACTTAGGAATATATTACCTATTGAAAACTTAAGTTAAAAAAAAAATTAAAAAAAGGCCCTGGCTGGTAGCACAGTGGATAAGGCGCCGGCCTGCAAACCCAAAGGTCGCAGGTTCGATTCCCCAGTCAGGGCGCATAACCAGGTTGCAAACCGGGTTTCCGGTCGGGTCTGTGGCTGGAGGCAGGTGAAGGGCGACCATGCATTGATGTCTCTCTCCCTCCCTGCCTCTCTTCCCCTCTTTCTAAAAATGATTAAATAAAATCTTTAAAAAAAAAAAGAGGGAAGAGCCCCTAGCCAGTGTGGCTCAGTGGGCTGGGTGTAGTCTCACAAACAGAAAAGTCACAGATTAGATTCCCAGTCAAGGCACCTGCCTGGGTTGTGGGTTCTGTTCTGGTTGGTTCAGTCCCTAATCAGAGTATGTACAAAGGCAACCAATCCATGTTTCTCTCTACATCAATGTTTCTCTCCCTTTCTTTTTCCCCTCCCTCCTCTACTCTAAAATCAACAAGCATATACTTGAATGGGGATTAAAAGAAGAAGAAAACAACATATTGAAGCTTTTTAATATATAGGCAAACCCTCAATATCAATGATTATTGAAAAAGAAAAACACTCTGTGATCTCAATTATATACATGTTATATATATATATATATATATATATATATATATATACACACACACACACATATATATATATATATATGTAAAGATTTTAGTATTTTTAGAGAGAGAAAAAGGGAGGAAAGAAGAAATGGAAACAGACATCAATGTATGGTTGCCTCTCACCTGCCTCCAGCTGGGGACCTGGCTGGAGACCTGGCTTGCAACCTGGGCATGTGCCCTAACTAGAATCACTTGAATCAAACCAGCGACACTTGGGTTTGTAACCCGGACAGAGCCTTATTCATTATGCCATCAGCCATGGGTCAATTATATATGTGTGTGTATATATGTGTGTGTGTGTGTGTGTGTGTATATATATATATATTTTTAATTATTTTATTTTTTAAAGATTTCCCCTGGCTGGTAGCACAGTGGATAAGGCGCCGGCCTGCGAACCCAAAGGTCGCAGGTTCGATTCCCCAGCCAGGGCACATAACCAGGTTGCAAACCAGGTCTCCAGTCAGGTCTGTGGCTGGAGGCAGGTGAAACACAACCATACATTGATATCTCTCTCCCTCTCTCCCTTCCCCTCTTTCTAAAAATAATGAAATAAAATATTTAAAAAAAAAAAAAAAAAAAGATTTTATTTATTTCCAGAGAGAAGGACAGAGAGGGAGGAAGAAAGGGAGAAAAGCATCAATGTATGGTTGCCTTTCACCTGCCTCCAGCTACCGACCTGACTGGAGACTTGACTTACAACCTGGTTATGTGCCCTGACTGGGAATTGAACCATCAACCTTTGGGTTCGAAGGCTGGTGCCAATCCATTGAGCCACAACAGCCAGGGTCTCAATTGTATTTTTTAAAAATACACAATACCTACCTACATGCACACATGCATAAAAAATAAGTGAATATAAAGTCCTGGCTGGTGGTGCAGTGGATAGGTGCTGGCCTGCAAACCCAAAGGTCACTAGTTCAATTCCTCAGCCAGGGCACATAACCGGGTTGCAAGCCAAGTGTCCAGCCAGGTCCATAGCTGGAGGCAGGTGAAAGGTGACCGTACATCAATATTTCCCTTCCTCCCTGCCTCTCCCCCTTCCCTTCTCTCTGGAAATAATAAATAAAATCTTTAAAAAAAAAAAGAAAGAAAGAAAGAGAATATAATACAGTAAAATCTTAGCCTCTCAGTTTGAGGAAAACTGAATTTTGGTTTTCTCATTTTACTTTCCTGTGTTTTCCAAATTAACATATATTACTTTTAAAATCAAGAGAAAAAATAAAATAAAATAAAATCAAGAGAAACAATGGAAGAAAATGTACCTTTACCTCAAAATCTGCTCCCGACAAGCAGCAATTCTCTTCATGAATTTGTAAAATATCTTAGTTCCACTTCTCATTTTGGTTTTCTCATATTTTTCATTACCATCAGTAGGAAGGCTAAAAAGAGAAGCAGAAAATACTTTTCAGTATCTATATCCAAAGAATTACAGTATTTAGAAAAGGAATCAGGTAATTTTTTTTTTATTCAAAGTTAAAATATGCAAACAACTTAAAATATCACAAATGTAATACCTTACTCACTCTCTCCCAAGCCCTGCTCCTTAGCATTTTCAACTCTTGGATTATTATTTGCAATTTAAAAAGTCATTATGGGCCCTGGCCAGGTAATTCAGTTGGTTAGAGTATTATCCTGATAAGCCAAAGTTATGGGTTTGATCCCTAGTCAGGGCACATACAAAAATTAACCAATAGCCTTGACCAGTGTAACTCAGTTGGTTGGGTGCTGTTGCCCGAAGGTAGTGGGTTCAATTCCTGGTCAGGGCACATGCCTGGGTTGCAGGTTCCATCTCTGGTCAGGGTTCATACAAGAGGCAACCAACTGCTATTTCTCTCTAACATCAATGTTCCTCTCCCCCTCTTTCTCCCTCTCGTCCCCTAAAAGAATCAACCAATGAATGCATAAATAAATAAGTACAAAACAAATCAGTGTTTCTCCCTCTTCCCCCTCCTTTTTAAAAATCAATAAAATTAACTTTAAAAATATATAAAGTCATTTTATCCATGGACTCATTTCTTTCTCCATTAATGCATTATTTTCAAATACCAGTATATCTTGATGCAACCCAATGTTACTGTGTAAAAGCTTAGGAATAAAAGAGCTCTGGTAGAGAATCAGGTCATCTCTTCAAACATCCTGTTATAATTCTATTATAAGAGCAAAAATAATCACTCTTATGTCTTTAAAAGACTTTGGTTTATATAGTCTTTCAAAACCTGTTCTCTCACTTGAAGCCCAAAACCATCTGATGAGACAAACAATAGATATCATCACTCCCATTTTACAGTCCACAGCTGAGGCTCTGGAGGATCTCTCAGGTCCTAGACAAGTTTTTGAATCATAGCCAAGAGACACTAAACAAATGGCATTTTTCTAACTTAATTATTTCCGTTACAATTTAGAAACAAAAACAAAGGTAAAAGAGACAATGAACCCATCTTCTTCTGTAAATAGCTGGCATCCCTAACTCCTGTTTGTTCATTTTCTTGAGGGTGCTTATAAATAGAGCAACGTGTTTTCAACTAACTCAAAGATGGCTAAGAGTTACCACCTCATCTCTGCCTCCCTGTGGACTGAAGCATTAAGGTCCCATACACACAGTTTTGCCTGAAAAAGCTTCCCCCAGTCCTAGGGTAAAACAAAGGGTTACCCAGTGTGGCAGCTTTCTGACCAAGACATCTCTTCATCTCCGCTGCACACATTCTCACCTTTGGGCAAGCAGCTGTTCCATATCAATGCCTTCTCGCTGCTGGTATTCTCTGAGGAGACTGTGCGCGTGATCTAGACTGACAACATCTCTGTAATCATCCTCATCTACCACACAGATGTAGTAGGCCAGGAACTGTGGCCCCCCTGAAGGCAAGGCCATCCCTTCCCCAGGAGGCACAGGAACGGCAGCACCCTGAACGGTATCCTGAAGGTGCAGGCCTTGAAGCTGGGCAGTCCAGTCTGTGTCTTTGGCACTATTAGAATCATTTCCAAAATCAAATGGAAGCTGTGGGGAAGGCGCCTCCTCATTGTCACTTCCCCAGTCATCTGCACCTGCACACCACTCCTCAGCGGCAAGGCCATTTTCCTGTTTCTGGAAAAATATCCAGTGAATGAAGTCCAAGCATACTTAGGTGACCTCACCTATGCTCTTGGCTTCAGCCACTCATCCCTTCACCTCCCTAAGGGACACTTCACACCAGCCACTTCCCCTCTGATTCCTGGACCCCATTTACTCAAAAGCATGTTGGACGTAGCAAATAGTGTCTTTCCTTTTTAGGGGTCATATGGCAAATGCAGCACAGTGTCTTCCTCAACCATTCATTCCAAACTCAGTTGTGCTTCATGTATTGCAGAATCTGTCAGGGCAGAGCTACATTTTCCAGACTCCTTAGCAGCGAGGGGTCCAGATATGATCAGGGGCTTGCCTGCTAATCAGGTCCGCTACTGAGAAAGACAAATTTAAGAGGCCATGAAGCAAAAGTCCTTAGGTGGAAAGAAAGCAAGGCTCTGGAGTCAACAGTTCTGCCAAGGATAGCTTCCAGTTCACCTAAGCTTCCAGGCTATAGCAGAGGCAGCCCGGCAGCTCCTCGACAGGCCAGTTCTGAAGTACAGTTCTGGAGGTCATTCCTGGAGTTCCCTTCTCCAGGCTGTCCCAAAAATCAGCAAAAACTTAATTATAAGTATGTCTTACCTTTAACAAGTCCAAGTGCTTTCCTATTATCTACAATTGAACTTTAACAAATACAGGCAGATACCATGTCTTTTTATTCCCAGTATTGCTAGGACTATGCCTGACACATATTAAAAACTAGATAGACAATACATAGCACCATGTACAGGCCAAAGGGAGGCTGAATTTTGTTCAGCAGCTACCAACTTACCTGATTTTGAGATTATTAAATTCAGATTTCATTTTACTAAATGTGTAACATACCACAATAAGAATATTTACTATAAACACACGTATGCATTACAACCATGTATGTGTATACGTTCATATTTTTTCCCAAACAGAAAAATCAATAAGCTATGTATGAGCAAGACTGTCGGTGTATATTAAAGCAAACAACTACAAAACCTTAATTTTTTATGGTTTTATGGTTTTTATGGAACAGCATTTTATGGTTCAGGAAAAAGCAAACACAATTTCAAAGTATTTCCAAGAACACGGCTTAAACGATATTCTGGCAAATACCCTCAAATCACAGCAAATGCTAACGGGCATAACCACTTTACCTGAGTGTCCAGCGCTTCTTTCTCTCGCATTTGCAGGAACTGGGAGCGGAACACCTTCCAGCTTGAGGGTAAAGATAAACTGCGGTGAGGGCTCGGCTCCGAACCAGCCCCCACCCTGGACGCCGGGAACAGCCCGCCACTCCCGCCCACTCGGTACGAAACCCCGGAGGCCGCTCCGGAACTTGCCCGCGTACCTGCGCGCCCCGCCGCTGCCGCACCCGGGGCGGGGGCAAGCGAACACGTGCAGTAACCGATGAAACGGGGAGCCCTCCAGCGGGCAGTACACCTGCACCACCAAGGCGAGCGGCTGCCGGCAACGTTCACACGCAGGCCTCGGCGCGGCTACCGCGGGCAGGGCGTCCTGGGGGCAGGGGCGGCGCTCACACCCTCAGGGCACCGCGGTACGTAGCCTTTCCCGCCCCTTCGTAGCCCGCACCAGCGCTCGTCCTCCCCGACCCCGGCGCCCCATCTCACCGGAAGGCCGCCCAGCTTGCTAGCAGTCCAGGCGCCCGGCCCCGTGGGGCAGCCATGCACCGCAGCATCTCGAAGGCCGAGCAGCACCGGCTTCCGCACGGCCTCCATTGACTACGGGGCGCCCACGTGAAAGGACGAGCTACGGGAGCCGAGCCGGCGCGCGCCCCTGCGCACGCGCACGCCCTCCTGCGAGCCCGGCCGCCGTCACCCGGTCTTTTCCTCCGACGGCGTTCGGGAGCCGCCGCACGCGGAGTTCTGCCGTTCTGGCATCAAGGTCTGGGAGCCCCAGGCATTTATGTTCTTCCGAATGCATTGCAATAGAAGTCCGCACACTCTTACTATAAAGTTGTATTACCATAACGTTTTACCTGAAATAAGCGGGATAATAGTATTATCGTTAACAAACAAAAATCCTTAATTTTTAGAGATAACACATCAAAATGCTTGGAGTCGAAATGATATATCTGGGACTTGCTAAAACATGATGGGGGGTGAGGGGTACATAAAATAAGACCATGAGTTGATAATTATTGAAATTTGGTGTCAGGCACATGGAGGTTTTTTATATTATTGTATATTTGAAATTTTACGTAATAAAGTTTTTAAAAATTTTTAAAAGATTGTATTTATTATTTTTAGAGAGAGGTAGAGAGGGAGAGAAACATCAGTGTATGGTTGTCTTTCACCTGCCTCCAATTTATGGACCTGGCTGGAGATCTGGCTTGCAACCCGGTTATGTGCCCTAGCTGGGAATGGAACCAGCGACCTTTGGGGTCCCAGGCCAGCGCCTATCTACTGTGCCAACAGCCAGGGCCCTTAACAATATTTTTAAATTATGCTGTTACAGTTGTCTCACTTTCTTTTCCCTTTCCCCACCTCTGCTCTTAGTTCATGTCCATGAGTTGTGCATGTAAGTTCTTTGGCTTCTCCATTTCCTATATTATTCCTTTTTTTTCCCAAAGATTTTAATTTATTTTTAGATAGTGGGGAAGGGAGGTAGAAGGAGTGAAACATCAATATACAATCAGTTGCCCTGATTGAGCACCTGACCCCAGCCCATGCACGCACCCCAACCAGGAATCAAACCTACTTACCCCCTTGGGTTCACAGGCCAGAGCTCAATCTACTGAGCCACATCAGCCAGGGTCCATTTCCTATATTATTCTCAACATCCCCATGTCTATTTTGTTCCTACCAATTATGTTTTTTAGTTCCTGCACCATTTCCCCTCTTTCTCCCATCCCCTTCCCAGCTGATAACTCTCCATATGATCTCCATATCTTTGGTTCTGTTTCTGTACTAGTTGTTTGCTTAGTTTTTGTTTTTTAGATTCATTTGTTGATAGTTGTGATTTGGTTGTCACATTCCATAATGTGTTTAAAATACCTGTGGCACAACAGGTAAACTTCAATATACATGGTAAGTGCAAGAAGCCAGACATAAATGGCCACATTCTAGAAAAAGTGAACTTTAAGATAAGTAAATCGAATCAGGCCCTGGCTGATAGTACAGTGGATAATGCGCAGGCCTGCAAACCCAAAGGTCACTGGTTTGATTCCCCAGTCAGGGCACATAACCAGGTTGCAAGCCAGGTCTCCAGCCAGATCCATAAACTGGAGGCAGGTGAAAGACAACCATACATTGATGTCTCTCTCCCTTCCTCTCTCTAAAAATAATAAAAATCTTTATTAATAAATTATAGCAGATAGAATCAAACTTCAAACTTATTATTCTTGTTAACACAGCCTCCCAGCTGTTACTGGTTGATCACTCTCCAACTTCAGTCATTTATTTATATTATAACATTACCTATAACAGTGAAGTGTGAGGGCAACATGAAGGCCTACTATTTAAGATCAATTTTCAGGATGTTAATTGCTGCCACATTCTGGAATCCTGGAGGCAATTTAACATCCAAATTGACAATGACATCATTGCAGAGTCCTTGGAATAACGTAACAAAAAAGTGCTTACATGTGTGAGATTTGAAGTATCCAACTTAATTCATGATTTTGTAGGTTTGGATCACCTGACAAACTCACACAGATAGACAACTTCTGATGCAGTTTATACAAGGAAATACAGAATAAAGATGTTGAAACCTGCTTTTAACCTCACACTGAGGAGCTACCCATTTCTGGTGGTTAACTTTGATGTGTCAGCTGGGCTAAGCGAGTCCCAGATAGCTGGTAAAACATCGTTTCTGGGATGGTCTGTGAGGGTGTTGCCAGAAGACTGAGAAAAGAGCAGCACCCTTACCAATGTAGCTGGGCATCATCAGGGCTGGAATAGAAAAAGGAGCTGGGATATCCATCTTCTGTTGCGCCTGGGCATCTGAGCTCCTGGTTCTTAGGCTACTCTAGGATTTACACCAGTGATGCTTCCCAGTTCTTAGGCTTTCCCTCAGACTGAATCGCCATATTTTTCACTCCATAAGATGTACCTTTTCCTCTCCAGAAGTGGGGGGGAAGTGTCTGTGCATCTTATGGAGCAAATATTGCATCAGACCATGATGTGTATTACCTGACTTGACAGTGGTGGTGACAGCTATTAGAAAAGGAAGCAGTGGGCCCACACAAAACCCTTGGGGACACTTAAATGTCTCATTTTACTGCTGAATCTCAAGGCATCTGGTCAGTTGCTGTCAGCCTCTGCCCATCAGCCGGGATGTGGGCTGTGCAGAGAGGCACCTGACACTCCCAGCTACAACTGCTGACCTGTGGAATCAGCTGAGGATAATAACGGGTATGAGACTTATTAGTGCTTGACCAGCTTAGAGCACATATTAGTCAAACTACAAAAGAGAGCTTTAAAGAAGTGAAGACTCATCTAGCTGTAATTTCTGGAGGTGTTACCAGCCAGTTGCAACCTCTCGACATTTCCATCAACAAACCATGTAAAGGCTTTATGCGAGTGGAACAAATGGATGGCTGCTAGTAATCATGATCTGACACCTACTGGATGAATGAAGAGGCCCACCATCACTCAAGTTTGTGAATGGGTGAAAACATCATGGCATTCAGTGAATGATGAAATGGTGAAATCATTGTACGATCATTCAAAAAATGTGGCATTAGCAATGCCTTAGATGGAACTGATCATACCATATATGAAGATAGCAAAGAAAGTGGTATCAGTGATTATGAACAACTGGGCTTCATACATTCTGACACTAGTGGTAATGAGTTCTTGGGGTTTCCAGAAAACTAGAAGAGTACTTGAACCTTCAAGTCTCTCATTTGTTAATGGCAGTGATGATGGTTCTTAATACCACTGTTGACTGCTGCTCACTTTACATGGTTGAAATGTTGTTATATTTTATTAAATATTGTGTAGTACACCGTTTGGTTCAAAATTTTCTTTTACTCGTTTTCCTCCTGTAAACCTAGGTGCGTCTTAGGGTCAGGTGCGTGTTATAGTGTGAAAAATAGGGTATATTCCTGTCTTCCCTGGTTCTTCAGCTTGCAGGCATTATATCATGGGACTTTTCAGCCTCCGTAATCGCAAGAGCTAACTCCCATGGTAAATCTCAAATAACAAAATTTATCATCTTGGTTGTTTGTCTGGAGAACTCTTAATTTGTATACTGTCCAATACCGGTAGCCACGGGATACTTAAGTGGAAGCTGCAAGTGATGACAGTGGGACTGATGAGGGGCAGGGAAAGGGCAAAGCGACAGGTAGCTGACTGTCATATGTGCCAGTTCCTCCTGCCTAAAAGACATGAGACCTGGCAACAGGCCCAGAGCACAGTGGCCCCACTGCTAAGAGATCTTTCATGTGAGGCCAAATTCACATGGGGGTCTGCCACCTTAAATTTTTCCTGTCTGCAGACTTTTTGTTATTTTATAACAGAGGAAAAGGCTTCCAATTTAGGAGCTACATTAAGAAAGGAGGTGGGTCAGCAGGTGCCTAAGCAGATTCAACTGCCAAAGAACCTCTATCAGCTCTGCAAAGGTGGGGTGAGAAGTGGGCATCATTTTTGTAACTGAAAAAATAAAAAACCTACTTTATCAATAGAAAGATGAGAAATGCTGACAGCTTCCAAGTGTCATTTTAAGAGGACATTTGCATCTATATGGTCAGTTTCTAGAATCACGATATTCTTCATTGAGACCATTGGCGTGCAGTTTGCCTTCTTATAGGAACAGAAAAATATGAATCCTGGCTTTCCATCTTATGGAAGATATGTGACCAAGCTACGGTACAATTCAGAAGTAGGTGACACAGAAAGAAAGGGGTAAATGCAGCCCAGTTGACCGGGGTGAAGGCAGCAGGTTCCCCATCTGGATTTAGTATCCTGGTCCAGGGTATAGGTCCTAAAAGCTCAGCCTCTTGTCTGCCCATCACCCCCTAAAATTTTCTTTCTGCTTCATTAGCCAGAAATATTATTTAATGCCTTGGATAGAAGATAAAAGGGTAGTTTGCTCAAAAATCCTTTTTTCGATGTCTACTTTATAGAAGGGAAGAATTACCTGTGCATCTGGCCAGGTGATGGTAGTTACCCATTACCTGGACCAGGGTTTCACCTCAAACCTGTCATCTCAACTTGGTGTTTAAAACTGTCCAGTAAATAGGAGTATACAATTCCTCCAAAGTCACAGAGGTGAGGAGTGCAAGATGGAGAAGAGGTTTGATGACAGAGGCCAAGTTGCCCTCAGACTCTGCTTGTGCCCACCCCATCCACTCTTCTGGAGGGACCAGCCCTCATTCAGACTCGCTCACCCCTTACAGTCAGGCCTCACACGAGGCACAGCACTCCACCTGCGAACTCACCATCTCAGCAAGCAGGAGGCTGAGCTTACAACCTCCTTTGTGCATCTTTATTTTTCCTACCAGGTACATGAACAGTGTGAAGGTGAGTCAGAAAAATCAGCCGCACTGAAACACTCCAGCTAATTACAAAACAGAGGGGTGAGGACACAGAGGGTGGAGGCGGCAATTCCAGACCAACTTTCTCAAAGGGCTTGTGGTCTAAGCCTGTGACCAGAGGGTGCTCTGTGCAGGACCACATGCAGTGCAGACTCTGGTGAGAGGGAACAAGAAGCACAGTCACAACAGGGACAGGAGCCCAGCACGAGTTTATTGGCTTATGGTGTCACGCTCCTGCTTGATGAAGTTGATGAGCCCATTGGTGGAAGAATCATGAGAGGTCACTGGGCTGCTGCCCTCAAGCTCAGGCTCAATTTTCTTAGCCAGCTGCTTCCCCAACTCCACTCTGTCAGGAAGAGGAGAAAGAATGGTATAAGGAAGGTTCCAGTATTGCTCGTGATGTCCACAAGCATTCCTCATCCTCCCCTTGAGTCGGCACTCACCCCCACTGGTCAAAGCTGTTGATGTCCCAGATGACGCCCTGAACGAAGATCTTGTGCTCATACATGGCTGCAGAGGTGGCAGACAGTGCACATTAGGGCTCTACCAGCCCAGCACAACTTACCCCAAGCCGGGCGGGACCTTCCCTACTCTCACTCACCAATCAAGGCTCCAAGAATGAATGGCGTGAGCTTGGTGAACACAATAGAGTTGGTTGGACGATTTCCTTCAAAGACCTTCAGAAAACACCCAGGAATGTCCCCCAGTTAGTCGTGATCCCCAAATCCTCGGAAGGGAAGCCCACCATGCCCCAGAGCTGGATATGTAGGTATTTGAGGACAGCCCCTCTTACTGTGTAGGAAAAGCCAGGCACACTATGAGCCCCTGCCTTGGCCCCAACTCCAGTATGACCCCCAAAGCCCACTTCGAAGGTGCTGACCTTGTGTGGCAACAGCTTCTCCAAGTCCTCTGGACTCTTTCCTGCGGCCTGGAGCTCCTTCCGAGCCTCCTCTGTCGACTTCCCCTTCATCAGGGCCTCAGTCTGGGCCAAGAAATTGGCCAGGAGGATCTGACAAGAGACATATCCAGTTATGCTTGGTAGCACCGGCTGCACTTCAGGCAGAGGGACAGGCTGCCTGGCACTTCCCAGTCACGGTTAGTCCCAGCTTGGGCCAGGCTGCTGGCCCTCACTCTGGAGATCAGCTGGATAAGGAGGAGATGGCAAGGCATATCTGATGACACTGGAAAGTAGGTAACTATCCCTTAAGGAATATATATTACTTGCCAAGGGCCCTGCTTAGAACTTGAATAACACCTATTCACATCCCGAGGAGGAAAGGCATCATCTCTCTTGTAGTTGAGCCTCAGTTTCCTCAAGTGAACAGCACTGACTCACAGAAGTACAGAGGGAAAGAATCTGATTTCAAACCCAGGTTTCTGAGCCCAAAGCTGGTGCCCACAGTGACCCAGGCTGCTGCGCACACCCGAGACAAGGTGTGATCAGTCCTCTTCAAGGACTTCGTCAGGAGGAGAGCTGGATGATTTTCCATTTGCTGTTGTGGTAGGCAAGGCCTTGGTTCCATGATTTTTGCCCCCTGTAGTTATGCCTGTGTTTGTTATGTGACATGGCAAAAGGGATTTTACAGATGAAATTAAGGTTATAGACTTTAAGACTGGAGATTATGCAGGTGGACCCAAAGTAATCATCTGGGCTCTTCAAAGCGGAAGGCAAATGAGTCAGTCACAGAGATGCAAAAGAAGAGGCAGGAGAAAATCGAAGTTTAAGTGGAACTCAACCCACCACTGCTGATTCTGAGATGGAGGGACCACAAGCCAAGGTGACTTCAAGACGCTGAGTGTAACACCCAGCCACCAGCCAGCAAGGAAAGTGGGCCTCGGTCCTAACCTGAGCAGAGACTCAGCAGAACCTGATGGACTTCAGACCCACAGAAATGGAGATAATGAATGGGTATGGTTTTAAAAGCCACTAAATTTGTGGTAATTTGTTATGGCAGGAATAGAAAACTAGTCTCACTGCCAACCAATGTATCAGGTCTTAAGAGGCCTGAGTGTAATGTGAGCCTAGGAGAGTATGAGGAGGGTCTGGATGAGGGTGGGGGTGGCTCTTACCTTGTGGTGCAGGCCCTTCCTTATTGGGTGTTGAGTCTGGACTGGGATGAGGAAGTCACAGGGTATCATCTTGGTGCCTGTGAAGGGCACTGTGGTCACCCAGACGCCTACCCCAACCCACAGGGACCTAGTGGACAGAGGTGGTAGATCCTCTCCCTCCTGGCAGCACCCACGCCCAGGCCAGGTAGGCTCTACCTTGGTGGATAAGCTGGTAGAAGGCATGCTGGCCATTGGTCCCCGGCTCCCCCCACACAATGGGGCCCGTTTGATGGTCAACACGGGCGCCGGACTTGGTGATGTACTTCCCGTTGGACTCCATGTCACCCTAGAATGTGAACAGAAACTCAGCCTTCTATCTGCAAGTGTTGCCCAACTCTGGCCCGGGAGGTACCAGGGATCCCTGCCCTGCCCTGGCCCTGTGAGATTATCTTTTTATCTCCCCTCACCCATGAAGACACCAACTCACAAGCCTTCTAGCTTAGACCACTCCGCAGGAAAAGATGGGTGTGCAAGCTCTAGGGAGACTTCCCTAAGAGCAGAAATTATTCAAAAGACCTTCAATTGGCTTATTAAGGGAGAAGCCGGCCAGCATTCAGATGTGAACCTTGGGATAGCTTTGCCCCTCTTTCAAACATAGGATTCTTCCCCAGGTGTTAGTGGAAATCTGTTGTGCCCAAGGGCTGCTGGGCACAGCAGGGCAGGGTAGGGGCCCTGTTTGTGCTAAACGAAAGCAGGGGCAGATGTTGGAAAGGCTGCTGCCCAGAGTAGACGCTGCACTAGGAGAGGGGGGTTCTAGAGATTCCACGCGGGCATGAGGTACCACAAACTGGGTGTGAACTTGCTTTTCTGGAGGGACAAAGGCAGGGCAAGCCATACATATCCTGACCTGTGGCCCCATCTTATCGTAGGCACAACAAGTGATGTCCAAGAAAGAAATGACAGCTGGGAAACATGCCCTGAGCCAAGCCAGGGCCTGAATGGCCAAATCATGGTGATAACCAGTCAGGCCCCTCCCATGGAAGTCAAACTCAGTTGACCCTCAGATCAAACAGATCCTGGATGCAAATATTCACCATGAGACGGGGAGCAGAGGCAGCCTTGCTCATGCCCACGGGTAAAGGCGAAAAGGCACCTGGAGGTGCAGGACGTTAGGTACCTGGGCTCACAGGCCCATCAGGCCCCCCACAAACTGCACTGACCCCAAGGCCGCCTGGCAGCTGGTACCTGCTGGAAGTAGGCAGCAAAGCGGTGCAGGTACTGGTCATAGGGCAGCATGGCCTGCGTCTCACACCCAAAGAAGTTGATGTACCAGATACCCAGCAAAGCCAGCAGGACGGGCACATTCTTCTCCAGGGGTGTCGTTCGGAAGTGCTGATCCTAAAATGAGAGCAGGTGGGCAGGCGATGAGCAGCTGCCAGGAAGAAAAAGACGGTGGGAGAAGGGTGGGAGCTGGACCAGCTGCACATCTCTGGCCAGTCTTGGCAGGGAACACGAGCCTCCGCACTTACCATCCAGTGAGCCCCTGAGAGCAGCTGCTCGAAGTTGTCAAATCCTGTGACACAAAACCAGCATCAACAGAAATGGCTATGCCCTACACCCTCCTAACAGGGGACAAAGCTTCTTCTGGAAGGAAAGGCTAGTTGTGCAGCCAAAAGAAAGAGGACCTGGAAGGAACTGGGCTTGCAGAAAGCCTCTCTAATCAAAGTCAGCTCTGAGCGCAAAGGTGGCTCTAACTGCCTCACCCAACCCCACTCTGGGAAAAAAACAGACCTTTTGTGGTGAAGGGTACAGAGAATAGACAACCTGCAAACCCCAAAGAAAACTTGGTCCATCCCTCATGACCTGAAAGAATTGCACTAGCCATGGGCAGCAAGACCAGTGGCCTCTGGGGACAGGATGGTGCTCAGTGATAGCAGACCACCTAACCTGACAATGTCATCTCCCAAGATGGAAACACACTCACCCACGTGCAGGGCAATGGAGAGTCCAATGGCTGACCACAGCGAGTAGCGTCCTCCAACCCACTAAGAAAGACAGGACAAGTGGTGAGGAAGAGTTGGTGCACCCGCCCCCCTCCCACCTGCTACAAAACTTGCCCACTGAGCGCAACGCTCTTCCACAGGTGCAGCTCAAAGGGCCTGGGTCCAGTCCACCTCTGCCAAGCGGCTAGGATTAATCATAAAACCTTACCATGGCTGACCCTGTCTTCTCAGACACCAAAAGACCCAGTGCCTTATACCTGCCAGGTCTAGCCACTTCAAACACTGACAGACCCAGAATCTCATACCTGTGTCAGGTCTGCCTCACAGATACTGATATACCTAGAAATTCATACGTGTGCCTGGTCTGGCCCTCAGACATTAACAGACCTAGAATCTCATACCCCTTCCAGGTCTGGCCCTCAGACACCAGTAGGCCCAGAATCTAACAGAATCTAACACCTGTGCCAGGTCTGCCCCTCACATTCTGACAGACCCAGAACTTTGGATCTATACCAGATCTGGCCCTCAGAAAACAACAGACCCAGAATCTCTTGCCTGTGCCAGGTCTGGCATTCAACACGAATAGGCCCAGAACCTCACACTTGTGCCAGGTCTAGTCCGCAGACACCAAGAGACCCAGAATTTGATAGATGTGCCAGGCCTGGACATCAGATACTGCTAGGCCCAGAACCTCATACCTGTGCCAGTTCAGGCCCTCAGATACGGACAAATGTAGATTCTCATACCTGAGCCAGGTCTGCCCCACAGACACCAAACAGACACCAGAACCACATACCTGTGCCACGTCTGGCCCTCAGACACAAACAGAGGCAGATCCTCATACCTGAGGGAGGTCTGGCCCTCAGACACCAATAGGCCCAGAATCTCATACCTGTGCCAGTTTTGGCCCTCAGATACGGACAGACCTAGGTCCTCATACCTCTTCCAGGTCTGGTCCTCAGATACAAACTGATCCAGAATCTCATACCTGTGCCAGATCTGGCCCTCTGTACTAACAGACCCAGAATTTCATACCTCTGCCAAGTATGATCCTCAAACACCAACAGACCCAGAATCTCACACCTGTGCCAGGTCTGTCCTTCAGGCACCAATAGACCCAGAATCTCATACCTGTGCCAAGTGCTGCCCTCAGATACCAAAAGACTCAGTGCTGCATACCTGTGCCAGATCTGACCCTCACATATGACAGACTCTGCCTCATACCTGTGCCAGGTCTGACCTTCAGACACAAATAGGTGCAGAAACTCATACCTGTACCAGGTCTGGCCCTAAAACATCATTAGGCCCAGAAACTCATACCAGTGCCAGGTTTGGCACACAAATACAGAAAGACCCAAAACGTCCAACCGGTGCCAGGTCTGACCCTCAGACAACAATAGACCCAGAATCTCATACCTGTGCTAGATGTAGCCTCAGACACCAAATAGACCCCAGAACCACATACCTGTGCCCAGTCTGGCCCTCAGATACCTACAGATGCAAATCCTCATACCTGAGACAGGTCAGGCCTTCAAATACCAACAGAATTCATACCTGTGCCTGGCCTGGCCCTCAGACACCTGTAGGCCCAGAATCTCATACATGTGCCAGGTCTGGCCCTCAGATACCAAAAGACTCAATGCCACATACCTGTGCCAGATCTGGCCCTCTGATACGACACACTCATTGCCTCATACCTGTGCCAAGTCTGGCCCTCAGACACCAATAGGCCCAGAATCTCATACCTGTTCCGGGTATGGTCCTCAGATAATGGAAAGACCCAGAACCTCCGACCTATGCCAGGTTTGGCCCTCAGACAACAATAGACATAGAATCTCATACCTGTGCCAGGTTAGCCCTCAGATACTGACTGACCCAGAGTCTCATTCCTGTGCCAAGTCTGACCTGCAGACACCAATAGACCAGGAATCTCATACCTGTGCCAAGTCTGGGCCTCAGAAACCAACAGACCCAGAATCTCATACTTGTGCCAGGTTTGTCCCTCAGATACTAACAGACCCAGAATTCCATACCTGTACCAGATCTGACCTTCAGACACCAATAGACCCAGGATCTCATACCTGTGTCAGATCTGGTCCTCAGATACAACAGACTCATTGCCTCATACCTGTGCCAAGTCTGGCTCTGAGACAGCAATAGGCCCGGAATCTCATACCTGTGCCAGGTCTGGTCCTCAGATATCAACTAACCCAGAACCTCATACCTGTGTCAGGTCTGGCCTTTAGATAGACAGACTCAGTGCCTCATACCTGTGCCAGATCTGACTTTCAGAAACCAACAGACCCAGAATTTCATACCTGTGCCAGGTCTAACAATCAGACACCAATAGACTCAGAATCTCATATCTGTGCCAAGTCTGGCCCTCTGATACTACAGATTCACTGTGTCATACCTGTACCAGGTATGGCCTTCAGATACTAACAGACCCAGAATCTCATACCTTTGCCAGGTCTGGCCCTCAGATACCAAAAGACTCGGTGCCACATACCTGTGCCTAGTCTGGCCCTCAGACACCAATAGGCCTGGACCTCATACCTGTGCCAGGTCTGGCTCTCGGAAACAGAAAGATCCAGACCTCCCATCTGTGCAGGTCCTGCCATCGGACAACAATAAACCTAAAATCTCATACCTAAGCCAGGTCTAGTCTTCAGACACCAAATAGGCAAAAGAACCACATACCTGTGCCATGTCTGGCTCTCAGATATAGACAGACTCAGTGCCTCATACCTTGCCAGGTCAGACCTTCAGACACCAACAGACCCAGAATCTCATACCTGTGCCAGGGCTGGCCCTCAGATACGACACACTCATTGCCTCATACCTGTGCCAAGTCTGGTCCTCAGACACCAAAAGGCCCGGAATCTCATACCTGTGCCAGAACTGGCCCTCAGATACACACAGACCTGGAGCCTCATACCTGTGGCAGGTCTGGTCCTCAGATACCAACTGACCCAGAACCTCATACCGGTGCCAGGTCAGTCCCTCAGATACCGAAAGACCCAGAACATCATCATCTTACCTGGGGCCAGTCTGGCCCTCAGACACCAATAAGCCTAGAATCTCATACCTGTGCCAGGTCTGGCTCTCAGACACCAATAGGCCCAGAATATCATACCTGTGCCTGGTCTGGACCTCATATACCAATAGACCTGGAGCCTCATACCTGTGCCAGGTCTGGTCCTCAGATAGACACACTCATTGCCTCATACCTGTGCCAAGTCTGGTCCTCAGACACCAATAGGCCTGGAATCTCATACCTGTGCCAGGTTGGGCCTTCAGATACAGAAAGATCCAGAACCTCCCACCTGTGCCAGGTCCGGTCATCAGACAACAACAGACCTAGAATCTCATACCTGTGACAGGTCTAGCCGTCGGACAACAAATATACAACAGAACCACATACCTGTGCCAGTTCTGGCCCTCAGATATGGGCAGACCTAGATCCTCATACCTGTGCCAGGTCTGGCCCTCAGATACGACACACTCATTGCCTCATACCTGTGCCAAGTCTGGTCATCAGACACCAATAGGCCCGGAATCTCATACCTGTGCCAGGTCGGGCCTTCAGATACAGAAAGATCCAGAACCTCCCACCTGTGCCAGGTCCGGTCATCAGACAACAACGGACCTAGAATCTCATACCTGTGCCAGGTCTAGCCCTCTGACAGATTCAGAATTTCATACCTATGCCAGATCTGGTCCTCAGACACCAACAGACCCAGAATCTCACACCAGTGCCAGGTCTGACCTTCAGACACCAATAGACCCAGAATCTCATACCTTTGCCAAGTGCTGCCCTCAGATACCGAAAGACTCAGTGCTGCATACCTGTGCCAGATCTGACCCTCAATACAACAGACTCATTGCCGCATACCTGTGCCAGGTCTGACCTTCAGACACCAACAGATTGGAATCTCAAACCTGTGCCGAGTCTGGCCCTCAGACACAAATAGGCGCAGAAACTCATACCTGTACCAAGTCTGGCCTGAAAACACCATTAGGCCCAGAAACTCATACCAGTGCTAGGTATGGCACACAGATACGGAAAGACCCAAAACGTCCAACCAGTGCCAGGTCTGACCTTTAGATACCAAATAGAACCCAGAACTACATACCTGTGGCCGGTCTGGCCCTCGGATACCAACAGATGCAAATCCTCATACCTGAGACCAGTCAGGCCTTCAAATACCAACAGACCATCATACCTGTGCCTGGTCTGGCCCTCAGACACCTGCAGGCCCAGAATCTCATACCTGTGCCAGGTCTGGCCCTCAGATACCAAAAGACTCAGTGTCACATACCTGTGCTGGATCTAGCCCTCAGATACGGAAACCCCAGAATCTCCGACCTATGCCAGGTCTGGCCCTCAGACACCAAATAGACACCAGAACTACATACCTGTGCCATGTCTGGCCCTCAGATACTGACAGACTTGGTGCCTCATACCTGTACCAGGTCTGGTCCTCAGACACCAACACACCTGGAATCTCATACCTGTGCCAAATCTGGCCCTCAGATACAGAAAGACTCGGTGCCTCATACCTGAACCAGGTCGGGCCCTCAGATACCGAATGACCCAAAACATCATCATCATACTTGTGCCCAGTTGGCTCTCAGACACCAATAAGCTCAGAATCTCATACCTGTGCCAGGTCTGGCCCTCAGCCACCAATAGGCCCAGAATCTCATACCTGTACCAGGTCTGGCCCTCATATACCAACAGACCTGGAGACTCATACCTGTGCCAGGTCTGGCTCTCAGATGCTAACAGACTCAGAATTTCATACCTGTGCCAAATCTGACTTTCAGACACCAACAGATTCAGAATCTCATACCTGTGCCAGATCTGGCCCACAGATACCGACAGACTAAGAGCCTCATACCGGTGCCAAGTCTGGGCCTCAGACACCAACAGACCCAGAATCTCATACATGTGCCAGATGTAGCTGTCAGACACCAAATAGATGCCAGAACCACATACTTGTGCCACGTCTGGCCCTCAGATACCAACAGACCCAGATCCTCATACCTGAGCTAGGTCAGTCCTTCAAATACCAACAGACCGTCATACCTGTGCCTGGTCTGGCCCTCAGACACCAATAGGCCCAGAATCTCATACCTGTGCCAGGTCTGGCCCTCAGATACCAACAGATGCAAATCCTCATACCTGAGCCAGGTTAGGCCTTCAAATACCAACAGACCATCATACTTGTGCCCGGTCTGGCCCTCAGACACCAATAGACCCAGAAACTCATACCTGTGCCCAATCTTGCCCTCAGATACAAACAGACTCAGTGCCTCATACCTGTACCAGGTCTGGCCCTCAGATACTAACCGACCCAGAGCCTCATACTTGTGCCATGTCTGACCTTCAGATACCAATAGACCAGGAATCTCATACCTGTGTCAAGTCTGGGTCTCAGACACCAACAGACCTAGGATCTCATACCTGTGCCAGATGTAGCCCTCAGACACCAAATAGACCCCAGAACCATATACCTGTGCGAGGTCTGGCCCGCAGATACCAACAGACGCAAATTCTCATACCTGAGCCAGGTCAGGCCTTCAAATACCAACAGACCTTCATACCTGTGTCCGGTCTGGCCCTCAGACATCAGTAGGCCCAGAATTTCATACCTGTGCCAGGTCTGGCCCTCAGACACCAAGAGACCCAGAACCTCATACCTGTGCCAGGTCTGTCCCTCAGATACTAATAGACTCAGAGCCTCTTATCTGTGCCAGGTCTGGCCCACAGATACTATCAGACCCAGAATTCCATACCTGTACCAGGTCTGACCTTCAGACACCAACAGACCCAGAATCTCATACCTGTGTCAGGTCTGGCCCTCAGATATGACAATCTTTGCCTCATACCTGTGCCAGGTCTGGTCCTCAGATGCTAACAGACCCAGAGCTTCATACCTGTGCCAAGTCTGACCTTCAGACACCAATAGACCAAGAATCTCATACCTGTGCCAAGTCTGGGCCTCAGACACCAATAGACCCAGAATCTCATACATATACCAAATGTAGCCCTCAGCCACCAAAAAAGACCCCAGAACCACATACCTTTGCCAGGTCTGGCCCGCAGATACCAACAGACGCAAATCCTCATACCTGAGCCAGGTCAGGCCTTCAAATACCAACAGACCGTCATACCTGTGCGGGTCTGGCCCTTTGACACTAATATACCCACAGACGCCTATCTGTGCCCGTTCTGGCCCTCAGATATGGAAAGAATTAGAACCTCATACCTGTGCCAGGTCTGATCCTCAGATACCAACTGACCCAGAACCTCATACCTGTGCCAGGTCTGGTCCTTAGATACAGACAGACTCAGTGCCTCATACCTTGCCAGGTCAGACCTTCAGACACCAACAGACCCAGAATCTCATACCTGTGCCAGGGCTGGCCCTCAGATACGACACACTCATTGCCTCATACCTGTGCCAAGTCTGGCCCTCAGACACCAACAGGCCCAGAATCTCATACCTGTGCCAGGTCTGGTCCTCAGATACAGACAGACTCAGTGTCTCATACCTGTGCCAGATCAGACCTTCAGACACCAATAGACCCAGAATATCATACCTGTGCCAGGTCTGGCCCTCAGATACTACAGACTCATTGCCACATACCTGTGCCACATATGGTCCTCAGATACAAACAGACTCAGTGCAGCATACCTGTGCCAGATCTGGCCCTCATATATGACACACTCATTGCTTCATACCTGTGCCAAGTCTAGCCCTCAGACAACAATAGACCCAGAATCCCATAGTTGTACCAGATCTAGCCCTCAGACACCAAATAGACCACAGAACCACATACCGGTGCCAGGTCAGGACCTCAGATACCGACAGACCCTCATACATGTGCCAGGTCTGGCCCTTACATACAGACAGACCCAGGATCTCATATATGTGCCAGACCCTGCCCTCAGATACAGACTCGGTGTCTCATACTGGTGTCAGGTCTGGCCCTCTGAACTAAAAGACCCAGAATCTCATACCTGTGCCAAGTCTGGTCCTCAGACACCAATAGCCCCAGAATCTCATACCTGTGCCAGGTCTGGTCCTCAGACACCAATAGCCCCAGAATCTCATACCTGTGCCAGGTCTGGTCCTCAGACACCAATAGCCCCAGAATCTCATACCTGTGCCAGGTCTGGTCCTCAGACACCAATAGCCCCAGAATCTCATACCTGTGCCAGGTCTGGCCATCAGATAGTAACAGACCCAGAATTCCATACCTGTGCCCGGTCTGGCCCTCAGATACGACAGGCTCATTGCTTCATACCTGTGCCAAGTCTGGCCTTCAGACACCAATAGGCCCGTAATCTCATACCTGTGCCAGGTCTGGCCCTCAGATACAGACAGAGTCAGTGCCTCATACATGTCCAGGTCTAGCCCTCAGATACCAAAAGACCCAGAACATCATACCTGTGCCAGTTCTGGTCCTCAGATACCAACAGACCCAGACTCTCATACCCATGTCAAGTCTTGTCCACAGACACCAATAGACCCAGAATCTCATAGCTGTGCCAAGTCAGGCCTTTAGACACAAACAGAGCAAGTACCACATACCTGTGCCAGGCCCTACCTCCTGGGACACCAATAGACCCAGTTCCTCATACCTGTCCCAGGAATCTTCCAACATAGACATGCCATGTCTCTTATCTGTGCCAGGTCCCACATCCTCAGACACCAGCAGCCCCAGCCCATCACACTTGTGCTTAACTCAGTGTTTGGGACACTGAGAGGTCACAACCTCATACCTGGGCCTGGTTCTGCCTCCTTGAACACTGACACACACAGCATCTTGTACCTGTGCCATGATCAGTATCCTGACACTAACAGGTCTAACACCTCATACCTGGGTCCAAACATGCTTCCTTAAACAATGAAAGACTGACATCACCCACCTGGCCTTGGCTCCACCTCTCAGATTCTGAGAGGACCAATGCCTCCAACCTGGGCCCGACCTGGCCCCTTCTGACACTGATAGACCCAGCACCTCATACCCAGCCTCTTAAAACACTGAAAGGCCTGTGGCTCATACCTGGGCTTCACTGATTGTCTCAGCCCCAAGACACATGAAGTGCCTCTTTATGCCCCACTGCAGATTCCACTTTGTATCACCAGAATCCCCAGATGCCCATTCACATCTTCCTAACAACTATTTATGGAGCCCCTAGCCCATTCCTAGCCCAGGAAATGGAAACAGTCCCCGGGAGTAAAAGAGGTAAATGAAACAATCATGCCAATAAACGTGATAAAGAGATACAAGAGCATGGAGAAAAGGAAATAGTACAGAAACTAATCATAAAAGGAATCTGAGGGGTGCTTGAGCCTAGATAGGAAGAGCAGGCATTACCCAGGAAAGCACTGAGGAAAAGCATTCCAGTGCCAGAATAGCAGATACAAAGGTCCTGTGGCAAGAGCAGCCTTTTCGCAATAGGGAATGAACCCCCACAGAAAATGCTTTGAAAATGCTCAACTTCTCACTTCTGCCAAGGATAGTCCAGGGCTAGTAACCTTCTAGATGAAAAACACAGATGCTAATTTCATTACATTCAATGGATGCCTTAGGCATTAGGATTTTGTTTGAGGAGAGCCTCATACTACCCACCTAACTGTGTCCAACCCTACCACTGAAGGTCCCACCTCAGGCCTCACTAGCCACATCAATTATACATTCCTGGGCTACATCTTGCCCACTATTTTACCTAACAGGCCCAAAGATGCCAATGTGTACCTGAATCCAGATGGTAAGAACCCACCTAAGGTCACATTTCTACACCTCTGCCCATGTGATCCTGGATCCATGGACTCACTGACAAAGCCAGCATTGGGCATGGATGCAATGGCTCCCCCTGGGAGGTTAGCTCTGTCTGTGTCCTATTCCAGTCCTCCTACTGCAAGGTTGTACACCTGGCAGAGGCAGGCGTTAGCTCAGCTAACGGACTAAGTTTCATGTACCTGTCTGCGCCTGACCCTTACACCTCAACTTACAGACCCAGGTCCCCCTCTCTAAGTCCAACTTAGACACCTCACACCTTATAGAGAGATCCAGCTCCATCTACATCAGCTCCCAGGCCTAACTGGAGAGACTCAAGTCTAAATTCTATACCTGATTACGATCTTTACATCTTCTAGACAGATCCCACGCTACCAACACTAACAACCGTTGCTGAACCTGTACACCAGTACCTCCATGAGGAGTCACAGACCTCATCAGGCACGAACAGCTCTGCACACCTGTGCTTCACAGATCCCATCTGAGAGACATAGTTCTACCTATCTGTCACTAACTCACACTCCCCAAGCCTAACCTGGAAGATCTGGATCAACACCCCTGAGCTAGAACCATACTCCAAAAACTTCACCTGCAGGATCCAGGTGTATCTACCTCTAGCTCTAAAGTCCTTGCTTGTGAGACATACCTACCTACTTGTGTCTAACTTTGGCCCCTGAAGCTCCTATGAGCCCAATGCTCTGCCTGACCTGGAAGGCCACAGTACCCTGGTTCTTCAGGCCTCACCCCAAAGACCCAGGGGTATCTACCTTCACCTGAATCCAACACCTCAAAGAGCCAACTCTACCTACCTGTGTTCAATCCTACCTCCTTAAGCCTCATAAAATACTCTACTTGGCAGATGACTTGGCCTACCTGCCTTTAACTCTGGTTCCTCAAACCACACTTGGTGGGCTAGCTCCACTTACCTGTGGATTGTTCCTGGCCCTCACACTACACCCGGTTGGCCCCTCTACCTAGCTGTATGTGACCCTGGCTCCCTACACTGTACCTAGTGGACCAGCTCTACCTACCTGTGCTTGCTCTTAGCTCCTCAGCCATACCTGGAGGGCCAGCTCTGCCTTTCTGTGCGTGGGCTGGCCTCCCAGACCATACCTGGTAGGGCAGTTCCACCTACTTGTGTTTGACCTGAAGTACTGAGACAGCAAGCACCTGGCAGCCCAGCTCTGCTTACCTGTGCCATCTTGGCTCCTCTGACAACTGGTAGGCCAGTTTTACCTACCTGTACATGACACTGGCTCCTTGTACTGTACCAGCTCTGCCAGCTCTGCCTACCTGTGCTTTAGCTTGGCTCCTCAGACCACACCTGGTAGGACAGTTCTACATACCTGTTCTTGACTCTGGGTCCTCAGACAGCACCTGTCAGACCCCCTCTGCCTACCTGTGCTTGATCTAGGCTCCTCCAACCACAACTGGTGATCCAGCTCTACCTACCTGTACGTGACCCTGGCTTCTTATACTATACCTAGTGGGTCAGCTCTGCTTACCTGGGTTTAAGCCTGGCTCCTGAGACCACACCTGGAGGAATAGTTCTACCTACCTGTGCTTGACTTGGGGTCCTCACACCAGTACCTGGCAGGCTAGCTCTGTCAACCTGTTTGTGACCCTGGCTCCTTATAGTGTACCTACTGGGTCACCTCTACGTACCTGTGTTTGAGCTTAGATTCTCAAATCACATCTGGTGGGACAGTTTTACTTACCTGCGCAGGACCACAGGTGCTCAAAATATTCCTAGCAGGCCAGCTCTGCCTACCTGTGCTTGACCCTGGGTCCTCAGACAGCACCTGCCAGGCCAGCTCTGCCTACCTGTGCTTGACCTTGGTTCCTCAAACTGCATTGGGTAGGTAGTGCTACGTACCCATGCCGGGCCCTAGGTCCACAGGCAACATGGCAGCCAGCTTTGCTTACCTATGCTTGACCTTATGTCTTCAGGCCTCACTCGACTGGCCAGTTCTGTCCACCTGTGCTTGACACTCGATCCTCAGACCTCACCCGGTGGCACAGTGCTGCTTACCGGGGTTTGATACTGCACCCACAGACCACAGTTGTGAGTCAGCTCTTTCTGCCTGTACTTTCTTCTGGCTCCTCAGAACACACCTGGTGGGCCAGTTCTATCTACTTGCACTTGCTCCTCCTGGCTGCTAAGACTGCAGCTGGCGGGCCAGCTCAGCCTACCTACCTCATCTGCGTACATCTCATCGAAGGCACTCAGTTCTTACCTGAGTTTCATATTTCACTAGTCAGACCCAATTTAACTTGCCCCAATCCTGATGCATAGGCCTTACCCAATAAAACCTGCTCTACCCACCTGTGCCTAACTCACACTGACCCACCCAAGGGTACAATCTGTGTCAGGTGCAGACTCCATAGACCTTACCTGAGAAAATTCTATATACCTGTGCCTGGCCACAACTCCTCAACCTCACAGGATAGGTAGAGATGCAATTCTACCTGCCAATCTTGGTCTTACCTCATGATCCAGATGTGCTCACCTGTACCCAATCCCAACTCTTTAGATCTCACCCGAAAGATCTCGCTCTATCCACCTGTCTTCACTTCATATTCTCAGAGGTCATGTAAGAGATTCAGCTCTTTCTAGAAGAGCCTAACCCTGGCTCTTTAGGCTTCACCTACAAATCTGCTCTACCTACGTGTGCCTGAGCTAACCTGTGAGACAGTTGAACGGAACTAGCCATGGCTTCTCAGGTCAACCTACTTTGGCTTGCTCTTAATTTCACCGACATTACTTGAAACAGCTCTGCCCACCTGTATTTAACAGCTCCTCAGATGTAGAATACAGGGCCTAACTTCAGTGGCTTAGATCTGACCCAAAAATACTCATGTATCTCACCGCAGCTCGTCCAACCTCTCCTAACAGACCTGCTCCACATATCTGAGTCGGACCCAGAATTCACAAACCTTCCAGGCAGTCGCCATTCTACATCCCAAGGGACCCAAGACCATCAATCTTTGTATGACATCAGAACTACTCATACATCACCTGAGGACCAAGTTCTGACCTCAACTGGACCATTCACCTGTCACACTCACCTCCGTCTCTGCCTATCTTTGGCTCCAGTGTCCTTACGTGACCCATCCAGTTCTACCTAAATGTGCCTAACCTTGGCTTCCCTGGCCTCCTTTAGAAACCCAGTTACACACACCTGGTCTGATTCCAGCCGATGAGACCTCAGGCAGAGGATCCACATCTGCATAGAGCACCCTGGTAGACTCTACAGTCACCCCTTATTTGCAGTTTTGCTTCCTGTCATTTTCCATTGCCACAGTCAGCCATGGTGCAAAGATGTTAAATGGAAAACCCCAGAAGAAAACTATTTACAAGTTTTTAATGGCACACCATTCTGAGTCGGGCGATGAGACCTCATGCTCTGTCCTGCCCAGGATGGGAAGCATCTCCGTGTTGCAGACGTCCCCCACCCACAAGTCAGCCATCTAGGTTACTGGCAGGCTATCATAGTGCCACAGTTCTTGTGTTCGAGTAACCCTTAGTTTACTTAATAATGGCCAAAGTGGCCCCCTCATTATTGAGTGATGCCTATAACTCAGATATGCCAAAAAGAAGCCATAAAGGACTTCCTTTAAGTAAAAAGGGGAAAGTTCTCCACTTAATAAGGAAAGAAAAAAAAGGCATGCTGAGGTGATTAAAATATACAGTAGGAACGAATCTTCTCCCCATAAAATTGTGACAAAGAAAAAATTGTGAGGGGTGACTGCCGTATAATAAGATAGTTTAAGGCCCTGGACAGGTAGCTAAATTGGTTAGAGCATCATCCTGATATGCTCTAACCAAGGTTGCAGGTTCAATCCCCGGTCAGGGCATATAAACAATCAACCAATGTATGTACAACTAAGTGGAACAATAAATTGGTGTTTCTCTCTGTCTCTTCCTCTTTCCCTCAAATCAATCATATTAAAAAATTTTTTAAAAGATAGTTTGAGAAAGACCATGTTTACATAGCTTTTATTATAGTATATTGTTATAATTGTTTTATTGTATTATTATTAATCTTAAATTACAGTTAATCTGTTACTCTCCCCAATTTATAAATTCAACTTTATCATAGGTATGTATATACAGAAAAAAACAGTATAGACAGGGTTTAGTAGTATCCACAGTTTCAGGCATCCACTGGAGGTCCTAGAACACATCCCTGTGGATGAGGGTGGACTGCTGTACAAATCTAACCTGACCAAATCCTTTCCTCAGAACTGACAGACTCTTGCCTGCTTACCTCAGCTGAGGAGAAACCTGGTGAGAGCCCACTGTGCCAAAGAGTATCTGAGTGACTTTCACCTCGGATGTACCTGGCAGACAAGGGTCTCTAGATCTTTATCTACAAAGAACCTCTCAGACTGACTTAGCTCCTCAGTCGGTTCGTCTGCCTGTACCCAACTCCCCAGCCCTCACTTTTTATCACCAGGTGCATTCCCACCTCTCTTCCCATGTGGGCTCCTCAAACCCCATCCCAAACAGACTCCGTGCCACAGGCCAAGCCTTAGCATGGTTATGGAACCTTGAGCTCTGTCCATTACACCTGGTCAGAGATCCAGCTGGCTGACCGGGCTTGGGGTCCTTACCTGTGTTTGTCTTATCCTGCATTCTAATTACTAGCACTGACTTCTCAGAACTGATTAGAGGCCACAATATATGTACCTATCCCAAGTCATAAATGGAAACCCCAACTTACAGATCCAGATTCGAATATCTGTATGCAACTTCGGATCCTCAGACCTCACTTAATAGAACCATTTCTAAATACCTGTGTCTTCTCCACAATTCAAAGACCTATACCTTTACCTGTCCTGGCACCTTCTAGAACTCACCTGTACCTGTATTGGTTTCTCTTCAGACCTCACCAGGCAAAATTAGCTCTTCAACATGCGCTGACTGGCTGAGCCCTGACACAGTCCACAATTTACTCCTATGTCCTTGCTTGATCCCAACACAGGAAGCTACCCCATGACCCACCTCAGCAGACTGGGCCTCACCACTTCACATACCTCTGCCAGGATGGATTCTTTCAACCTTACCTCAGAGCCAACGTGATCTCCCTAAGTCTATCCTGACTCTGCTGTCTCACCTAAAACATCCTAAGTCTAGAAACTTCACCTATCCCTGTTCTTGGCTCCTCAGGTGTCTTAATTCAGCAATATATACTTTTAGTAAACCAGGCTACTGTCCAGGAGGCCTCTGTTGTGCCTGGCCACTCAGGTCTCACTAGCCAGCCCCAGCCCCATATTCCTATACCCGAGCATCACTCCTAGGCCTTACCTGAGAGACACAGCCCTTTCTCTAAGTCACACCCAACCTATCTCTGCATGCTGAGCATTTATGGGCATGGAAAGCCCAGGCTGGGACACAACGCTGCTCTGCTGGGATCCCTGGCTTGTAGGAGTACCCATGTATCCCTGACCACCACTCGCTCAGGCTCCAGATCCTGGGGAGGAGGCCAAAGGTGCCTCCCCTCCTTTGTCAGGCACACAGCGTTTGTTAGAAGCGGCAGTCTCTCTCCATTGGGCTTCCTCATCTGAGCCACTGGATGCAGAAAATGCTTCAAGTGACTTCTCAATTCTTCCAAGCATGGTACATAACTAGTTCCGTTGTAGAAAGAAATTAACTCATTACACACAAGAGGTGCCTTGGGGCTTAATTCTCACCCAGACTCCTAGGCTTTTAGAGCTTCCAAAGGTTATATTTGTGAATACTGCCACTGTGGGGAAGAGCTTCCCAGTCTAAAGGCCTGAAAACAGCCTTCTTTGGTATGCCTGCCAGGGTCATGCCCACTGCATTTACAGCACCCATGCCCCCCACTGTATCCCTACACCCCAAGCCTTCCCTGCGTTCCACAGCCAGAGCCCTTCTCACACCACTGCTGCTCTAAGCCAAGCTATAAGACAGCTCCTGTCCACTGCTTGGTACCAGCTGTGGCTCTAGCAGAGTCCATGGGACCACCACAGATGCCTACAGCTCTGCCACTCAGTCTAGGTTTGCTCTGCAACCTGCCAGGCCAGGCCCTACCCAGGCTCCAGGCCTGGTGCCTCCCCTCTTAGCCACCCTCCAGCTGCTCCTACAGCACATTTCCAGGCCTGCCTGTCAGGTCCCTGCCTCTCCTTTGCCCCTTGGCCTTTTCAGATTGTTCCTGAGAAAGGTCATCACTGAGAATAACTCACAACCTAAGCTTCCTGAGGCAGATAGGGGTGGCTCCAGTTACCCCTCCAGTGGGTGCTGTTGGCAGGCACCCAGAGGAGTGTCATCCTGGCCACACAAGCATGGCCTGCCCTTGGAGGAAGTGGAGCCCTCCTCTGGACGGCTGCTCCTGCCCCACAAGCCTCCCTGAGGGTCTCTGGTTTTTCTCAAAGTCAAGCATGCAGCAGGTGCTCAATAAATGTTGCCCTGACCCTATGGGGCCCTCATCTGTGGCTCACCAGTCACGACAGAGCAAAAGGCACATAATTAACCCAGAAAAGAAGTGATTTTACTTACATCCCAGAACTCAAACATGTTTTGAGGGTCAATTCCAAACTCCTTCACTTTGGTCTAAAATGGGCAAGTAGAGAGATGAGAAGAAAGCATGTTAGCAAGGCAAGAACAAGAGCTCCAAGGTACAAGGTGTTCTGTAGTCTGAATCATGGGAGCACCCTTACCTTCCACAGAACCCCAAATGGAGCAGGGCTGCAACAGCCCAAGGGTCCAGGTCAAGGACCAAGAACTGCCACACCCAGGGTAGTACACCAGACCAGCTGGGATCAGCATATATCAGTGGCTTCGCCCTGGGAGGCCTTCCTGCTGAGGGGGCTGCACACCTGGACAAGGACCTGACCTAACATCCTGACAGGGTACCAGAGACTGAACCCCTTGGACATCTGGGAAACTGAACCTAAGATGGGAACCCAAGCCCTGGCAAGACACCTGCCCAGCCCTTCCAAAATCTGGATGGTGCCTCCGCCCTAGGAACCTCCTCCAGTGGATGATCTATCCTATTCCTCAGGTGCTGCAGCCCCCCAGGCAGAGATTCCCTACTAAGCAGTGTGTACTCCACCTGAAGGGGCCAGACAGTGGTACTGTGGTTAGCCAGCCTAAAGATGGCCTCCTTTCTCCCAAAACAGGCAGGTCAGCAATGGAGGCAGGAAGGAGTGGTGGGGAGAAAGCCAGCAGGAAGACCTGGGTGTGGTTCCAACTCTGACATAGACCAACACAAAGCTCACCACACGGCAAGAGCTCGCAAGGTTTCCTGGGGTTGTTACTCCTGAAGCCCCAACCTCCCCTCGCTGGCCCATCCCTACCCTACCTTGCATGACCTTTGGCCAGGCAGTCTGTGAGACCTGGTAGGCAAGTGACCCACATTCTAATCCTGGCAATCACTGGGCAAAAAGTCACATCCCTTCATCGGGGCCAACAGCCTTACGTAAGAAATAAGATGCAACCCCCATCCCTGGCCAGCATTCCCATTTGGGGAGAGGCTGGAGGCAGGGTTGCAGAGGCCATTGGAGATCTTAGGAGATGCATGGGGTTGACACAATCTCCCGACTGCAAAACCCTCACTGGAACTGCAGAGACTTGATGGGAGAACGCAGGAAAGACAAGGAGAATGTTTGTAGCTCACATCCCTCAAAGGCAACTAACCCTCACATCTCATTAACTGAGCCAAGATCCCCAGACTTATGAACCACATCTTGGCATATGTATTCTGAAATGCCATGCCCTTTGTGTGGCCTGGGCCTTTCCTGGAAGCTAGTGTGGGGACCCACAGGAGCACTTACCGTGTTGGTAGACAGGGCAACAAAGTGCTTCGCAACAGCAGAAGGCTGTAAGAGACAGAGCCAAGTTATACCGAACCCATCCCATGTGGCCACCCAAAAGGGGACACTCCCATCTCTAGAGATCTGAGGTCAAGAAAACAGAGGGGCTGGAGGCCAGCTGGTTCATCTGACCTCACAGTGTACAAGGCCCAGAAATGGCCCTCCCCATAAAGTGGGTGTGGCCTGGGATAGAGAGGATCCCACAGGGCCAAGGGGTCTTAAAGGAAGGGCCCTAGCCAAGTAGCTCAGGTTCTGCCATGTTTGTTGTGTCTGGAGCTGATAAAGCCAAACATCTTAACCAGAAAAGTAAGGCACCGGACAGACTACCCCCTCTTATAAAAAGAGTGCTATAGGATTAGGCTTGGCCACTCAGATGGATGTGCAACACCCCTACCTCCACCCCTGCCTACACACTACCCACCACTTACATCCTTGGCTGACTGGAGAAGCCAATCCTTTGCCGTCTCTGCATTTGTGATGGTCTCCTGGGTGGTAAAAGTCTACAACCAGAAGAATACAGCAGTTGGTCCCAAGTTCAGGGTCTGTGCAGCCTTGAACCAGGGCTTAGCAGCAGAGGCTATGTAGGTACCCAGCTGTCACAAGGGATAATGCATGACACCACATAACCTCTAACCACATGTCTGGGGCTAAAAAGTGCCTGGAAGGGGAACCCTAGTAAGAGCCACAACCTACCCCCCTTTCCCTGATCCCACCACAGTTCGAAAGCCAGGCATCTTCCACGAGAGGGACTGTAACCACACCCAGGCCCTCTCTTCAGCCCAGGCTAGGCTGTATCTCAGGATTCAGATAGGATACCTAACATTTTATATGCATTAACAAGACTAAATAGGGCATAAATGATACTATCTGAGCATGGTTCTAGGATCAGAAAAGCGCAGACAGTAGGGATAGATCTCTAAGGATGAGAACAGTTCTAGACTGAACACGGGTCCCACAAAGCAAGTTAAGTATGGTCCAAAGACCAAGATTCAAATTGATCAGTCCAGGTTTTCATTAGGTAAACAGTCCTTGTTCCCAGAGAAGGACAGCTGTGTTGATCTAATCCACAAAGCACCGTTCAGTCAGAAGTTGTGGGGAGGGTCCCATGCCCTGCCCCAATCCCAATACACACAGGAGAACCAGGCAGCATTTGAGGCCTATACCTTGGAAGCGATGATGAATAGGGAGGACTCAGGGTTCAGGGTGGCCAGGGTTTTGGCAATGTGGGTTCCATCAATGTTGGACACAAACCAGACGCGGGGACCTCCTGAAGAGTATGGCTTAAGGGCTTCAGTCACCATGAGGGGTCCCTGTGGGGAGATGCAGCGTCAGAAAATAAGATTCCAGGGATAGAAGGTGGGGACACAGCCAGCTCCCATCACTGGAAAAACCAAGGATCTAGATGGAACTCCTCACCCCATTCCAAGACCATCCTCTCCTTACCAGATCAGAGCCACCGATGCCGATGTTGATGATGTCTGTGATTGGCTTGCCTGAGTACCCCTTCCAGTCACCGCTCCGGACGCGCTGGTGCAGAGCAAGAGATGTGATCAGCCCAAATTTCTGAGGATAAGCTGCTGCTCCAAAACATCATTACTTCTGTCATCCTTACTCTCTGTCCTACCTTTCATGCCCTCACAGAGGCCTATTGAGTGGCAGATCTCTGCAATACTCACCTCCAACTATTTAATTATTAGCAGAGTGGGATGACATCCCCACCTCACAGTAACATTATCAGAATTTATAAAACAAGGGCAAACTCTCAGCAGAACCCAATACATCAAAGACCAAGAGATGTGAAATGCCAGTTACTGTGGCTGGTCTGTATTGGAAAAAGGAGTATCAGACAGGCAGCCAACCTCCATGTGGACCCCAATGATTACTGCCTCATACCCCAGCACAGGCACCCATGGCTGAAAAGGGCTGACCTGTGTACCCATTAAGATACTGCAAACTTGATGATGCAGTATGACTTCAGAAATTGGTGTACAAAAGGCCTTGCAGGTTCAGCCTTACTCTCTTATATCACTCACTTTTGGTGAAGCCATCTACTATGTTGTAAAAACATATAGAACGGCACATGTGGAAGCCCTTTTGGCAAGGAACTGAGGTGTTCTTCTAACAACCAGAGCCAATTCACCATTTATGAATGGAAACCACCTTGGAAGAAGATTCTCTAGAACCTGCCAAACATTCAGATAAGTACAGCCTTGGCAAACATCTTGACCACAAACTCAAGAGAGACCCTGAAACCGAGACCAACCAGTTATGCCACTTTATAATTTCTAAAGCATAGAAACTATATGAAGCCCTAGCTGGTGGCACAGTGGATAAGGTGCTGGCCTTCGAAATCAAAGGTCGCTGGTTCAATTCCCAGCCAGGGCATGTAACCAGGTCTCCAGCCAGGTCTCCAGCCAGGTCCCCAGCCAGGTCCATAGCCAGAGGCAGGTGAAAGGCAACTACACATTGATGTCTCTCTCCCTTCCCCTCTCTCTAAAAATAATAAATAAAATCTAAAAAAAAAAAAAAAGAAACTCTATGAGACTTCTGACCAAGAAGGAGGCCTAGGTAGACATGCTTCACCTCCTCGCACAACCACAAGGATCACAACTAATCTCAAAACAAACAAACAAACAAAAAAACCCCAGAACTGCCAGAAAACCCAAATGTATGGAAGTCTGACAACCAAGGATTTAAAGAAGAAATATTCATCTAGACAGGTAGGAGGAGCAGAACCAGGAAGCCAAGGTGGAGAGGACAAAGTATGGCAGAGATGAGGCAGTGGCAACTACCTGCAGAATGGGTGGTCCCACATTCATGTGTGGAAAATAAAGCCAGAGGGACACCTGGGGAGCCTTCTTAACCCCAGGCCAAGCCACACAATCCAGGGTTCCAGCACCAGGAAAATAAAACCTCATAATTCCTGACTCTGAAAACCAGGGGAGGTTGGGGCAGTGAAAGAAACTGTTCATCTCTCAGGAAAGTCTGTTTGGACTATCCTAGAACAGACACAAACCCATCTACTCTGGGAACCACCACAAGGGCAGCAGCTAGAGGGGTGCTAGTCGCATGTGAGAAGTGGGTGAAGTGACTGGAAAAGAGGTGAGTGCCAAGCAAACAGCATAGTTCCCTGTCTGACCTCTCCCCTTACAGCACCACAACACGGTGAAATGGGCACCCCACACTGATGAAAATCTAAGGCTCCACCCCTTACAATGTAACAGGTGTGCCCAGAATGTCAAAGCAGCTCTACCTAATACATAGAAACAAACACAGGGAGGCTGCCAAATTGAGGAGACAAAGAAATATGGTCCAAATGAAAGAACAGAACAAAACTCCAGAAAAAAAGCAAACAGATATAGCCAACCAATCAGATGCAGAGTTCAAAACACTGGTGATATGGATGCTCAGGAGAACTCACTGACTACAGCAAAAGCATAAGGGAAGAAATGAAGGCTACACTAAGTGAAATAAAGGAAAACCCACAGGGAATCAACAGTGAAGGGAAGGTTCAAATCAATTAATTGAAACATAAGGAAGAAATAAACAGTCAACCAGTATAGAATGAAGAAACAAGAATTCGAAGAAATGAGGAACGAATAAGATGACTTTGGGACATCTTCACATCTGAATTATGGGGATGCCAGAAGAGAGGAAAAGAAAGAGATTGGAAACTTATGTGAGAATATAATGAATGAAAACTTCCCAAATTTGGTGAAGGAAACAGACATACACGTCCAGAAAGCACAGCGAATCCCAAACAAGTTGGACCCAAAGAGAACCACACCAAGACACATCATAATTTCAAATTTCAAAGTTTAAAGACAAAAAAAGGATCTTAAAAAAAAATCTTAAAAAGCAGCAAGAAAAAAGAAAAGTTACCTACAAAGGAGTTCCTATAAGACTATCAGCTGATTTCTCAAAGAAACTCGGCAGGCAAGAAGGCATTGGCCAGAGGTATTCAGACTGATGAAAAGCAAGGACCTACAATCAAGATTACTCTATCTAGTAAAGCTATCATTCACAATGGAAGGGTAGATAAAGTGCCTCCCAGATAAGGTAAAGCTAAAGGAGTTCCTCATCATCAAGCCATTATTACATAGAATGTTAAATAGACTTAAGAAAAAGAAGATCAAAACTATGAACATTAAAATGACAACAAACTCAAAACTATCAACAACTGAATCTAAAAAACAAAAACAAATTAAGCAAACAACTAGAACAGGAGCAGAATCACAGATATGAACACCATATGGAGGGTTATCAATGAGGAGGGGAAGGGAGAGATAGGAGAAAAGGTACACTGATTCGGGAGCATAACTGGTAGATACAAAATAGACAGGGGGTGTTAAGAATAGCAAAGGAAAGGGAGAAGCCAAAGAACTTATATGCATGGCTCATGGACATGATCTAAGGATGGGGTCAGGGGATATTGCTGGAGGTGGCAGGGGGCGGGGGCTGGGGGAGTACCAGGCAGAGGGGCAAAGGGAAAAAAGTGGGACAACTATAATAGCATAATCAATAAAATATACGTAAAAAAAGAAAAAATAATAAACTATGTGAGATAAATGTTTACTGATGCTTTAAGACAAGTCTGGGTATAACTTGTTATATAACAATAAATAACTAATGCAGACTTTGATACCAGAAATCCTCACAAAAAGAGAACACTGCCATAATAGAAACCAAAAATTTCTGGACAAAAGCTAAAAGAACCTTAAGGAAAGAGTTAGAAAAACCAGGAGGAGACTGTTAGCAGAAGTTTGATAGTCCTCAAAGAAGCTGCTTACGTGGATTTAAAGAAAAGGAAGGACAACATTATTGAAAATTGGAGGAAAAAGAATTCTTCTTATGTAATGACAGAAAGTTTAATAACATTGTTGCCTGCATTAACAGGGAAGGAAAAAGATATACCTATTTATTATCTGGATGATATAGGTACAGAGATTTTCACTGTATTAAAAAAAAAAAACCCACCCAGATTATTGGTGCTCACAGCAAAAATACCAAGAGGAAAGAAATAACCTAAAGAAAAAACTTTTTAACAAAAAGAAGCTAGGGATCATTGGGTTAAAATTTCCTAGCCTCTCCAGAAAGCAAGTGATGCTGAAGTTAAGAGATGGCTCCTTGGCAGAGACCAAATGCAGGGCATGTCACAAAAGTAGAGTATAAAGACAAAACTGAGTGTAGCTGTAAATTCCTTTGTCAAGACCTCAGAAAATGCTAAGGTTGTAACATGGAGAACCTTTTGGTCAAAGATAAGACTTCTAAGAAGCTCAAGAATACTGTCACTGTGGTCTCAAGAGAAGGACTTATCTTGAAAAAATATATGGATATTGCTTTTGTCTAATGGAGTGAGCCCCCAGGAAGTTTCACAGAAGACCCACCAAGTTTTTAAGATACCTTTATTGTCAGAAACACCACCCAGCCCTGGCTGGTGGCACAGTGGATAAGGCACTGGCCTACAAACCCAAAGGAAGCTGGTTCAATTCCCAGCCAGGGCACATAAACAGGTTGTAAGCCAGGTCTCCAGCCAGGTCTGTGGCTGGGGGCAGGTGAAAGGCAACCATACATTGATGCTTCTCTCCCTTCCTCTCTCTTGAAAATAAATAAAATATTTTTTTTTTAAAAAAGAAAGAAACACCACCAACTTGGACTAAAAGGGATGGTACAAAGGAAAAAAAGCCTTTAGGTACCCACATTTCTACAGAAGCTAAATAGGCTAAGAAAATTATGCAGTTGCAAACAAAGTACCTTTCACGTAAAGGGGATAAATGAAGGCAAAACCAAAATCCCTAGGGAATGATTCGCAAGCTTTGAGTACTAACCAAGTAATTGCCAAAATGTGTCCTGATAGATTTCAAGATTGCTTTGGACCAATGGCTCCTGTGCACCTCCTATTTTTCCTTTTTTTTTTTTAAAGATTGATTTTTAGTTTTAGAGAGAGGAGGAAGGGAGGGAGAAAGAGAAAGAAACACGAATGTGTGAGAGAAATTGGTTGCCTTTGCATGACCTGACCGACAACCCAGGCATGTGCAACCTTTTGGTTCATAGACTGGCACTTAATCCACTGAGCCACACCAGCCATGGTTTCCCCCTCTTTTTTGAAAAGGAATTATCCGATCAGTTAGCCTATGTTTATCTCATCATTGTATTTTTGGTGTACGAAGGGGTGAATAACTTGTCTCTTTAATTCACATGTCTTCAGACTGTATTTATACTGTTTTCAAAGTAATTCAGCTATTACTATACTTGTACTTAATTTAGATGATGAAGTTCTTGACCTTTAGCTGATACTGCATTGGGATATCACCTCAGAAGAAGGTGAATGAGGATATTTTGCATGTGGAAGGAACATGATGAATCACTGGGGGCCAGGGGGCAGAGTATGATAGCCAACTTCCAGAATGGTTCCCAATGACTTTCACCTCCTGCCATTGCATTCATATCCTTACATAGTCCCCTCCCACTTTCATCAGGGCTGAGCTATAAATCCAATAGGGTATCACAGAAATCAGAGTGTAATTTCTGATGCCAGCTCCTAAAAACCTTGAGGTAATCCGGATCACTCACTCTGGGGAATATCAGCTAGCTGCCTTGTCCTGAGAACCATCAAACAGCCTGTGGAGAGGTCTACCTGGTGAGGAACAGAAGACTCCCAAAAGCCAGCACTAATTGCTAGTGCGCCACTTGGAAGCAGATCCTGCAGGTCCCATCAAGCCTTTAAAATGTGTGTAACCCTGCCCTGGCTGGATAGCTCAGTTAGTTGGATCATCATCCCAACATGCCTGGGTCAAAGCACATACAAGAATGAACTGATGAATGCATAACTAAGTGGAACAAACAAAAATTGATGTTTTTCTCTCCCTTCTTCTCTCTTAAAATCAATCAATCAATAAATGAGCATAACCTTGGGCCAACATTTTGACTACAACCTTATGAAATCTGAGGCAGAACAAGCGGCAGAGATACTGCAAATTCCTGATTCAGAGAGATGTTGGTCGTTGCTTTAAGCTGCTAAATTCTGGAGTAATTTGAAGACCCAGCAACTTTTATTTTTCCTTTAAATAATAAAGTAATTAACCTATAAAAATATTTCCATCAACACAGAGAGGAAATAAGTAGCATATTTTCTTAACCTTCAATCTCACCATTAAAGTTTTGTTATAATAGCCCTGGCTGGTGTGGCTCCATGAATTGAGCATCAGCCTTCAGACAGAAAGGTTGCCGGTTTCCTAGTCAGGAAGGGCACATGCCTGGGTTGCGGGCCACATCCCCAGTTGAGGGTGTCAGAGAGGCAGCCAATTGCTGTTTCTCTAGGACATCATGTTTCTCTCTCTCTTTCTCCCTGCTTTCCCCTCTCTCTAAAATTTAAAAAAATAAAAAATAAAAAAAGTTTTGCTATAATAAAGCATTTCAGAGGGGAAAATGTGTATATCTTTAATAAAAACAATAAGCACTCTTTATTTGACCAGATGTTTTATAACACTCGCCAATTCTATAGCTTCCTTTTTTAACTTCAGAATATATTCTGAAGAGCATGGTAGGTCAATGCAATTGTAGCTCCTTCATTCCTAATGATGCTTCCTAATTCCTATAGTACATAAATTTATACTTATTTTACTGATCACTTCCCTCTGATAAATGCTCAGGTTGTTTTCAGTTTTCTGTCATTACAATCAAGGGCATGGTAAACATCCTCATCGCATCTCAACGAACTTTTAAGAGCATAGCCATGGGAAGTGTTCCTCACCCTGGAATTGCTGCCATTCAGCAGCTTTTTAATACTATAAATATCCCATCAGTCTGAGTCAGGTGCTCCAGCAGCCAGCTGTAAGGAAGGGCTTTCCTGGAAACAGCTCCTCAGACAGCCAGTGGCACACTCTCCACAAGGCATTCCTGAGCCTTATTTCTTTATTTTTAGAGAGAAGGGAAACGAGGGGAAAAGAGAGGGAGAGAAACATTGATGTTTGAGAGAAACATCTATCTGTTGCCTCTTGCACGCCCTCAACTGAGGGCCAGGCCCACAACCCACATATGTATATGCCCTGATCAGGAATTGAACCAGCGACCTTTCACTTTGCAGGCCACAAGCCCAACCAACTGAGCCACACCAGCCAGGGCCTGAGCACACAATGCTTGATAAAACCTATAGTGCAAGCCCTGGCTGGCGGCTCAGTGGATAAGGGGCCGATCTGCAGACCCAAAGGTCGCTGGTTCAATTCCCAGCCAGGGCAATATAACCAGATTGCAAGCCAGGTCTCCAGCCAGGTCTGTAGCTGGAGGCAGGTGAAAGGCAACCATACATTGATGTCTCTCTCCTTCTCTGCCTCTCTTCCTTCCCCTCTCACTAAAAATTAAAAAAACAACAACAACAACAACAACAACAAAAAACCTCTAGTGCAGTAGGCTTCCCAGGCATATCAGCTCTGCCACTCAAGCAGATGCTAGAAATACCCTTGCTCACATCTAGGGGTCATCACACATACTAATCACTGCTAAGGAACATTCTGGAAACCAGATTCCCATCAGGATTCCTGGCTTTCCTCACCCTGGAAGTACTACTCATTTGATGGCAAGGCCTCTAGGATTGATGCCCAGATCACCTCCTGCCATTTCAGGTCTGAAAATGGCTCTTAGCCAAAGCAACCAGATTTTGCAGACTTTGATCAGCCACATGGGGGCCAACTGCTTTCAGGTACAAACTGACCAAAGCGCAGATTATCACTCCTGGAGCACGTATAATGAAGGTGTTCACGCCCACACAGACAAGCCCCCAGACATCACCCTTGTACTCCAGGCTTGAGGACATTTGCCACCCATTGCAAATCACCCCTGGGAAAGACACTGAGGCAACAAGACTAATGTGGCGAAACTTGTAGCTGGTCTCTGAGGCCACACCCACACACTCCCACACAGGAAACGTTATACACAGTTAACACTGATGTTGGGATAGTCCTTACATATGTATAAGTACATGTAAGCTGCAGAAGAGCAGGTCAAAATGAACCTGGGGGTGCGTGTATGCATGGGTATATTTCAAAAAGGAGATGAAAGGTATGTATGAATGCAGAAGCAGCCTTGGGAGAGTTGTTTAGAGGCGTGGCGAAAGAAATTTTAAAACATGTATTTTAACTAGTTCTAGACTAAGGCAATAAAGGCACATAACCAAAGCAAGTCTATTCCCCACTCCCCCAACCATCAGGCGCCTCACTTTTCTTTTCAGGTCTCATCCACTGGCCAGTGGGTCCCCAAGCCCATTGACATCTATATTTCAGGAAGGAAGCTGTTCTGCTGCTGCTGCTGGTAGGTTTACTCAGAATTGGGTGAGGGGAATTTGTGCCTGAGCAGAGCCCCCAAGGGCCAGTGGATCACATAGATTGCCCCCACCTCAGGTTGCAGGGAAGGCTTGAGTCCTCTCCCAGGAGAGCAGAGAGGTGGGCCCATCAGGGCTCCCAAATCCACAAATATATGCACACATACAGCTAACGGCAAGTCCAGCCCAGCAGCTGCTTACCTGAGAGAAAGACTTCATCTTCTCCAGGACCCTGTTGATCTCTGGCATCACATCCTTGCCATCCACCAGAATGGGTGCATTTGACCGGTTCCGCAAGGCCACATGCAGCACTGCCCGATTCTGGGGACAAGAGTCAGGGTGAGAAGATCCCCACCCCAGGGCAGCCACACTCCCAGGTGGGAAGGAAGCAGTGTGGCCCTATGAGTTGGCTTGACCCTCTGAGATCTCTGTCAGTACCATAGTCTCATACTGACAACCCACTATGTGCTTATGGAAGTAGGGGTTACCCCAGGCCTGGGGGGACGTAAGGCAAGTGCCACACCCTTATGTCCTATGGATGGTCATAAGGGGACGGAGACTGGAACCAACCTAGAATAGGCCCCAGGGCCCATAGGTACTCGTGTGTGAAAACCCAAGGATAGAGGAAGACAGAGAGAAGAAGTGGAGAGAGGTGACAACACAGGTCAGAGATAGGCAATCGCTTCAGAGGACTAGGGCTCATTAAGCCTAACATTGTCTCATCTTCCTGAGGGGAGTATATGGTATTTGCTGGCATCTTTTGAAAAGTGCCACCAGCCCCTTGAATATAAGGCAAAGCAGGCAACTCAAGCTTCCCTCACTATTCAGCCTCATTGCCCCAACTGCCAGAAACAAACTGGACCCTAAGTCTATCACAGGTGCCAAGCAGCTGGCCTTGTCATGTGAGAGCAAGTCTCATCAAGCTGAAGCCAGCAGGAGTCCTTGAGGGAAACAGACCTAAAGACACCAGGGAAGCAGGGAAGAAATGATCTGGGGACCCTAATCCAGGGACAGGCTCACTAAGGTGAAGGGCTTCGTGCTACCCTGCCTAACCCTGCTCCTGTCCCACATTCAACTGGCAAACGCATCCCTCCAGGAAGCCCTCCTTGATTGCAGCCTCCCTCACCTAAGCTAGCAGTGCAAGACAGGCTGTGTTTGAATCCTGGCTCTGCCTCTTACAGATATGACATCTTGTATAAGTAACTTGACTTCTGAACCTCAGGTTTCTCAACTGTAAAAGGAGGATAGCATGCTGAGGCCCAGCCTCTGAGTGCTCAGTGATTCTTATGCCCCCAGGCTTCCACAGCAATTCAAGAATGGGGCTGCCCAAAGCCTACCCTTACCACTGCTTCTTATTGATTCCTACCATTGAGGAAGTGGGTCTTTTGACATAAGGTTCTTTTTACTCATAAAACTTGTAGCAAAGCTGCACCAGAGTTAAGTTCTCCAGGTACGCCTCTCCCTACAGGTTTGAGAGGTGCTCTCCCTAAGCAGACACCAGGAGCCATTCCATACTCACCAGATCCAGACCATCAGCCTAGAGGAAGACATATCCCAAGGCTGGGCAACTTGCTAGAGGAAACAGGCCTTCAGGCCCCTCATTAAGCAAAAGTGTTGCCTAAGAGGAGGGGTGAAGACACAGTGAGGCTAACAGCCTCTAAGGGAAGGAAGAGGCCCTAAAAAACCTGAGAAGTCTGGTGCCCCCCAGGCCTGCTCACCTCAGTGAAGTTGATCTTCTCGCCACTGAACATGTGCTCCCGGGCAGCCTCCACACCCCTGGACTTGGCCTGCGATGATAGAACACAAAGGCTTGGTCCCACACGCGTTAGTCACCAAGAATCCAAGCTCCCAAGCATAAGGCTTGGTGCAGCCCCAGGTGGGCTGGGAGATGGCTGCAGCCTGGTGACCTCCCCCACTGCCTGGGAAGGGTTTGCTCCAAATCTGAGCTCCAAGCCCTGCGCTGGCACGCAGATGGCCTCTGAGGTCCACTGAGAGAAGGAGGTCAAGATGCTCAATGACGTGGGGCTCCCAGGAACCCTGCTTGCCCACCTCACCATGCGACACAGGCCAAGCCTTTCATAGCAGAACATACCATGTCCACCAGCATCTGCATCACACCTTCCGTCACAAGGTTCTTGGAGTAATCCACCAGAATACGCCCATGGTTGGTGTTGAGTGTCAAGCTGCAGAAAAAGGTGGCACAAGCTGTTGACCACCATCCCAGGTTCCCCCCACCACAGCCTACTCCCTGACCAGAACTGTTTCCAGAAAAATATCATTGTCTGCGTGTCACACCCCAAACAGGCCTCAGCTGCCCAGCACACAGGTGGTATCTGTCATCTGCCTGCCCACCAGCCTGAACTGCAGCGGTAGCACCCTCTGAGAGAAAGGGTCACCCTCTGAAGGAAGACGCTGTCTCTGAATGAGGAACTATTTATTCTTCCCCTAAAACTGAGCTGGGGGAGGGGAAGACAGAGAGCTGGGGGCACTGCCCCTCCCCCAAGCTTTCACTCGTAACTCGGTTTACTCAGGTAAGGACCCAGATGACAGGGCAGGCCACAGGGCCTTCCAGCAGGAGCCCCAGACCTCCTCTCCCCAACACCTGCTCCAGAGCACGCTCAGGCCCATCCCCACCCTCCCAAGATGTCCTCTAATGGACTCCTTTCCATTTCCTGGTCATTCGCAAGTCTCTGGACCTTGCCTCTTCGGCAGGAACCACGTCCTCCCACCGCCTTCCACCAGGCTCCCGCAATCCCTCGGGCCTGCCCCGGCCCGACCACACCCCGCGGGTGGTCCCAAGGCTGCAGCCCTTCCCTGCCTGCGCTTCCGCGAGAGCCCCCCCCTCGCCACAGCGGATGGAGTCCCTTCTCAGAGGGGCTGCAGGGTGGGGGCAGGAGGTGGTGAGGGGCACGTTCCCGTGGAGGGGGAGCCGCGAAGGGCCCACTTCTCAAGACTAAGCAGCCCCGGGACCACCGTTGAGTCCCGGGAACCTGCTTCAAGGAGACGTCAAGGACGAAGTGCGGCCTGAGCCCTGATCCGCGGCCGGGGCCCCCACGCACCGCCTGGCCGGCCCCCGGTCCCCAGCCTTTGCCCTGCACACCAGAGCCGGTGCGCCGCGGCCCCGCGCGCCCGAATCCCGGCCTGCACGCCCCGCGGCCTGCGGCCTGGCGCGCACCTGAAGTGGTTGAAGCGGTCCTTGTCCCCTTCGAAAAGGCGGCGCAAATTGAGGTCGGAGCGGTGCTCACGGTACCAGTCCTGCAGCTTCTGGAACTGCGGATTCTTGGTGAGCGCGGCCATGGCGAGCGGAGCTGGATGCACTGGCAGGGGACGTGGGCGGAGGCACCGGAATTGCTGGCGACGAGCAGCGAGCGGGCCGGGAGCTGCGTCTTTATGGCGCAGGCGCCCGGCCCCGCCCCGCCGCTCGGCCCCGCCCCCAGCGCCCGCCCGCGACCTTGCCCGCAGCCCGGCTCTGGGCCTCTGACAGCCTTTCCCTGCAACAGGGTGGCCACTTGTGCTGCTCTTCTGTGACCTCAGTCTGGTCGTGACTTGAGACAGAGGCCGAACTCTCCGTGCCCAGCCCGCTGCATTCGTTCATTCGTTAATTCATTGAACACAACTCCAAACACCTAAGGTGTTACTGGGACTGTTCCAGGTGCTGCGGATACATACATATGTGACATTTAAGTAAGCATAATACGTGGTACGTCAGATGCTGTGTTATTGAGAAAAGAAAAGCTTGAAAGGGTGCTGAGAATCGGGATTGCAATTTTGAATAGAATGGTCAAGGGAAAATCACTAATGAGGTGATATTTGAGCAAAAGAATGTGAGAAACTGAGGCAATAGGGTATCCGGGAAGAAAGTGTTGAGGCAAAGGGAAGAGCATATGCAGAATTCCTGAGAGCAATATTTATTTGTTCTAGAAGCAGAAGAAGGCCAGCTGGCTGGAGTGTAGTGGAGGAGGAGCAAGTGATCAAGATAAGTCAGAGAGGGAAGGAAGGCAAGAAGATTACACACATCCTCTGTCATTATGACATGGGTGGCAAACACAAGGCCCTTGGGCCGAATCTGGCCCTCCACCTCCACCTCCACCTCGTTTCATCCACCCAGCACCTTGTTTCTACCCTGGTCGCTTAACTGTGAAGGAGTAGTTACATTTATACAGTCCTAAAATTACATTTGACCCTTTGAAGGCAACCTCCAGGCTGACGTAGCCCTGGTGAAAATGAGTTTGACACCCCTACATTATAAGAACTTGAGATGGGAAGGCACTGAAGGGTTCTCAGCAAAGAAGAGACATCATCCCACTTGTTTTTACAAAGGATCAGACCCACAACTCAGCAGGAAAAGAAGTAAGGACAACAGATAGGAGGCCACTGCAATAATGCTGGCCAAGGACAAAGGTGGCTTGGGACAAGGTATTAGGAGTTGGGCATGTGAAGAATTGACAATTTCCTGGTGAGAGAGATAAACAATGGTCACGGGAGACATCCAGTTTTCTAACTAAATTCCTGGAAAAATGGAATTGTCATTGCATCTTACAGATGCAAGTTTTGAGGGGAGGATCATGATCTTGTTTTTGGACATGCTGAGTTTTCCAAAGCTATTGACATAGAAGTGGAGGTGTTGAGTTGGGTATTCATGTCTGAACTACAGAGGAGCAAAGGTCCCCACTGGAAGACGAACTTGAGCGTCATCAATAAATAGACAGCATTTGAATTACACTGTCTAGGTGAGAGTTTGGGTGAGAGGGAATTAATATAGTCAAAGGAGAGAAGAGGACCAAGAACGGGGCATTGCCGGGTCCCCCCAGGGAAGCTAGCAGACCAGGAGTGTGCCCAGTCCTGCTGCAGTCCCAAGCATAGATCTTCCTCCCACCTAATACCCCAGCCCCGTGCTTTTCTCCCCCTGCCCAGAGTGATCTGGGGTGCTAAAGATGAAGAAGGAAAATAGAGAGGGGTTGAAAACTAAAGAAACGAGTAGTCACAGGACTTTTCAGGGAACAGCCCTGTCAACATGGCCCTTATTTACTCAGAGGAGTTTTGGACCAACTCTTAACTCTGAGATATAACTGAGCTTCCCATACCCAGCACAACAGTGACTGCACTGAATAGCATCTGTTCTGCTAGAGTTGATGAGAAACACTCCAACCAGAGTTTCCCATCCAAGCCAGTTCTACTTGTCTGCACACAATAGCACTTTCACCCCTAAATCCTGTGTTTTAGAATAGAACCTCCTCCAATACGAAAGCCAGTCTCAGTAGCCACTGCACATCATCCACTTGCTTTATAAGATTCTTTGGATGACTTCTAGCCCAACACTCTGACTCCTTTTTTCTAGTTGGCTGTTCTTGGTGACTATGGAGGACATCTCTTGTCTTTGTCCAAAATCACTACCTCTTACTCTTGTGTTTCTTCCTCTGATTCCGATTGCATCAGGGATGAGCCAATGATCTAAGTCAGTGACACAGGGTCTTTTTCTGTGGCTCTGGTGCCAGTCCCAAGAACTCCCAGCCTTTCTTTTTTCTTCCAAATCCTTACCTGAGAATATATTTATTGATTTTATTTTTTGAAAGACTTATATTTAGTTTTAGAGAAAGAGAGAGGGAGGGAGAAAGGGAGAGAAATATCAATGTGTGCCAGAATAATTGATTGGTTGCCTTTCCCATGCCTCTCAACCAGAGAACCAGCTGGAGACCCAGACGGAGACCCAGCCAGAGACCCGGGCATGCGCTCCTGACCAGAAATCAGGACTGGGGACTTCTCGGTTTGCAAGGTTTGCAGATGACACCCAACCTACTGAAGGGCTATTTATTGAAACTAGCACTTGCTGAGCTCATGGCAGGCAATGTTCCAAACAAGAGCCCTGTTGTATATACAGACAGGGAAACTGAGGCACTGTCACTTAGGTAAGTCAGGCCCTAATTGGGGCCACTGGACAGAGTCAGGCAGGACCTGGAGACTAAGGGATGACAGGGAGGGGAGAAGGCAGAGGGGGAAGGATTGGGGGTGGGGTGGAAAGGTTCTGGGGCCAGAGTTGAAGCCCAAGGGATGGGCGCGAGGGGATCCACCCCGATTAATTTTCATGAGCTGTTCCTGTTCCGGAGAGGCACACCCACCGGGGATGCTGAGTCACAGTGAACAGGCGAGGGCCATGGTACCGCACCTACCTAGACCTCCGCGTAGCTCCTGGAGCGGGCGCCCACTCTCACGAGCTTATCTACACGTGGGGAATGTGGGATACGGATAGGTGGGGGGCGGGGGCCGGTGTGTAGGCTCGCACGTCCGGAGGGCCCGTGTGCGCATGTCCCCAAGCCGAGCGGGGAACTGGGCTGCAGAGAAGTGCACTCACCAACGTTTCTGTCTGCACGTTTGGAATGGTTGCGTGTGCGCTCGCACGCGCGTGCGCGCACAAACTCTGCACAGGGATGGACATGCGCACGCGAGGAGTGATACGCAAGGGGGCGTCCTTGCCCTCAGGAGGGCCTGAGCTCTTCCTGCATAGCTGTGACGCTTAGGACTGTCGCCCTAGGTTTTCTGTTGAATTCAGTTAGGTCTTAAAAAAAACCTTCTCTGCCATACATTGGCATGGGTTTTCAGGAAAACAAATCTATATTTACTAAAGGGCTACTTAGTTCTATCCGCAACTCCTAATGTCATTCTGTCTTGGTTGTAGTACAAACACTAGTCATCACGTATTCTAGTCCTAAATGAGAGGCAATTTCATCATACTAGTTCCACTTTTTTTGCTGTTAGAATTTTGCCTCTGGCCCCAGCAACACCTCCTTTTGTCTGTGTGGAGTTGCTTCCTGCTCTTTTGTACCTTGGGCATGTGGCCATGAATGACTTGCTCCTTCCTCTCATGAAGCCTTGGGTCTTGTGAGGGGCAGATAAATGCAAACATAGGATTCCAGGACAGTGCTAACGGCTGTAATGAAAAGTAAAACCGGGTTGAGGCTGGGCCCTGGCCCAAGGGCACTGATGGAGAGGCCCTGAGCAGAAAGCTGCCCCATAAGCAAGAATCAGGTGGGCACCCCACCAGGCAAGGTGATGTGGAGGTAGAAGGGGTGAAAGGAAAACCCTGAGGCCAGAGAGGGAGAGCAGGAGCTGGGTGAGGACTAGGTTGATGGCAATGGAGATGTAAAAACATGGTAGATTTAAATGTGTGTAAAGATACACTTACAGGACTTCCTGATTAATTGAATGAGGACACTAAAGAAAATGTAGACTGTTTTCTAGAATTTCTGCCCAAGAAACCGGGTGGATGGACATTTGACAGGGAAGATGGGTTGCATCCTTTAAAAGATTTAAATTTTAAGGGCAGAGGCTGCATCTCCTTTGCAGCCCTGTCTCCTAGGCGACATTAATAAATTTTGAAATGAACATGACACTCCTGAAACAATCCTTCCTCCTAAGCCCATCTCCCCAACTCATTTCCAATAAAAGCCACCTCCGGTCCTTTCACAGATAAGCTTGGTTCAGTCTATCCTTGCAGAAGCATAGGTAAGGCCAAGCTATGTGTCACTTCCAGGAGCTTGGGTCTGGAGATTCCTCATGGTCCCAGGCACCTATGATTGGGAGCCTGTTAAGCATACTGTCCAAATACAGGGCTTTATGGAAGTTAAGGAACTGGCCATCGGAATGGTGGTGTTTCCTTTTTCTCCAGGATGCAGATCACCACTGGGCCCACAGTTCAGAGGGCCATCGCCTCCCAGGGCCATGGTTGCCATTTGGCATTTCAGCTACACTTCCAGAGCTGGAAGCCCCATCCAGAACCTCCCAGTATCAGCCTCACTAGGATCTTGGCGGCCAAGTGTCCCCCTCTATCTCAACTAGGCTGAGGCCTCCAAGGACCTTTTAGGGGCTCAGGTGTAATATCTGTTCTGCTTTCATCCCCACCCACCTAGCACACACCAGAGCTACAAGACTCCTATTCCAACCACTGTTGTGAATTGGGTCAGTGAACAGCACTGGGTACTCGTGTTAAAATAGAAATGTGCTTGAATGGATGTATTTCCAGCTAGCTTTTTTTTTTTTTAAATATTTTATTATTTTTAGAGAGAGGGGAAGGGAGAGAGACATCAATGTGTCGTTGTCTTTTCACCTGCCTCCAGCTACAGACCTGGCTGGAGACCTGGCTTGCAACCTGGTTATGTGCCCTGACTGGGAATCAAACTAGTGACCGTTGGGGTTTGCAGACTGGTGTCTTATCCACTGTGCCACCAGCCAAGGCCTCCAGCTAGTTTTTAATATGAACTTTCCTTAACATACTCATGCAGCATGGCTGTTACTAAGCAATTTGGTCCTGAGGTGAAGGTCCCCATGCTCAGCTTCTGGGAATCTTAGCAGAAAGAAGCATGAGTGGTACTTACAGCTTACAGTTAAGATTATATAATAATGTGCACATATTCTGTTTTCCTAAGTTTGTGAAAGTTTAAATCAAGTGCCATCTTGCTTTAAATGAAAATGGATTGAAATTCCATTCCCAATGTACAATCTATTCTGATTAGCAGGATGGTGTCATCCAATGAGACTAGTCCTTCCTGTCCCTCTGAGGGACATACAGGGTCCCTGGGTCTGCTCGACTTGGAAAGGCTGCCTGGGCAGATGACAGCATACCTGCTTGGTGGAACATGGGTGTTGACTTACCACAATCTACGGAGACAGTCAGCATCCTATACAAGGTGAAGATACTGGCTCTACCCAGAGGCCTCGGCTTTGGCCTTAGGGAAGCCAGGAGAGAGGTGTGATAGGCAGTCTTGCTTCCTGCTCACCCACCCCAATTTATCCTATACCCTCAGTGGTCTTTTCCCTTTCAAGGTCTCAGGGTCAGATGACAGGTTGACCTAAAAACCAACTCAGGTGCAACTTTTCAAAGGAATGAATCAGGCAGGGCTTTTGACATAGCGTCTATTGCAGTTCATGTTAAACAGACGTACAAAATATATTATTATTAAATGTGTATTTTTAATAAAGCCAATAGTTAATTTACTTACAGGAGCTTTAAAAGTAAGATACAAAATGTAGAGTTCCAGTTTGGAAGCGTTGTAACTATTCACACAATGTCCTGCTGATGCCTGAGCAAGGCAGCCATGCCCGGTCACGCAAAGGACACACACACTCTCTCACACACACACACAAACACACACACACATGCACGCGCGCGCGCTTTGGAGAGACTCCTCTGCCAAGCGCAGCACCTGGAATTACCAGTGTTCAAAGCAAGGCGGTGCTGAGAACACAGCACCTACCAGGAAACCACATAAACAGCTTCACACAGTCTCACAGCCCATGGAGATGTAATTACAAATATCTTAAGAAAAACAGACTAGAATGGGACAATCAGCAATGTTGATGTCAGCTGTGCTGGGGGATCAAGGATTGACCTCTGACCAGGGTGAGGTCTTGGGAGGCACTATTAAAACAGGAATACTTCAGTATAACAGAACTCGAATTACGGGGTACTGTGGACACATTACTGAAGGAAATAGGAAATTATCTTACAAGTCAAAAAGCCACAAACAACTTCAACAGAGATTAGTGCACACACTGTGACAGCTAACACAGACAAGAGCCACGCAGGGTTGGTGCAAAGCACGTGCCTGAAAAAGTCTATGTACAAAATAGTTCCCTGTAAACATGGTGAGGTGAATGTTCAGAACCCACGGTGAGAGGATCGTTAAGTACAGGCAGCAATGGCATCTCCACACAGCACAAGACAACACCCGAGGCCTGGAAAGAGCCTGGCAACACAGTACTGGAAATTCAGATGGCTGGGCTCAGACACCCTAAGGGCCCTCTATACTTAGTGTGTGTATATATATATGTATATGTATATATATACACATATATGTATATATGCATATATATGTATATATATATTTTTTATTTTTGGTATTTTTAAATATAAATTTACTTATATCTGTAGAAAAATGAGAACATAAATGTGTTATTACAATCTTTGCTGTAAAAGGTTATATGGAGTTAGAAAGAATAAACCATTTATTAGTAGTTAACATATATTAAAATGGTTTAATGATTTAAGAAAATATAAAAAAAAATATTAATACTGTCAAACTTTCATACCAGAAAATATTATGGATTTTTCTCAATTAGACTTTCTCAAGATGAAATATGAAAAATTTAAATAAGTTTTATATAAAGAACTTCTGTAACCTCAATTAATATACAGTGGGATATCTATTCTATATAGATATATTTATTATTATTTCTCAATTTAAGCACCATTCAATTCTTCTGGATCCATTCTGGCTGGAAAATATCCCTAAATCCACAGGATGTTATCTATATAATGGCACACATTAACTGAAAGTGAGGTGTTTTTCTAAGAAAATACTTTAACTTAGTTCCTATCTACATCTTAATTGGTTGTCTGGAGCCAGCTCGCAAGTTACTGCCATTTCAAGTGCAGGTGTCTGTGCAGCAGCCCCTTGACCACACCCCAGGTGTGAGACGGTACTGAAGCCTCTGGCCACGTGTAAAAGGATCTGAGGGCGACAGGTGTGTCTTTATCCCACACAGACAGCAGCCAGCTGACCCTTCTCCGCGCACCATCGGGAATAGACCTCTGACTTCAGTTTTATGATGCTGCTTTTGTAAATCCAATAAAGGATGCAACCCTTAGGTGTTGCTGGGGTGGTGAAGGGCTGCCCACATACAGAAAACCCAGGTGATTGCTTCAGATCACAGATATTCTACATGTTGCCCATTTTGTACAAGCTTAAGTAAAATAGTGTTGAACAAACCTCCAGCCACTATATTTGTTAGCTTAAAAACTTCAATGCATTTAGGCAGGAGATGTTTTAACTAAAACCCTATATGAAAAATTGCTATAAAATACAGTGACTGGTGTGGTCAGCATGTTAATAAAGGGAAGGTTTCAGAAGAATGGTCAGTTTTGCAGTCAGCCTTCAGGGCTGATGCCTTCACAGCAAACCCAGTGGGACTACAAATTTGAGAGCTGTGTTTCTCAGTGTGGCCTGGGACCCAATTACATCAGTATCACCAGAAGTGCTTATTAAGCCCAAAGATCCCAGCATTTCCCTTAGGAGGGTCAGAGACCTGTCTTCAGCTGGCCCTCCAGGGGTCTAATGCCTCCAAAGTTTGAGAAGCCAGTCCTTAAAGGCTTGGGCCTGCCAACCACCCCCATCCCCAAGGACCCCTGCCTGGGACAGGGGTGCACTGGTCCTCTGGGGGGATGGTGCCAGCTGGCTAGCCCTGGGATAGGGACACTGGCCCCAACAGCTTTGGGCAAGCATGCAGGCTGGCCTGGGTCAGTACTGGGGCAAGTAGGCTGGCCTGCGCTCAGCCTTCCCAGGGAAGGCCTTGAAGCCCTTGGGTGCTGCCTTGTGCGTTGATGGGGGTGGGGGCTGCGGTGGGGTCTGCACGTAGGTGAAGGAGGCGGCGCTGCAGTCGCTGGTCGCAGCCCACACTGGGGACTGCAGCATCTGCATGGTGTCGTCCCACTGGCTGCCAGGGCTGGCGACTGCATAGAGTGGTGCACTTGGGCTGGGCAGTGTGCTGGGCAGTGGAGAAGGGTGTTGCCAGGGTGCTTTGGGCGGCCATGTCTTGGTTTTGTTATCCTGAGAGACAGAAGAAGGTTCTTAGTGGCATTTCTGGCAATTTCTCATCTTTCCCACTTCCCCACATCTCTGGCCCTATGCTCACCTTGCAGACAGGGCTTGAGAGCTTCCCTTTCCCACAGCCCTGGAACAGCACTGTCCAATAGAGCTTGCAGTGACAAAAATGTCCTGTCTGCAACGTTTAGTATAGTAGCCACTCTCCAGTTATGGCTAGTGCAACTAAGCAACTCAATTTTTATTTATATTTAATTAATTTCATTTCAAATAGATGCATGTGGTTAGTGGCTATCATATTGAGCAGCAGAGTCCCAGAGCTTCCTCTACACATGGTTCTGAAGTCAGCTAAGCTGGACAAGCACTGAGGCAGAATCATGGGGAGAAAGGCTGTTCATAGTAAGCAAAGAACCCATCATTTCTTTGAGGCCTTTTAAACCATCAGCTTTGGAATCTTACTCATGGTCTGTATCCCATAGAGCCAGCCCTCTGTGGCTAGAGCAGAGCCCACAATACCTGATTCACGTCCTCCATGGTGGTAAGAAGAGGTGGTGAGGACAGCGTGCTGGTCTCCTGCTCTCCACTGCTGTGTTTCCTGAAAGAACTGAGAGCTCAGTGCAGTGGTTGCCTGGCTTCCTGCCCAGCTTACCTCCAGGGGGCACCCTACCACTTGGCTCTGGTGTCTGGGCACTGGTTCTAGGTACAGCATGAGGCAACTTGGGTACACTGTGTGCAGGGGGATAATGTGAGTCACCATCAAATGCTATACTCCCATAAGCCACCACAGGGCTGGGGAAGGGTAGAAGCTAGGCACTGACTGTTTTAGCTGCCCTGAGTCCTCCAGCTCTGGCCTTCTGTTAATTTATTCAACAGATAATGATTATTTACTCTGCAGTGTGGGTATTTGACTAAAAACTAAAAGGCTGTTAAAGTTCACAAAATTACACGAAAAAGTCTGTTTTAATGTTGAGTGAAAAAGACAAGATGTAGCAGGTTTAGTGCCAGGTAAATCAGCCCATCAGCACTCCTGCATGCAGACAGCAGTCTCTGCAGAGGCAGTGGTGCAGGTGACTTCTTTGATGTTGATTCGCCTCAACAATTTCCCATGTCTCAAACAGAAGTCTTAAACTCCACCCCCGACTCCATCCTGCCTCTTCTGCAGTTATCCCAGTCTTGGTTTGTGGCACCCCCTTTCACACAGATAGATGCTTAAGCCAAAAACTTGCCTATTATTCTAGAGTCTTCTCTGCCAATAACTCCCTCACTGCGTTAACTTTTGCTCATCAGAGGCCTCCCTGGCTCCCATTCTGAAAACACCTGGCCCCTGCAATCTCTGCCCCCAAACCCTGCTTTATTTTTTTTCACAGCATTTAATGAAATCTGACCTATTTTTTTTCAAATCTGCCTTCCTGCAATAGAATATAAATTCCACAAAAAAGGGAACTTTGTTTTGTTTGCTGTTATATGATAGGTGAGAATAAATGAATGAATGAATGAATGATTATAACTGAGCCTCAGTTTCTTCACCTGTTAATTGGGAGCAAAATAGTACTTATATAATATGGTGGTTGCTATGGGCTGAATTGTGTCAGCCCTCCTCAATTTGCATGTTGACCCCCAATTCATATGCTGAAGTCCTTACTCCCAGTACCTCATACTGTGAATGTATTTAGACATGGTGTTTGAACAAGTAATTAAGTTAAAATGAAGTCATTAGGAGGGGTTCTGACTCAATATGACTGATGTCCTTATAAGAAAAATTAGGATAGAGACATAGATAGAAGGATAACAATGTGAGGACATGGGAAAGAGGCCTTGAAGGAAATCAAACCTACTGACACCTTGATCTCAGACTTTCAGTCTCTGGAACTGTGAGAAAATAAATTTAAGTATAAAAATTTAGTACCAGTCTGTGGTACTTTGTTACGGTAGCCCTAGCAAATAAATATAGTGGGTAGGAGAATTGAATGAGAAAATATACATAAATGCCTGTATTAGTGATCGCTGCCATCACAGCTGTTACGATTCTGTGCATCCTGACTCATGTGCCCTTCACGCTTCACCTATCCCACTGCCCATTGCTTATCCATCAAAGTCTGATCCCATCACACAAAGGCCATGTATATAACCTGGCTTCCCTTTCCACTCTACAGCATGGCTTCCGATGCTCAGGCAGGCCTGCATGCTACTTCCTGTCCACATCCTTTAGACTGCCACCTATGGGCCTCTGCTTCTTCACACCACAAAACCTCTCTACTCTTTTTTTTTCCCCTCTATTTCTTTGTTAACTAAATTCTCCTCTTATTTCAGAGCCCATTTTTAAAATATGTATTTGTAATATTTTATTTATTTACTTTTAGAGAGAGGGTGAGGGAGGAAGAGAGAGAAATATCAGTGTGTGAAAGAGACATCGATTGGGTGCCTTTCAAATGCCCCCAACTGGGGACCTGGCCCACAACCCAGACATGTGCCCTGGCTGGGAAGTGAACTGATGACTTTTTGGTTCACAGGTCAGTGCTCAATCCACTCAGCCATGCCAGTCAGGGCTTGGGCCCATTTTAATTTGTGGCTACTCTTGAAAGCTTCTTAGATCTGAACATACTATATGTTCTTATATCTGAACATTCATGCATCTCTGAAATACCATTCAGGGTAATTTTATCCAGTTCTAATTTTGACAAAGAAACTGAGGTCAGTCTGGTTAGGTCTTTGCAACTGCAAGGCCTATTGGTAAGTCCTAACTAGAACTTGGTTGTCCTGGTCCTGCTCCCCCAACATAAAGGGCTGCTTCTTGCAAGGCATAGACCAGCATCAGTAGACCCAGTCTCAGAATCTTCCCTTGTCTGCCACACTGGTATTTTTTGGCTACCACCAGCATGGGACTGTTCTGCCAGCAAAACTCAACCTAATGTGAAGCCACTTGGACTACAAGTCTGTGTGGTGGTACCACAGAGGCCTTGGCAAGACAGTGCCAGAAAGGCCCTCTGCCTTTTCCACACAAGGCCAGCTGGGAACAACGGGGCTTCTGAGCTTTCCAGAGGATAAGCTGCGGATCACATTCATGTGTCCCCTTGTCCTGTGATTTAGAAATCTCTTCATACCTTCTCTGCTTGACAGCAGCAACGAGGTCAGGCCCCGAAAACATGGAGAACAAGCTGTCGCCATTGGCAGAAGACGTCTCATCACTGGAGCTGGCGGAGTCTCCCTGAGTACCCGACCAGCCACTGTGCAGGCCATCCCTGAAAACCAAAGAGAGAAGTTGGTACCAAGCCTCCTCTAGCCAGCCTGGACACTGGCTGGACAGCCCGAGGCCAGCCCTCCCCCAACCCCCCCCAGCACTAAAAAAACAGTCTTTACCCTGCACTCATCTCACAACTGAAGAGCGGTTTCTTCTTCTTTTTTTTTTTTTTATATTTTATTTCATTATTTTCAGAAAGAGGGGAAGGGAGAGAGGCAGAGAGGGAGAAAGACATCAATGCATGGTTGCCTTTCACCTGCCTCCAGCCACAGACCTGACTGGAGACCTGGTTTGCAACCTGGTTATGTGCCCTGGCTGGGGAATCGAACCTGCGACCTTTGGGTTCGCAGGCCGGCACCTTAAGCACTATGCTACCAGCCAGGGCTTCTTGTTTCTTATATGCAGGTCTATATGTAAGTGGAACCTGCACAATTAAAACCTGTCTTGTTCATGACCAACATGCAGTTGGCCTTTCAATCCATAGTTAGGAATCCATATACGCTGAGAGCCAACTTAAATTATATGCAGATTTTCGAGTGCACGGTGTCCCTAACCCCTATGTTGTTCAAGGGTCAATTGTACTACATATGCATTACTGCCCTTTATTCCTCTTAGAATGCTGTGGTTCACCTATGAAATTCATTTCAGAGCAAGCAAAAAGTTGAGGTGGTCTTAGCTGTCCAGATTTATTGACCAGGTATTAATAAGAGACATGCAAAATCAATACCCAGTTGTCTTTATGATGAAAATCCACAATTATCCTGTATTGGAATCTGAACCACATACCATTGCCTTTTGTAGGCATATTCCACAAACCCCATGGGATTCATAGACATGCCCATTTCAGCCTAAAGACTATGTTAAACACGTAATTACTTTACAAACACTATCAAAGATCCTTGTCTAGGGCAAAAGAGTCTGTCTCTTGAAAATCAATTTTATACCAGTGGTATGTTTACATGAACACATAATGCCACCTGACATCCCAGTTAATCACAAAACTCTGAACCCCTGAAGATTTGACTATGTGTCACTCTCACATGCAGGCTTGGGACTGAATTGCTTTATAAGAGTGCACAAAGGCCCCCCCTAGGGGACACCGAGATCCCAAACTCAGCTTTTGTGCCATACCCTGCACTCACCCTTCTGTGAAGAACTCTGGGAAAGGCCAGGTCCGATGGGCATCGTCCATGGGTGGCCAGTGACCCCGGGGGTTGCCTGGGCGGCGACCATGTTGAATTTGACGCTTCTGCTGCATTGCCTGGCTCACTCCAGCCACGTAGCGTGCAAACTCAGGGTCTGAACCCACTGCGTTAAGACAAAGGGATAAACGGTTTGAAGACAAGTTGGCCTTATTTCCTTTGCTATCTTCAGAAGATGTGCTATTCACATATACAGTGAAAAGTGGAGAGGAGCTACAAGGCCTATGGACCAGAGCTGGCTGCAGGATTTGCCTAGCAGTCTGCAACGGTGAATGGAGCTTCCAGCATATAGGTCTGAAGTTCACACATGTGTGCACAGGGACTGTCAGGAAGGCTTATGCCCAAAGGCAGGCTCAATGTGAATGAAGACAGAAAAACAGAACACAAAAGGTTTGTTTTATCCATGACTAAATATTAGAGACAAACACTTAAAAATTTTCTAAGGTCTAATCTATGTATTTAACAACTTGGAAAATCAAATAATGACTTCAGCCACTGATAACTTGAATTTATCAGAGCATCAAGATCAGCCAGATAGAGAATGTACGTCATTCTCAGTTGGGCCCAATTCTGATCAAGTACTTTCCTGGGTAATGGATGGAAAATCTACTCATTTAGTCTGCAGACAGTAAGAGTGACAATGAATAACATGAAATTTCTAAATGTATTAAGAGGTGGCTGGCAACGTACTGGACAGAACTGAGTAAAATGTGCAGAGCAGGAAAAGTGGGAGGAAAAAAACAGCACAAAGGCATTTAGAGAGAGAGTCAAACAAAAAGCTATGGCAGAAAAATATTTTGGGTCACAAACTGAGTATGACTCAACAGTGTGTACATTTTAGCTTCAGGCTGAAAAAGAGATGAAAGCACGATCCCATCGGTAGATTGTTCTCAGGGCACTGCTGTAGGAACACTGCATGAAACCAGGCCATCGTGCAAGATGGGGGAGTGGGGGCTGAAATCAAGGCTGTCCCAGTGCAGAAGGCCAGGCATCCAGGTGCTGTGTGTGCCTGTCCAGAGGGTGCCTTCCATATTTCACCCATCTGATAGAGTGCTACTTGCTACTGGCTTTTGGTAGTCTTTTAAAAAGATTTTTATCCATTATTTTTAGAGAGAAGGGCAGGGAGGGAGGAAGAAAGGGAGAGAGACATCAATGTATGGTTGCCTTTCACCTGCCTCCAGCTGGGTACCTGGTATGTGCCCTGGCTGGGAATCAAACTGGCGACACCTGAGTTCACAGGCCAGCACTCAATCCACTGAGCAACACCAGCCAGGGCCAGTCTTTTTTACATTTAAGGAATTTCCTTCTATTCATGTTTTACTTTGAGAGATTTATTTTTAAAGAATTGCTCTTTTATTGCATGTCTTCACAGCATCTATTATTATGAGTTTTTCTCATAATTGACCGATTTGATGGATTACTGTATGAACAGCAAGGTTCCATATACTAAACCACCTTACACCCCTGAAGTAAACCAGGTTTGATAACATTACTATTTTAGGCACTATTGAATTTTCTCATCTCTAACCATATTCATTAAGGTGCACTACAGTTTGCTTTTCATATAATCTTTATAAAGTTTATTATTTATTATTTCTTTATACTCAGATTGTGAGTTTCTTATGGATAGGTACAGGATTTATTTTTTATTTAATTTTTTAAAAAATATTTTATTTATTATTTTTAGAGAGAGGGAAAGGGAGAGAGGCAGAGAGGGAAAGAAACATCAATGTATGGTTGCCTTTCACCTGTCTCCAGCTATGGACCTGGCTGAAGACCTGACTTGCAACCTGGTTATGTTGCCTAGGCTGGGAATCGAACCAGCAACCTTTGGGTTCGCAGGCTGGTGCTTTATCCACTGTGCCACCAGCCAGGGCAAGATTTATTTTTTAAGATTTAATTAATTTATTTTTAGAGAGAAGGGAGGAGAGGGGGAGAAACATCAATCAATTTGTACCCCAACCTGGGATCAAACCTGCAACCCAGTCATGTACCCTGATCAGGGATTGAATCAGCAACTTTTCCGTGTATGTGACAATGCCCAACCAAGTTAGCTACACTGATCAGGGTGTAAAGTTTTTCTTTTAATATTTTTTTTTATTGTTCTATTACCTTCCCAATATCTTCTAATAAAACAGATCCAGGAAAGTTTTCTATTTCCTGGTATAAATTTGGTAATGAGTATTTCATGAGAAAAGAAACCGTTTCCCATCCAGTTTTCAAATGTGTTGTCATTAAGCCATATGTATTGTCTTCAAATTCTTTTAATCTCTCCTGTATCTGTAGTAGTTATGTCTCCTTCCTCTTTCCTAACCTTGTTTCTCTTTGCTCTTTTTTTTAAAAAAAGATTGTATTATTTATTTCTTTTCAGAGAGGGAAAGGGAGGGTTAAAAGGACAGAAACATTAATGTGCAAGAAATACACTGATTAATGAATTGCCTCTCCCATGCCAAATGGGGAGCTAGCCTGCAACCCAGGCATGTGCCCTGACTAGGGATTGAACTGGTGACCTTTTGGTTCACAGGGCAGTGCTCAATCCATTGAGCCACACCAGCCAGGTTTCTCTTTGCTTTCTATTAGTCAGGCTTATAATAAATTAGTTTAGGAGGAGTTAATTAAGGATAAGAACCACAAATTTAATTAATTGTGGTTCTTATCCTTAATTAACTCCTCCTCTTAATTTATTTTTGTTTTGTTTCTAAGTTCTTTTCCTAATTTTCTAAGATAACTCTGGTGGTATCTTCATACTGCGTATAGGTCAGGAGAAGCCATATTCTATGAAGGCAGCAGGATACCCTACCACCTTTCATAGGTCCTAGAATTTAGGCAAAGAAGAATCACAGAACAGGAAGAAGTGGCCTATAATAGGGCCAGCTGTATGGCTCCCATGCATGGGAGGACCCAGACTGGGGCCCACTTACCCTATGGGACTTGGAGCCATTCAAGTAACTTTTATTATGTGTCAATCCTATCTTCTGTAATGTGAGAAAAGAGCTTCATTTACTTTCTCAGCCTCATTCTCACTGCTTCCTGCTTTGTTGGATCTGCCCTGTATTTGCCACCAGACAGTGAGAAAGGGTCTATAAAGTCACTTTCCCCCACAGGTAAGGCTATAGCAGACTAATCCTATGAAGTCCTCAATGATAATATTTATGTTAAAACCCTGACATGGGGAGGGGGACTCACGTACCTGCAGGATCAAAAGGCAGAATCTCTCCCAACATTCCAAAGACTCCTTCACTTTGGTCACGGTTTGGCCAGGTATTATTTCTAGGTCCCTGTGGCTTCTGCCCCAAAACCTCTGACATCACATTATCCATGTAGCTGCTCACCAGACCCAAGCTGTATAAGTCAGAGCTGAGATCAGATATGCCAGGCCATTGGCCAAGAGGAGACAGACCTGCTCCAACAGGCTGTGCTGGCTGCTGGGATGAGCCATGCACCCATTTTCCAGGGGCCCGAGGCTGGGGTGGGGGCTGCTGTGGTCCAATGGGTTGGAGCAGGTGTTGGTAATATTGGACCTGGGGTGGTTGTTGCTTTGGAGACTGCTGCTGAGGTGCCAGGCCTGGCTGGGGTGCCAGAGGTGTGTGTGCCCCAGCCTGGGGTGGCCGTGGTGGAGGGGGCACGGGCAGTGGTGGCTGCTGTGGCTGCATGGCTCCTGCCTTCTGTTCAGTCACCATGGCTGTGGCAGCAGAATTACGCCTTGTCACTAGTGGGGAGCCCTGATGTGACTGGCCCATATTAAAGCCTGAGAGAAAATCTATCACCTCCTGCATTTCCTGATCAGTTGGTAAGTTCATGCCCTTCTCGTCTTTGCCATCGTCCCCTTGCAGAAAGCTGTCACGCTGCTCCATGAGAAAACCATTGGCCATTTGATTACTGGAATTCTGAGCTGACTGTGAAGGGTCTGTAGTCCTCGGGAAATTGCCAATATTCAAAATGCTTTGTAACCTTGAATCAATATTACTGGGCATTTTGGCTTTCTCTTCTGAACACCCAGCTATGAAGATGTTTTTGGAAGGTGTATTTGGGATGGAATAATTGGTGCTGCTGCTAGAGCTGCTACATGAAGCTTTCTTGGTGAACCGGGACGTCAGTTTGGAGAATGTCTTCTGCAGGCCACCTGAAGGTTTGTTTCCATTTCCAGAAGGCAGGTCAGCCTGGTTCCCAAAATCACAGATCTCCCTTTGAAGCTGGATCTGAATGCAGGGTAAAGCTTGTTCCCTATTTAAACAGAAATGTATTGAAAAAAGGAAGATAAGAAGTAAATTGAGACCTTGCTTCTTAGAAGTTTGGCTTAAATAAAATCTTACAAAAATTAAAACCAAAAAAAAAAAAAAAAAAAAAAAAGACAATTATACAAATTGGACAATGAAATGGATCTCTTTGAAAGACTCTAAGTACAAAAAGACCTCACTGGGTGGTATTAGGTTCACTTATTTTATAGATAGATGAACACCCAAGTGTTTATGTGTACACAATTTAAATATTTACTAACTACATACATTTATTAGCAAGAAATTGACAGTGTCTAATAACATAAGACTATGAAAACCACATCAGGATTCTGGCCTGCGGAGTTTGAGCAAAACTCTCACTGCAGAGCACAGCGAGGGTGGGAGACTTAACTGGCAGAAGCCTGCTGTGTGCCTGAAGAATGGAGACTGAGTCTGGCAGATCTAGCAGAAGAACACTGGACAAATCTATGCAGCCAAGAGGTGTGGGTGGGCAGGACTCAGGGACATTAGACAACACTGTTGTCCTTGGAAGCAATTTACAGATGGTACCAAGACCATGTGGTTGTTACTTTCCAAGTCTTCCCAGCACTCTCTTCCAATGCTGAGAGGCAGCCCTAGAGATAGAAAGGGCTCCGGGTGGAAGCTGAGGTGGGTGGTGGCTGGTGCAACCCCGGATAAGCCACCTCACTGTTCAGAGCCTTTGTGTGTTCATGAGTTAAGAAAAGGGGAAGGACACAAGGCTAGATATTTAAGGTCCCTACTCAGCCTAAAGTTAACAATCCACAGAGAGATAATCTTGCAACTTTCAGATAGAAATAAAGTTCATGCAGGACATAAGTAAATTTTCTTAACACTGCTTTGCTCTTGTTCATAAACAAAGGCCTGCCCTGGCTGGGATGGCTCAGAGGATTGAGTGCCAGTGTGTGAACCAAAGGATCACAGGTTCGATTCCTAGTCAGGTTGGGTTGCAGGCCAGGTCCCTACTTGGGGACATGAGAAAGGCAACCACACATTGATGTTTCTCTCCCTCTCTTTCTCCCTCCTTTCCCCTCTCTCTAAAAATAAATAAAGTTAAAAAAAAAAAAAAAAGAATAAAAATACTTTTGATGGATTTACTCTGAAATGATAATACAAAAGACAAAAATGTTAACAAAATGGGGAGTCTGAGTAAAGGGCACAAACCAATTCTCTGGACTATCCTTGTAACTTTTCTGTAAGTTTGAAATTATTCCAAAATAAAGTTACCAAAAAGGCTTTTTTCTTGTCTTCTGTATTTACATACTATAAGTGACATGAGCACACATGAGACTGTATGTGGTTACACTGTCCCTTAGTGTGCATCTGAATGCAAACCAATTCAAATGACCAGCGAGGACACCAACCTCCCTGCCCTCCAGCGGCTGAGGTCCAGCACAGCCGTGTAGAGCACGTCCACAAGACCCAGGGTCTTCTCAGGATCCAGGCTTCTTTGCAGCAGGGACATGGTGGCAGGGTCTTCTTTCAGGCACCTAGGCACAAACCAGGCTGCATTAGTCTGGGCTACACTTCTCTATAAAGGTGTTTCAAGCAGGCCTCGTACAAAAGACTACAATTTTTATGTACGTGTGGACTGAATAAAAATTCAGTAATTGTAAGAACATTTAGAGAATGATAGGGCTAACACTGAAACATGTTGCTCTGCAAAAGGAGGAAGCAATAGGATCTGGAGTATTTGGATTTCTAACCACCTAGAGGTCCTAATGCCCACTCACTATCCAGCACTGGCTCTAGCTCCAACTTTCCTCCCTACCCTACTGAGACTCTGTGGTCTTGCCACAATATCTACCCCTTTGCAAACTCTTTCCATGATGCCCACACCTCACCCTTCTACTGTTCTGCACACCTGTACCCAGGAAACTGAGTGTCAACGGAAGGAAAACACCCTCCCAGTGTGTGCCTTGGACTCACTGCAAAACTCAGATAAGCAACAAACATGGCCTTCCCATAAGTTAATTTTTTCCTGTTCCAAGATGACTGTTCCACTTCTCATCTTTCCTTAAAGTTCTGCTATTCCTGCCACCTCACTCATTCCTATTTCAACCATCACTTAACTGAGAAAACACAAACATGAGATCTATTCCATTTCTCCTCACCACTAATTCCACTGCCTCACCTGTGTCCCTGCCCTCACACCCTGCAAAGCCCTTGGGTCCCAGCAGAACACAGGCCCTGGCCCTTAGCATGGGCTCTTCAAACCTGAGTGCTGCAGGCCACCCTTCTTGCTTTCTCAAGGATCTCCCTCATGCAATCACCCCACTTCTCCCCTGTGATACTCACTTTGACAAACAAACTAGTCTACCAACCACCTTCTCTTCATCCCCTATTTCCCTCCAAATACTTTCCCAATTCTCTGTTCCCCATTTTAGCAACACTTGGGAAGTTACCCCAAGAAGATAACAGCACTCTCCAACATGACTTCAGCATGAGGAATACATCTGTGAGACTATAAGCTGACCAGTTTCAGGAATCTGGGAAAGACAGCAAGGCAAGCTCTGATAGTGCCCCACCAGCCCCAAGACTCCTGGGAGAGAATCTTCTTGGTCAGTGGACCTGGGTAAGGTTCATGCACCAAATTCTCTCAGCCTGAAACTACCGTTATTAGGACACATTTGCTCCATGCCCCCAAGTCAACTCCTGCTTGTGACCTGGTTGGTCACATGTGTTTGTCTACAAGGAGAGCAACTACTGGTCTTGTAGATAGGAGCACTATAGTTCCTGTGATAATAATCTCCCCCTCTGAAAATCAACAAATTAGCATTCTTATTTTATTCATCAGTCTTGAGAGCAGTCCCCGTAAGAGACTAAACCCATTATTTTCACACATCCCTCTGATTTGCTTTACTTGTTCTTAGATAAAAACCCAAGTTTCTAAGGGACCCTGCAAGTCCTGGCTCCTGCAAATCCTCCTCCCTTATCTACCTATCATATCATTCCAGCCATGCTGAGCTTTTCCTCAGGCCTTTGCTGTTCCTTCTGCCTGGAATGCTCTCCTCATCTACTGTTCACATGGCTATATCCTCTTAAATGTCACATCCTCAAAGAGGCCTTTCATGACTGACCTCCTCTCCAAAACAGCCTCCCTTATCCATCTCTACCCTAGTTGTTCTCTGTCATATGACATCATTCTACTCTTATTCCCTTCATGTACTTGCCAGTGTATGAACTTAACTCTTCGGCTTTTTAGTGTTTTCCTACCTATCCCCATTATAGTCAGCTGTTAGGAGCAGTGACCATGTCCTTCTTGTTCATATTAAATTATTGGAGCCCAGAGTCTGTCACATGGCAGATATTTAATAAGTATTTGTTGAAAGAAAAATAGATAGCTTAAATATGATAGTTTAAAAATCTAAGTAAATATTACTTCGTTTGGGAAAAAAAATCTGGCAGCAAAGGATGAAATAAATTCTTGATGGACTTTTGCTAACAATTCATTTTCCTGAAGGTGGAATAATCACTTCAATTTGAGTTCATCTGTAGCAACAAGTACATATTTCATAATTTGAAAGAAGTAACAACAAAAGAAAACTTTGTATTTGTTACCAAAGCAACCAGCAGAGGGAGCCTCTCTAAGAAATCAGTACAGAAGGTCTTTCAAGGAGGTACAATGAATTTAAAAAAGAAATCAATCACACAGTTTTGACAGTAAACTGAAGTGTTAACCATTTCAGTACTAGTTGGTTACATTCACCCTGTTATCCAAAAGTTTTCTTCAAAATCAGAATCCTTGTTAAAATGATATTTTTCAGTAAGAACTTGAATCGAAAAATAAAGTATGAATTGAGAAACAAAACTCTTACAGAAAAGTGAGCTTAAAATTTATTAGATAGGAATAAAAATAAGTATATAAACTACTGTTCAGAAAACCACCTGAATAATCAAATTAAAAATTATGGCCCTGGCTGGTGTGGTTCAGTGGATTGGGTGCCAGCCTGTGAACTAAAAGATTGCTGATTCAGTTCCTGATCAGGGTACATGCCTGGGTTGTGGGCCAGGCCCTTGGTAGAGGGCATGTGAGAGGCAGCCACACATTGATGTTTCTCTCCCTCTTTTCCTCCCTACCATCCCCTCTCTCTGAAAATAAATACAATCTTCAAAAAAATTTTGGTGGTGGGGGAAATGCATAAATGGGAGATGGAGGGACATGAAGTGAATGGCCGATCCATACTTGATTCATCAATTAGTTCTTAAAATTTCGGGCAGAATCTACCATTGGACTCTCACATTTCAAAGAAAAATGGTTTAAATACAATTTGCATTACCCACCTCTTACTTGAGTTTACACAGGCATTAACAATGTCATTGTTCTTTACTATTTCTGTTCTTACCTACATGCCTTAAATATTTTCTATATAGTTAAATATTGATTCAGCTTGTAATTTTAATAGCACAAGTCTTCCAATATATTCTTAATTTTTGCTGCTTACTGATAAACCTATGATGTTGATTTTATAGCTGAATTTGTATGGACATCAACAGGATAAATCCCTACAGGAGGAACTGTGGAATAGCTGAGATCACTATCTTGTATTTTAGGCCTATGATATATTAAACTGCCCTCCAGAAAGGCTAATTTGTTCAACAACTTCTGTGCCTTTTATTCTATAGTCAGGCCCAGAATGTAGTATTATTATTATTCTAAAATAATTTAAGATGATAAGCACAATGGCATCATACTATTTCCTTACTTTGCTTTTCTTTATTAGGTGAAGTTACACAATTTCTTCACGTATTTGTCGATAATGTTTTCTGATTTATCTGTTCATGTACCTTGTCCACATTTTCTGGCTTGTAGGAGCTTTTGTTCTAAAGTATTTATTTTTAGAGAGAGAGGAAGGGAGGGAAGAAGAGAGGGTCCTGGCTTGCAACCCAACATATGTACCATGACTGGGAATTGAACCGGCAATCTTTCTGTTTTTTTAAAAGATTTATTATTTTTAGAGAGAGGGGAAGGGAGAGAGGCAGAGAGAGAGAGAGATGTCACTATATGGTCACCTTTCACCTGTCTCTAGCTACAGACCTGGCTGGAGACCTGGCTTGCAACTTGGTTATGTGCCCTGGCTGGTGAACCAGCGACCTTTTGCTTTAAGGGATGACACCCAACCCACTGAGCCATACCAGTCAGGGCAGGGGCTTTTGTTTTAATAAATTAAGAATACTTTCTCTATTATAGGTTTATACTCTGGTTTCTCTTTAGATCGTATAAATCTTTGCCTTTTACAAATATAATTAAATAATTAAAAATTAAAATGGTTCAGCCTTGGCTGGTGTGGCTCAGTTGGTTGGGCTAAAGGTCATAGGTTTGACTCCTGATTGGGGCGCATGCCTTAGTTCCAGTTGGGGCATATATGAGAGGCAACCAATCATTGATGTTTCTCTCTCTTTCTCCTTCCCTTCCCTTTTCTCTTGAAAAATAAAAAAATAAAAATAAAAATAACTCAATCTGTCCCCTGATTTACAATGACACTGGGTATGTAATGACATGAATTTAAGAGCATCAGGGTTGTTGCTAGAACAGACAAAGGAGGAAAAGGAATTCTATGTTCTGGACTTAGCTTTTCAGAAACACTGGTTGATATCAAGAAAATGATATACACTGTTTAAAAGCTGTAGACATAGTAATAAAGGAAAGATAATATTGCTCATTATGATTCATGAGTATATAACGTTTTAGTTATAACTAAAATTGATCAACGAGGCTTGGCTTCAGGCATCTTGGTTTCCTCATGGGTCAGTAATCATGACATGGCACTAGTACACTGTCACTATCCATTAACCTGCATAAGCAGAACACGTTTGTCAGGTAGCATGGGGTTTGTCCACAACACAGCAATCTTTTCAAAGATGTGCGTACTTCTATCAAAGCTTAGGCTTATGTTAATGTAAGAGTCACGTTACCATGTGGACGGGACTTGAACCACAACTCTGGAGCCTTCTAAACTGATTTGGGGAGCGTAAGCTTCTTTATTTTCTATCTGTGCTGTGTCAACTACCACCTAAGAGAGAAACAAAAATAACAATCAGCATTCAGAGAGAAAAATGAATCACAAATCCAGTACATGAACCTACTGATGCTAAGAGACTGTCAAGAACCATTGCTCCAGCCAGTTATACAGAGACTAGTCAGGAGCCCCATGAAGAAAATAGTGGGTAATAAAGATGAGTGAACACAGTAATGCTTCAGTAAACAGAAACCAACTTCTGGGTACAGGATGTGCTGAACTTCACAAGCATTTGTGGCACTTCTTCCAAACTATGAATGTTAGTTAGGAATTACTTTGTTTCCTTTATCTTAGTTTTTAAAAATTTATATACTTGAAAGAAGTAAAAAATGTCACAAAAAAATCAAATCAATGCTTAAGAAAAGTCCATTTGTAATGGCTGAATTACAAGCCAGAAGCGATGAAACTTTTTTTAAAGATAATTTTATTTTCAACCATCAATAAACACAGAACTATTTTAGGAAAGATAAAGAACCAACCCTTCCTTCAATGATTTCCTCTTATTTGGAAGACAGTCTACAATATTATACAGATGCTACAGGATCCTACATACATAATTTACAATTTGACAAAGTGATGAACATATTTTCAAATAACTAAAAGAATTTTAAGAAAATCATCATTAAACACTTCAAAAACAAATCTGTAACATATCAGAAGGGGTAAAGCCATGCAGAGTTGCTTACTATGATTTTAAACTCAGCCTATAATGGAGCTAATTTCCATGCTGTAAACACAGTTCCCACAGCTGGTCTGTAACGTCCTTTGGAAAACTTCCTGTCCAAGTAATAGTCATTGTTGGACCAGGCAGGTGTTTCCTCTCTCCTCCCATCCCCAGAACCATAATCTAAAGTTTCTTTGTCAGCCACTTACAAAGGTGCCTTAGAATCAAAGGCTAGGGATCTAGAAAGAAGTTTCTGATCTTTGAATAACATAGAATTTTTTTTAAAGCCTATGTTTTTTCTCAGAAAAGCTTGTGTGTCCTTCTGCCTTATTTTGCTCATTCCTTTCTGGAGAACTTATTGACATGGTTCTCCTAGTTTCATCTAGGTCTTTGTAGTGTGGTTCACTCTCATAGAGGCAATGGCCTCTTCTGTACTTCAGCAGGGGAGCTCCAGTTTATGCCTCTCTTAAGGGCTCCTATACTAAGGAACAGATCTTAAAGGAAGTGTAACTCACCACTGTGGACAGGCCCTCATCTGACCCTCCCTACAATGCAGCCCCACCGGAGCTCAGCCAACAGAGCCCTCACCCACACAAAATAAAAGGACAATACCTTCCCAACAACTACTTTCATAAAGTAGGAATTAGACTAAGAAGCAGTTCTTTAATTTCTTATTAGCTTCTTCTAGCCTCTTACTGAAATACCATACCTTTCCAGGGAGTAGTCATTTAATTCTAGAATGTGGGGTCAAATACATAAGGTTATATAGGAGACAGCAGAGTCAAACAAAGAGCTAACTTGGTGACCTCAGATGTTGATCCATTCCAACTCTGATAAAAGTTATTTTTCTCTCCAAAAATGATAAAAGCCAAGTTTATTTCTGAGTTTGATATCATTATTTTATTGCTAAGAAGGAAAGAGAGAGGCAGGACACAAAGTGACTGGATAGGGTCATTACTTATACCACTGAGGTCTCTCAGGGGTGACATTTAATCTGATGTTGGGAAGATGAGAGGAAGTATGTGACAGTCAGAAAGGAATATCCTTAGGTAAAAGGGGCATCAAGTACAAAGGCCTAAGACAGAAGCTTGGTGTGTTGGAGCAACAGCAAGACATCCACATTAACTCCAGAGTAGTCAGGTCAGGTCAGGTCAAAGGATCCTATCAAATCATTACTAATGTAATGGTTTCCTTAAAATAAGGAAAGCCTGCAACATCAACTTGTAACTAGGTTCTTTGCCAATACATATTATCAATCTATGAAAGAAAGAAAAATAGCTTTTTAATGCTTTTCTTTCTTTACCTTTTCTATTTGGTCTAAACTCTACAGCACCAAAGAAAATTATTCACTATTGGACTTCTGGTCCAGATGGCAGCATAGGCAGATATGGCTTGCCTTTCACACAATCACATCAAAATTACAACTAAAATATAGAACTACCATCTCTCAGAACCATCATAAAGAGCTGACTGGAAGACAACCACAGAATTTAAAAAACCACATTCTTCCCCAGCCAGGGCACACTGGCTGCAAACCAGGTCTCCAGTCAGGTCTGTGGCTGGAGGCAGGTGGAAGCAACCATACATTGATGTCTCTCTCCCTCTCTGCCTCTCTCCCTTCCCCTCTTTCTAAACATAATGAAATAAAATCTTAAAAAACAAAAACAAAAACAAAAACAAAAACACATTCATCCAGACTGGCAGGTGCAGCGTGGCTGTGAAACAGGCTAGTTCCTCATCCATGTGAGGTGGATAAAAATTTGGGAGGGATATCTTGCAAGTAAGGCATTCCAGCCCCACACCAGACCCCCTAGCCCAGGGTTCTAGTGCCAGCAAGATAAGTCCCCCAACTTCCAGCTGCAAAAACCAGCAGGGATTGAGCTGGTGGAAGAAATTTCTGGAGCCCGAAGGCAGCTCCTCTTAAGTAACCCACACTCGGACTCACCTACCCAGACTCTACCCAACAAAGATATTATTTAGAATTTAAGGGCAGATAAGGCTTCCCAGGTAAGAAAGAAACTAAATAAATTTATCATCACAAACCATTATTATATGAAATGTTAAAGAGACTTATTTAAGAAAAAGATGATCAAGAGAGATCCAAGATTGAGGTGTAGATAGTCACGCTGCATCTCCTCCCACAACCAAAAACAATACATCTACCTCAAAACTAGAGATATCCAGAAATGCCTGAATCTAGAACTGCAAGGAAAACCAACAAACAAAAGATAGAGGAAAGAAGGCTCATCCAAACAGGTAGGAGGGGTGAAGCTGGGACACAGAGGAAGTGGTTAGGTGCGCAGATTGCTGGCTTTTTGCTGGTGCACTTTGGTGGGGCAGCTGCACTAGTTGGCGGCAGTGGCTGGAGAGCTACAGGGGAAAAGAAAAATCACAGCAGGGGCTCCTACTGAGTGCTCCAGGCACCAGACCAAATAGTGTTCGCTTACCGTTCCAGCACCTGGGAAGAAAAATAAAAAGCCATGTTTTTTCTGACTGTGAAAACCAGTGGGAGTTGGGGCAGAGGAAGTTTCTTTAGAAGCCCCCATGGTCCTGAAATGTCCACAGACCTACCCACTCTGGGAACCACGGAAATAGCGAGGAGCTAGCTCCATACGGGAAGCAGGGAAAGTGCCTGGAAAAGGGACAAGTGCTGAATAGGAGGTATTGATCCCTCTCAGCCCCCACCCCAGACTGTGTGCCACTACATGGTAAAACCGGTTACCCAGTACTGACGAGTCCCTAAGCAGCTCCGCCCCTTACAACTAACAGGTGCAACAGCTCTACCTAAGACACAGAGGCAAACACAGGAGCCTCCTCAGATGTGGAGACAGAGAACTATGACTCAAAAAAAGGGCACAAATCAAGATCCCAGTGGCCAAACTAAGCATCAGAGAAGTAGCCAGCATGACAGATGAACAGATTGCCAGCCAGCCAGACACACAGTTTAAAATGCTGGTAATAAAGATGCTCACAGACTTGACAGATATGCTTGAGTACAGTAAACATATAAGGAAAAAAGTGAAGGCTAGGTGAAGTGAAACAAAGGAAAATACACACAAAATCAATGGTGAAGGGAAGGAATATGGGGTTCGAATCAACAAAAGGAAGAAATAAACCATTAACCAGCACAGAAAGTGGAAACAAGAACTGAAAAAAATGAGGAGAGGCTTAGGAACCTCTGGGATGACTTGAAGCATGCCAACATCCGAATCAGAGGAATACCAGAAGGAGAAGAGGACTAGCAAGAAGTTGAAAACTTGTGTGAAAAAATAACAAAGGAAAACTTCCCAAATTTGGCAAAAGAAATAGACATATAAGTCTAGGAAGCACAGAGTCCCAAACAAGTTAGATCTAAATCAAACCACACCAAAGCATTTTAATCATAATTAAAATGCCAAAGGTGAAAGGTGAAAGACACAGAGAAAGTCTTAAAAGCAGCAAGAGGAAAGAAGAGTTACCGGCAAAGAAGTTCCAATAAGACTATCAGCTGATTTCTCAAAAGAAACTTGGCAGGCAAGAAGGGCCTGGCAAGAAATATTCAAAGCGATGAAAAGCAAGGACCTGGTTCAACCAAGACTGCTCTATCCAGCAAAGCTATCATTCAGAATCGAAGGGCAGATAAAGTGCTTCCCAGACAAGATAAAGCTAAAGGAGGTCATCATCACCAAGTCCTTATTATATAAAATGTTAAAGGGATTATTTAAGAAAATGAGCATAAAAACTATGAACATTAAAATGACAACAAACTCACAACTATCAACAACAGAATCTGAAAAATGAAAAAGAAGGAAAACAAAAACAAAACAAGCAAATAACTAGAATAAGGACCAGAAACATATAGAAATGTGGATCACTGGGATGGTTATCAGCTGGGAGGGGGGAAGGGGGCAAAATGAGGAAATGGTGCAGGGATTAGGAAACAGTTGGTGGGTACAAAATAGACAGGGGGAAGTTAGTAATAATAGAGGAAAGGACCCTGGCTGGTAGCACAGTGGGTAAGGTCGATTCCCCAGCCAGAGCACATAACCAGGTTGCAAGCCAGGTCTCCAGTCAGATCTGTGGCTAGAAGCAGGTGAAAAGCAACCATACACTGATGTCTCTCTCCCTCTGCATCTCTCCCTCCCCCTCTTCCTAAAAATAATGAAATAAAATCTTAAAAAAAAAAAAAAAAAAAAGAGGAAAGGGTGAAACCAGAGAACTTCCATGTACAATCCATGGACATGAACTAAGAGGGGGTGGGACTTCAGGAGGGAACAGGGGATTGGGTGGAAGGAAGCAAAGGGAAAAGAATTTGGGACAACAATAAATTTTTTTTTTTAAGATTTTATTTATTATTTTTTAGAGAGAAGGGAAGGGAGAGAGGCAGAGAGGGAGAAAGACATCAATGTATGGTTGCTTTTCACCTGCCTCCAGCTACGGAGCTAGCTGGAGACCTGGCTTGCAACCTGGTTATGTGCCCTGGCTGGGAATCGAACCAGTGACCTTCAGGTTCACAGGCTGGCACCTTATCCACTGTGCTACCAGCCAGGGCTTAAAATTTTTTTAAAAACAGAAAAAGAAAAAGAAGATCAAAATCACTAAATAAAATGGCAAAAAATAGAAATCTATCAATAATTGAATCTAAAAATACAAACTAAGCAAACAAGAAGAACAGAGACAGAATCATGAATACAGAGAGCATTTTTAAAAAAGATTTTATTCATTATTTTCAGAGCGAAGGGCAGAGAGGGACTAAGAGGGAGAGAGATATCCATGTATGGTTGCCCCTCACCTTCCTCCAGCTAAGGACCTGGCTGGAAACCTAGCTTGCAACCTGGTTATGTGCCCTGGCTGGGGATTCAAACCAGAGATCTTTGGGTTCACTGGCTGGCATCAATCCACTAAGCCACACCACCCAGGGCCAGAGAGCATTTTGGAGGTTGCCAGATGGGAGACAGGTGTGGGGGAATGGGTGAAGAGGTGAGGGGATTAAGAAGTAAAAATAGGTAGTTACAGAATAGCCATTGGCATATAAAGTACAGCATAGGAAATGAAGAAATCAAAGAACTTATACCCATAACTCATGGACAAGAACAATGTTGGAGAGATTGCCTGAGGGAGTGGGGGCTGCTGTGTGGAGGGGACCAAAGGGGAAAAAGTCAGGACAACTGTAATAGCATAATCAATAAAATATAATTAAAAAAAGAAATAGAATAAAATAATGCGGTGTTTTCTCACATGTCCATACCACATCCTAACATGCTTGAAATGTCATCTGCTTCTACTCTCTCAATCCTACCTAACACACTCATCACTCACCAGTCCAGCCTGGCCAAACAGCAGCTGCACGGCTGTCTTGCAGGCTCCTCGCCATGTGGATGGGCACACCTGGTTCAGAACTTCAGTTACAGGAAAATCGTCCCTTGGTGTGATTCCGTTATAGCAGCCTGCTTCCTTGATCAGCTGTAACATTGTATGCTATAAATTGATAACAAGAGAGGTCATAGCTCATGATAAAGCCACACAAGGCTCTAAAATCTGTAGGCTGAAATACACAAGAGTCCTCAAAACAAAAGCATCTTGTTTAAATATCCCAAGTAATGGAATTTAACCTTTTTCCTTTCTTTTTTCCTTCTTCTCACCCAAGGACAGTTTTTTTCCCCCATTGCTTTTACAGAGAGAAAGGCAGAGACAGAAACATTAATGTAAGAGAGAAGCATCAACTGATTGCCTTTTGTATGCACCCAGAACAGAGATAGGGGATCAAAATTCAAACCTAGGTATATACCCTGATTAGGAATCAAACCCATAACCTTCAGGTTATAGGATGATGCTCCAACCAGGTAAGCCACATTGACCAGGGCTGGTATTTAATTCTCCAATAATTATCACCAGACATTTTCAGGGATTTTCTTAACCCTGTGAGTGGTTAGATATGGATACACATACATTAATACACATGTGGGCCCTAGCTGGTGTGGCTCAGTGGATTGAGCGCTGGCCTGAGAACCAAAAGGTTGCTGGTTTGATTCCCAGTCAAGGCACATGCCTGGATTGTGGGCCAGGTCCCCAGTTGGGGCAGTGCGAGAGGCAACCAAATCTCACACATTAATGTTTCTCTCCTTCTCTTTCTCCCTTCCCTTCTCTCTATAAAAATAAAAATCTTAAAAAAAAATACACATGTGGTTTTCTCTACTAGCACAAAATACAGCATTACTTAGCAATCTGCTAATGGAAACAGGTTGAAGAATTTTGAATTCAGAATCCCTCTAAATAAGGAGACAAAAATCATCTGGTAGAAGTAAATACCAATGAAAACCTCAACTTTATTTTGGATGACCAAGTGGTCAGGTATGCAGGCTCTGGAAATGGACTGCATAAACTCAAATTCCAACTACTACTTTCTAGCTGTGTAAACCTGGGCCTGTCTCTCCAATGGGGAAAAAGTGATCACTGGAGACAATGCATGTGAAATGCCTGGCACAATGTCTGGCACACATGGTGCTCCCCAAATGGTCATAATTACTGCCGTATTATAACAAGATTTCTCTTATTTTTTCATGAAAGCCCACTAAAGCATTAATCATAAACAGTATTTTATAATGTACTTTCAAAACCCTTTATGCTAAACATTTGGAAAAATTGGAAAAATTCTAAGTAAAACTAACTAGGCAAATGTCTCATTAAAAACCACCATAGCCCCAGCTGGTGTGGTTCAGTGGCTCGAGCACAGGCCTGTGAACCAAAAAGTCACCATTCCAATTCCCAATCAAGGGTACATGCTTGTGTTGTAGGCTAGGTTCCCAGCTGGGGGCATGCAGGAGGCAGCCCCCTGCATGTTTCTTTCACATACAGATGTTTTTCTCCCTCCCTTCCCTTCCCTAAAAATTATAAAAGATATTACACCATAGTCTGCATTTAGATATAAGTTTACAGAGAAAGGTTAATGTCTCCTGCCTTAACTTCAGTTTTGTTTTGTAATCTATATTTTTATTTTTTAAAAAATCTAGAAATTCATTGATTCATTTAAAGTCAAGTGATTTAAAAAAATATTTTACCCATTATATTTAGAGAGAGGGGAGGGGGAAGGAAGAAAGGGAAAGAAACATCAATGTATGGTGTCTTTTCCCCTGCCTCTAGCTGGGGACCTGGCTGGAAACCTGGCTTGCAACCTGGTTATGTGCCCTGGCTGGGAATCGAACAGGCTACCTTTAGGTTTGCAGGCTGGAACTTAATCCACTGAGTCACACCAGCCAGGGCTGAAATATCTATTAATTTTAGAGGGACAGAAAGGAAGAGAGAAAAACATCAATGTGAGAAAGAAACACTGACTGACTGCCTCTCACACACACCCTGACTGGGAATCGAGCCCCCAACCTTTTGGTGTACGGGATGACATGATACCCACTGAAATGAGTCCCGTCGACAAGAGCTTAATCTATATTCTTTACAAGCCCTCAAGTTTCCTTAAGAACTCTGTTTTCAAGTTTACACAGGATTGTTGGAAGCCCATGGAAAACTACCGTCTTAAGTTTCAGGTTGTCAGCAGCTGACTCGTTGAAGGAGACACCCTTCAGGAAGTGTGGTCCAATCTGCACAGGGACGGTAGGAAGCTCACACTGCATGGGCTGTGGGGGCGTCTGCCTCCGCCCTGTTTGCTGTGCTTCTGCCTCACTGCAGCAGCCCTGGAAAAGATGTGGGGAGAGAAAAGGTGACCCACAGCTCACCTGTCAAGACACACAGTTCACCTAGCATAAAGAGAGTGCCATGCCATAGCTCCCAAGAGCTACCAAAAGAAGAGTACCTGCAAACTGGCTTCAATTGCTTTTGGATTCAAGTGGAAACCAGCTTTCATTGCATATTCACAGTGGCCTAAGCTTTCCAGAGCTATTTTATATGCCTGCAAAGAAAATGTTTTCAAGAATCAAGATTACATAGGTTATAGAATGACAAAGTCCAATGAAACAGAAATTTAAAACTTCTAAGTGTTTTAAAAACACTTAGGGCCAACTACTGTGTTGGTATTCTTTCTTTCTTTTTTTTTAATTTTATTTATGTTAGTATTCTTAATTGGCTCAGTATCGTAACTTTAACTCCCTCCTTTGTTCCTATCCCTCAGGTGTCACTGTGCCAGTTCTGAAAACTTACCTGCAAAGCACTGTCAATTTTCATGTTCAGCTCTTTTAGCTGGTGCTCAGGGATTGCTGCACTTTGGGAACAGAAGAGCTGCTGAACTTCAATTCCTGCCAAGCGGCCATCACAGCCTCTTTCTCTTAGTCTAGATGTTGCCTGCAAAATAAGTAGTTACTAGTAAATAAAATAGGATGTTGCAGATACTAGAAAAACTTAAAAAAGAAACAACTGAAATAGGCCAGGAAATCATCCAAGCATTAGGTATAAACCAGACATTCTAGACTTTTCATATTATGAAGTAGGCAGCCAGAAGTTTTGAAAGAATAGATCAAGCTTCCTGAAGAAAACAGTGAACCCTTATTTAAAAGGCGAAAGATTTATACAATTTGAAGATAAACCAGAGTATGCAAATTCTTATCTAAGAAACCCCAGGGAAAAAAACTTCCCTACCTGTTATGTATCTTTTGTTTAATATATGAAAAATATTTGCATTTAAATTTTCTCTGCTTTAAAAAGACATAACCTAGAATATTGGCATTTGAAGTTTTCAGAATTAAAAAAAAAAATACAAAGAATATATACGGTAGGGTGTTCCTATATACCTAACAGAGTAAGAAAAAAATACATTGGAACATTAAAGGAAAACCACAGCTTTTAAAATAAGCACAGAAAAATTAAATACTTATATTTCAGTGATTAAATATGTTTTTGAATAGTTCATAAGCAAGAGAAAAAACAAGAAAAAACTAATCTGTGTCTTGTGATAAAATATAAGTTATCTATGTATATGGTTTAGAACTAGAGAATACAGAAAAAGATGCATTAAATTTATTAGATAAAAGAGTTTTAACATGCACTCTCAATTCTCCAATGTCTTTTTTTGTTCTAATAATAATATTTGCATAACAAATAGCATTTTAATTTAATTTAATTTTTAAAATTTTATTTATTATTTTTAGAAAGAAGGGCAGGGAGGGACGGAGGAAGAAAGGGAGAGAAACATCAGTGTATGGTTGCCTTTCACCTGCCTCCAGCTATGGACCTGGCTGGAGACCTGGCTTACAACCTGGTTATGTGCCCTGGCTGGGAATCAAACCAGCAACCGTTGAATTCTCAGGCTGGTGCTTATCTGCTGAGACACCAGCCAGGGCTACAAATAACATTTTTAAAGAGTTAATTTTTAGGGGAGTAAAAAGGGAATGGATGTAATACAACAACAATTAAATTTAATTAAAAAAAAAAAAAGTAGGTTAATTTTTGTTCTTCTAGGCTAGTGTAGGAGTTTTAATGTTTACCAAAATTGCAGGATGAGGGGAAAGTAACTAGCAACTATAATGCTATAAAGTTTCAAAGCTGAGCAAAGTCTATATGTATATCACTCCAACCCTGCCCTGAACCCTAACAGTCTCTAAGATCTTTCCAGGCAAACAGCCTACAAGGCTTTGTTAGGTTTCACTGGAGAGGCACAGAGACATAAAACCAGGTTCCTACCTACCATCTTGGAACTGACAACCTCATGGACTAAAAGGCAAACAAAACATTTAAAACTTAAAAATGGATAAAAACACACAGAAGGAAACAGACACCTGTAACGGGAGCCCTCTAGGCACTGAGAAATCAGCATTTAGGCTGGAAGTTTAAGTAGAAGAAAGCAGTTAATGAAAGTGTGGGATGGCAGCAGGACAGGGTGACCTGTCAGCAAAGAAACCAGAACTCAGTGAGTGAGGGGATCAGGGAAAGCTGGTGAGCCAAGTAGAAGTCAGACTATGTAGGACTAGGCAGGTCATGAAAGAGTCCACAGTTTACCCTAGGAAAATGGTATCTAATCTCACCCAATTTTAAATGAAAAGAGACGAAGGGTGGCCAGACAGGAAAGGAAAAAAGGAGTCCAGCTAGTGCAAGTAACAGGAGAAAGTAAGAAACTAGGGTACTGACAGAGTGCACATGGAAAGAAGGCAGATCTGGAATATTATTTTGGAGGTGGGACTTGTAAGTCTTTCTTATAGATGGGGAAGATTTGGGGAGGAACAGGTTTATGGGGAAAAGTTAAGGCTGTGCCACCTATACACCTGAGGTAAAGAGAAGCTGAATACAGGGTCTGTGAAACCATCGGAGAGAGAAGTGGACTGGTCACACACATACTTGAGGGCCCCCAGTACATAAGCAGTTTTTAAAGTCCCAAAACTAGATGGCAACTCCCTAGGGTTGAGCCTTGGGAAACTTAGTTATAGGTTGTGATAAAGAGCAGAAACTAGCACAGTAGATGGAGAGAATGGCCTGAGAGGTAAAAGAGTAACTAAGAATACCTAGTTCAGAAATGCCACAAGAAGAAAGGATTTCCAAGCACTCATGTTGCTATGAGCTGCTTGATGAAGTCAAAGGGTCCCCTGGGTTTGGCAACGCAGAAAGAAGGCAGCAGTGACCTTGACAAGAGAAGGCATGTTTTTGTGTAGGAGTGGAAGTCAGATTTCAGTGAGCTGAATGATGACATTCATATAAAGTTTCAAACTACATAAAATAATACCTTATACTATTTATGAATACATGCCAACATGGAGTTAAAACATGCACAGGGATCACAAATTGCACATTTAAAAGAGGTTATCTCTAGAGAGGGAGAAATGTGAATAAGATAGTGGAGAGGTACAAACAAGATTCACTTAAATTTGTAATGATATTCTTCTATGAAAAATAAAAGGTATAAAGCAAATGTGGCAAAAAGTTAAGATTCATTTGGCAGGTTCCAGCTGGGTAGCTTAATTGGTTAGTGTGTTGTCTTGATATGCCAAAGTTGTGGGTTCAATCCCTAGTCAGGGCACATATAAAAAACAACCGGCCCTGGCTGGTGGCACAGAGGATAAGGTGCTGGCCTGCAAACCCAAAGGTCACTGGTTCAATTCCCAGCCAGGGCACATAACCAGGTTGCAAGCCAGGTCTCCAGCCAGGTCTGTAGCTGGAGGAAGGTGAAAGGCTACCATACACTGATGTCTCTCCCCCGTCTGCCTTTCTCCCATCCCCTCTCTAAAAACAATAAATAAAATCATTTAAAAAACCCAGAAACAACCAATGAATGAATAAATAAGAGGAACAACAAACCAATGAGGTTTTTTTTTTTTTTTTTCCTCTCTCTTCCTCTGTTTCTAAAATTAAAAAAAAGCAAAGTTGGGTATGAAAATAGCAGAGAAACAGGATAGGTTGGGTGGACTTTTGGGTTTGTAAACATCTTTGTGTGATGCTGGCGCACACTGAAGGAAAGAAAACACAGGGTCCCACTAGAGCAGTCTTACAGAGTGGGCATAGGGCAGGCCCTAGACAGGAGGGGAGGGTATTTCCTCCACTCTAATAAACGAAAGAAGAAAAGAAGGTCTGAATGAGGGAAGGGGTGACATTGTGGTGATTTGTAAAGGATGTAAAGGAGGGGCTGCTGTGGGGTAAATTCCATTTTCTCAGTGCATTGTAGGGTACTGTCACTGGCAAAAAGCAAAGTAAGAAAGGCAGAAAGGCCTGGGCAGACTGAACTGAGTGAAGGGGAAGGTCAAGGTGAAGACATCAAGGAGCTACCAGGAGGTTTCATGTGGGCTGGACTCCCAGTATGAATGATGCCTGCAGGTGGAGTGGAGTGGAGAAGACATGAGCCAGGTAGTAAGAGTATGAACGGGAGTGGCATCATCAGGAGGCTGAAGGCTAGCAGCTAGGGGGCACATAAGATTGTGACATGACAAGATAAAGATCTGCACCTCACAAATCCCATTTACCATAGCAACAAGAAAAATAAAGTACCTAGGAATAAACTTAACTAAGAAGGTAAAAGACCTGTAGACCTGTACCCAGAAAACTACAGAACATTAAAGAAAGAAATCAAGGAAGATACAAATAATTGGAAGCGTATACCATGTTCATGGATGAGAAGAATTAACATCATTAAAATGTCCATACTACCCAAAGCAATCTACAGATTCAATGCAATCCCAATGACAGACTTCACAGAAATAGAAAAAATACTTATTTATATGACACCAAGAATGCCCACGAATAGCCACGGCAATCTTGAGAAAGAAGAACAAGGTAGGAGGAATCACAATACCAGACTTCAAACAACACTACAAGGCTACTGTCATCAAAACTATCTGGTATTGGCATAAGAACAGACATACAGATCAATAGAACAGAATAGAGAGCCCAGAAATAAATCCAGGACTCTATGGTCAACTAATATTCAACAAAGGGGGAAGGAACATAAAATGAAGTAAAAACAGTCTCTTCAACAAGTGGTGTTGGGAGAACTGGACAGCAACATGCAAAAACATAAAACTAGACCATCATCTTACACCATACACCAGAATAAACTCAAGATGGATAAGGGATTTAAACATAAGCAGCTCCACCATAAAGGTGCTGGAGAAAAATATAGGCAGTAAAATTTTTGATATCCTACACCTAAATATGTTTACTGATACTTCACCAAGGGCAAAGGAAATAAAAGAACAAATCAACAAAGGGGACTGTATCAAATTGAAAAGTTTCTGTTCAGCTAAAGAAAATATCAGCAAAATTCAAAGGGAACCAACTGTATGGGAAAACATAATTGCCAATGATACCTCAGACAAGGGTCTGATCTCCAAAATATATAAAGAACTAATGCGACTCAACACCAGAGAGACAGACAGCCCAATTAAAAAATGGGCAAAAGATCTGAACAGACAACTCACTGAGGAAGACATACAAAGGACCCATATGAAAGAATGCTCAACATTACAAGCCATCAGAGATGCAAATTAAAACCACAATAAGATACCACCTCACCCCTGCCAGAATGGCAATCATCAACAAATCAACAAACAAGTGTTGGCGAGGATGTGGGGCAAAGGGAACCCTGGTGCACTGTTGATGGGAATGCAGGCTGGTGCAACCACTATGGAAAACAGTATGGAGTTTCCTCAAAAAACTAAAAATGGCCCTGGCTGGTGGCCCAGTGGATAAAGCGCCGGCCTACAAACCCAAAGGTCATGGTTCGATTCCCAGCCAGGGCACATAACCAGGTTGTAAGCCAGGTCTCCAGCCAGGTCTGTAGCTGGAGGCAGGTGAAAGGCAACCAACAGTGATATCTCTCTCCCTCTCTCCCATCTCCTCTCTCTAAAAATAATAAAATTAAAATCTTAAAAAACAAAAAACTAAAAACTAAAAATGGAACTGCCTTTTGATCCAGCAATTCCACTACTTGGACTATACCCAAAGAATCCTGAAACACCAATTCATAAGAACCTATGTATACCTATGCTCATAGCAGCACTAGTTACAATAGCCAAGTGCTGGAAACAGCCTAAGTGCCCATCAGTGGATGATTGGATCAAAAAACTTTGGTACATGTACACAATGGAATACTACATAGCAGAAAGAAAGAAGGAACTCCTAACCTTTGCAACAACATGGATGGAACTAGACAGTATTATGCTCAGTGAAATAAGCCAGTCAATGAAGGACAAATATCATATGATCTCACCCATTACAGGACAATAATGAACAAAACTAATAACAAGCAAAACAGAACCAGATATATGAATACAGTGAATAGGCCTTCAGTGGGCAGGGTGAAGGAGGGTGGCGGGAGCTGGGAGGAAGAGGCAAGGAAGGGGAACAGTTCAGACAAGAACCTAGTATGGAGGAACCATGGATATGAATAATAAGTGGGATTGACTTCGTGGGGGAATGGATGGATGGGGAAGAGGACAGAGGGGAGAAAAAAGGGGATGGATGTAATACAACAACACTAAAATTAAATTAAAAAAAAAAAAAAGATTTGCACCTTACTGCCCAGCCACCTGCAATAACGTCAGTAAGTCCCAGTCTAAAATTTGACACCCTATCAGCATTTCAGGGCTTCTCTCATCAACACCAAGAAAGCCAAGAAAAGCCCTTAACACAAAAGGAAGACCAAAACCAACAAGCAAACCAGAAAAAAATAGAAAGGAAATTCAAAAGAAGTAACAAGTAACAACAGTGCAGCATAACAGCATACAACTGAATTAAGAAAATTAGAACATGTAAAATGTTAAGATGTAAAAAGAAATGTTTAAAAATTCTGATCAAACAAGATTTTTAAAACAAACAAAATATTTCAGCAATTTAATTTTGGAACAATTCAAACTAAATATTTGAAAATATACATATATATAAATATATAAATATATAATAAATCAATATACTACTACTTAACTATATACAAAATTATCTTTTACTCAGTAAAACAAAACTAAATGCTAATTAAAGCCCCAACTTGAAAAGGCTTTTTTTCCTCTGCCTTGGAAACAAAGAAATGGTAAAATGCCTACAAGAAATGTCACCAGGCCCTGGCTGGTAGCACAGTGGATAAGGCCTGCGAACCCAAAAGTCACTGGTTCGATTCCCAGCCAGGGCACATAACCAGGTTGCAAGCCAGGTCTGTAGCTGGAGGCAGGTGAAAGGCAACCACACATTGACATTTCTCTCCCTCTCTCTCTCTCTCCCTTCCTCTCTCTGGGGGGGAAAAAAAAATGTCCCCAACTACATCCTCATGGAGCTGCCTAGTTGATTACTTACCCTCTGCAACCAGCTCTAGCTGTTTTTACAGGCTGAAGCTCCATCCTTTTCTCTCTGGTCCCTCTTTCTAGAAGCTTTGCTGCACTGATGCTAGTTGGAGGCAGGCCCCTTCCCCTGGGTTCCCACACATCTCCCTCACAGCCCCTTCACTGGTTCCTCTAAGCCCTTTTTTGAAGGAGATTGTGAGCAAAGGGTATCACCTCAGTGCCTGGTGCATGCCTGACACAAAGTGGGCATTTACAAAGACGTTCACTGTTACATGAATGAAAAGCTACTGACAACAGTTTAAAACTTGCATTTCTAAATAAAAAGGCTCTTTTAAGAACCAACAGGCAAAGGCCTCTCCTGTTTGAACACAGGGCAGCAATCTCCCCCAAGGTCAGGATTACCTCCGCAGCCCCCCGCCAGGACCGCACAGCCTCCTCCAGTTCAGATGGGTGGCCCATGCCAGATAAGCTGCTGCCACTGCTGCTGTTCTTTTTCTCAGGCACAACCACCTCAGCAAAGCAAGAGTGAGCCACTGGCTGGACCTTCTGTAACGCCTGGGTCAAAAACTGGAAATGGACCTGCACCACGGTCAGGAAACATCGCCCCAACACCTGCAAAAAACAAGAGATCCAGGCATTTTTAGGTTATGGGTTGCTACTGCATGAGTGCAATCAATTCTCAGCCATCAATTTGAGTACAAGGTAAAAACTGAATGGAAAAGTGAAATTATGTAAGTTAAAAAGTCACAATGCTTTTGAAGGATTTTGCTTTGTTCTTATCTTTGGACCTGGGTGCCGGATGCCTACAGTCAACCAAATAGCAAGGTCCAAGGTTCAAATGGGTCTTCCAGCTTCTCACCATTCCTGTTCTCCACTCCCCTCACCTGGACTCTGGCTCACATCAACCTTGCCTGTCTGAGCTCGGGCTAAACCAGAGCAACCCGCAATTCCACTTGTGTCTACACAGTATTCAGGAGGCAAAGTAGAAGCCATGTTACTAAAAATCTGAAAAGTCAGTATGACTCTAAGAAGACATGCCATTGGAAATGGAATTCAAAGGTACAGGTTATTTTGGTAAAATTATTATTACCAGTTATTAACATAGCTGTATGTCATGTTTCTAGTCTTATGAAACAAACCTGACAGACCAGTCTTCTAGGAGTCAACAATGCCTACTGGACAGCTCCATTTGTTAGTACATAAAACCCTCACCTGATCCATATTAATAGTTGCTTGGTTCATAGAGTCCATTAAAGTAGAAAACTCATTCACCCTGGCTGGTAGCCCAGTGGATAAGGTGCCGGCCTGCGAACCCAAAGCTCACAGGTTCGATTCCCCAGCCAGGGCACAAAACAAGGTTGCAAATCAGGTCTCCAGTCAGGTCTGTGGCTGGAGGCAAGTGAAAGGCAACCATACATTGATGTCTCTCTGCCTCTCTCCCTTGCCCTCTTTCTAAAAATAATGAAATTTAAAAAATTAAAAAAAAAAAAAAAAAGAAAACTCATTCATAAAACACTATCTTAACATACACTGCACTACTATGTAACTATAATAACGTATATAGTAAAAACATTACAAACCACAAATATTTTAAGATATAAACGTGCATTTACCTACATGCCTCCGGTACTGGCTAAAGCTGTTCTCTGACCTTGCTGGTCCCCGTTTGCTTGTGTGAGCCCCAGCTACAACGTGTTCTCTATGATGAACTGTTTGTTTCTTTAACAGAAGGCAAGAACTTGCCACTTGAAAAGCAATTTGAGCAGAAACCCTCAAAATTATTGACATTTCCCCCTAATCTTTTACAGTTTGTCTCGCCAAGTTTAACAATACCAAAAACTTTTTGCAACTTTTATGTACCATGATATTCAATTTTTTTTTTCATGGAAGGTATTTCATATTTCACTGGCTTATATACATTACTTACAAATTTTCATTTATTGCGTTTGCAATTTACCTAACTGGTAGGACCACAGCTGAGAAGGCCCATTTACTGCTAGCACTCAGTGGACTTGGGGAGGTGGTGAAGGTCAGAGAACAGTTTTCATTGCCTTTTACAGGGAATTAAAATCTGACCCAATGCGCACCAGTCCTGTCCCTTGGAGCAGCCAAAAATAAGCCTCAACTTTGGACTGCTCACTTCCTAGTGCACATTTAAGATGCTGCCCTTTTCTATCCCCACTGGTCAGAGTTCTGCTTTTTGGAGAAAGACAGTAGGTAAGTTCCAAGTGGTGACACTTAATCCCTCCGAATTATTCCCCCTGTGGAAATCACCAGGACTAAACTGAAACAATTAAAGTCACGGAAATCTCGCACTTAAGCATCCACCCTCTACAGTGAACAATCAGAAGTACAGGCTAAACTCTCACCCAAACCTCTTGGGTTTATGCTCACACCTCCCTCAAAGCTGCCACGCCATCAATGACCTGTGCCAGATGGGGCAGGGTAAGAGACACAGAGAAAGTGGACTTTGCAACCTAGAGACATGTGACATGAATAGAATAAATGGCATTTATTTAGTATTGTACATAATAACAGCCAGCTTTAACTGAACACCCAGCATGTATATCCCCTAAAGATTTCACATGGATCTTCTCATTTAATCCTGGGAACAACTTCATGAGGTCATTCCCATTTTACAGAAAATAAGGCCAAGGCACAAAAAGGTTATAAATCTTTGCCAAAGAATGTGGCAGAGTAGTCACATGACTCAAATGTCTATACCCGTGGCCAGTGTGCCCCACTGCCTTCAACAGGCTCTAAACAGCTGGATACAGCTGTGGGATGGTTGTACAGAGACCAGGGACATGACAGAAACTCAACCTTAACTAGTTTGTGCCAGAATGAGGGTGTTTCAAAGCTCCAAACAGTAAAACACAGGAGGAGCAGAGCTAAGTCCTTAGGTACACACACTCTTCCTCCTCCTCCTCCTCCTCCTCCTCCTCCCTCAGCTTCTTGACTGGCTATGGCAAAGGGAGAAGGAGGGGACATGGAGATGCCATGCACCATTTGCTCAGGGGTCACATTCTTACAGCTTCTGACCCGTACAATCAAGTCATTCATTTTTTCAAAAATATGGCCCTGGCTGTGGCACAGTGGATAAGGCACCAGCCTGTGAACCCAAAGGTCTCTGGTTCAATTTCTAGCCAGGGCACATAACCAGGATGCAACCCAGGTCTCCAGCCAGGTCCCTAGCTGGAGGCAGGGGAAAGGCAACCATACATTCATGTCTCTCTCCTTCTTTCCCTTCCCTTCGCTCTAAAAATAATTTTTAAAGTCTTTTAAAAAAATGATGTGGCCTGGTTGGTAGCACAGTGGATATGGTGCCGGCCTGCAAACCCAAAGGTTGCAGGTTCGATTGCCCAGCCAGGGCACATAACCAGGTTGCAAACCAGGTCTCCAGTCAGGTCTGTGGCTGGAGGCAGGTGAAACGCAGCCATACATTGATGTCTCTCTCCCTCCCTGCCTCTCTCCCTTCCCCTCTTTCTAAAAATAATGAAATAAAATATTTAAAAAAAGAAAAAAATTTAAAAAATGATGTGGTACATATATAGAACGTAATGTTAAAAAAAAAAAGTTATTACGTGAATGCCTGATATGTACAAAGTGCAAAAAAGGCCAAAAGATACTACAAGAAAGACAATGACAAAGATCCTGTCTGCATGAGAACTATCTTCTAATGGTGGGAAACAAATGAATAAGTAGATATGCAAGGTTAGGGGCTACAGGAGGAGGAACACCAAGGGGCGAGGTAGGAAGGAAAAGGTTCTCTGAAGAGAGGACCAAGGGGACAGTTATCCCACTCCCACTCCCTTCTGAAAGAGAAAGGGCTCTTTAGGCCTGATGTGGTGTGCAGAATAGAATATTTTCTGACAGTGCTGGTCAATGGCAGGATAGGAGTGGGAGTGTCCTGTTGGTGACTGGTGAATGGTGAAAAGAGGGTGTTGCTGGAGGAATAAGTGGAGGAAGAGATGCTGCACAATTATAAAAGGCAGACATTTGGTTATGTTGTCTCCACTAACCAACTACATATTTGACCTTGGGTGAATCATTTAATCTTCCCCATATATAAGAACCAATGAGAACAAGAACTCAACACCTCCCTCCTCCTATCCATGATGCATGCAGCGTCAATCCAAATATGTCTATGACAAAGTATTTGTGTTCTAAACAATCCATTAAAGCCAACCAGCCCTGGCCAGTGTGGCTCAGTGGACTGAACTCAAGCCTCTGACCCAAAGGGTCACCACTTCAATTCCCAATCAGGGCACATGCCTGGGTAGCAGGCCAGGTCCCCAGTTGGGAGCATGAGAGAGAGCTGATTCATGTTTCTCTCACACACCATATTTTCTCTCCCCCTCTTCCCCTCCCTAAAAATAAATAAAATCTTAAAAAAAAAAAAAAAAAAAAAAAAAAAAAAAAAAAAAAAAAAAAAAAAAAAAAAAAAAAAAAAAAAAAAAAAAAAAAAAAAACGAGGCAAAGAAGGGGAGCAGCTTAGACAAGAACCTAGTATAAAGGAACCATGGACATGGACAACAGGTGGGATTGACTTTGGGGGGAATGGGTGGGTGGGGAGGGGGACAGAGGGGAGCAAAAAGGGGATGGAGGTAATACAGTAACAATAAAATTTAAAAAAAAAAACCCAGCCAATCAAACCAATGGTTACTCTGGACCTCAAAAAAGCCATTTCACAGAATATCTGCTCTAAGTCTCCATAAAGTAACAGATGCATAAACAGCACCTTCTGAGAAAGAGCTCAACCTTCAGCATGCTCCTCTCCAATAATAGACCACCTCTCCTGGGGATGGACTAGTCCTTAGGGTCTTTCTGAGAAATCAGGAAGGAAATACACACTCTAAAGTTCCATCAGCTAGGGAAGCACTGGGGTGAACGGATTTATTTATTTTTAATACAAATATCAACAATAAGATTAAATCCAGTTGCTTTCTTCATAATTTTTCAATGAAACTGGTATGCTGAAGGACTGGACAGGTGTTTTGGAGTTCAGAATTCCTCAAAAGGTAGGAGAAGCTGCTCTTATTCCCAAGCCCTGTGTGCCTTCCTGCTTATTTATCATTGCTTTTTCCAGCCAGTCTTAACAGCTGTTCTCTACTGCAGAGTATAAATGCTGAGGCTCATGGCACACAGGAGTACTACAGGCCACGCCACTGGTTACTCTCCCCACAGTGTCTTTCTTCCTAGTGTCTTTCTCACTGTCCCAGAAGACTAAGCCTTGCCTCTCAGTTGTCATTCCCACCCCAAGGCCTGATGTTGTGTGAAGGTCAGGGCTCCCCTGCTCTTAATGTCCACCCACTGTTGTGGCTGCATCTTGGATCTTGTCATAGGAAGACAGAGCAGCCTTGTGATTAAAATACAGCCTTTGGTGTCAAACAGACCTGGCAATGGATTTCCACTGCACCACTCCTTACCTGCTTGACAATGGACCAAGTTTCTTTCTCTCTGTAAGCCTCAGTGGTGTCATCTGTAAATGGGTGATTTGCTGTTACCCTAGTTTCTTCAATGCATACAAAGTGCTTGGTATGAGCTAAGTCTTCAATAAATGAATGTTGCTGCTAGAGCTGTAACTATAACTCCACTGGCTAAAATAACTCAAGTATTTCTCTGACTACTCTACTTATTTGTTCCTCAGCCTCCCACATCTATTCTGCAACCTCACTGAATCCCCCAGTGCAAGAAATTTTCTCCATGTGAGAAACAGCCGCCCGCTGCCCTGGGATTGCATGCTTCCAAGTTGATAACAAGACACTAAAAAGTTAAATGCAACTCAAGTTAAGTGGGTGCATGTTAATTACAGTAGATGGCCAAATACTGTGGGTTTATATAGGGTAGATAAAAAGAAGTCACACCCAGAGAGCATACAGCCTAGATTATTATTGTTAATAATAATCCTACGCTAGAGTGTAGGAAATTATTATTGTTAATGTGAATATATTTCTTAAAAATTGTCACTGTAGCCCTGGCTGGTAGCACAGTGGGTAAGGCACCGGCCTGCGAACCCAAAGGTCGCAGGTTCGATACCCCAGCCAGGGCATATTACCAGGTTGCAAACCAGGTCTCCAGTCAGGTCTGTGGCTGGAGGCAAGTGAAACGCAACCATACATTGATGTCTCTCTCCCTCTCTGCCTCTCTCCCTTCTCCTCTTTCTAAAAATAATGAAATAAAATCTTAAAAAAAAAAAAAATTGTCACTGTAATCAAAAAGTAAATACTAAATTATCTCAGCTAATAAACTGACTAAAAGGCAAAAGGAATTCACAGGTGGAAATAAAACTCCGTAGACATTATGTTCATCACTTAGAAGAGCCGCTCTGCATCTTAGGTGACATGGTGCTAGAAACCTTACAGTTGTTACTTCATTGAATTGGTATCACCATCCCCATCTGACAGGGACACTCCTAGCCACTTTTATTCATATGGCATTTCAATTGGTGACAACTGTAGTAAGTCCTGCACTGAGGTGGGGAAGGGGGTCTCACACTTCATATGCTGCTGGGAAATATGAAATAGCGGCCTTTTTGAATCACTTGCTTCCCTGAGTTTAGAGTGAGTCCATCCATCCATCCATCCATCCTTCCGTCCTTCCTTCCTTCTTTCCCTCCTTCCTCTTTTTAAAAAAAAAAGATTTTATTTATTTTTAGAGAGGGAAGGGTGGCAATAAGAGGGAGAGAAACATCAACATGTGATGCCTCTCAAACATTGGTCCACAACCCAGACATGTGCAAAGACCAGCAATCGAACCAGCAACCCCTTGGTTTGCAAGCCGGCACTCAATCCACTGAGACACACCAGCCAGGGTGGCTTCGAGTTTTCTAAGGTAGAAAGGCAGACTGGAGGAAACTCGCAGGGTCTCTCCTCTCCTTATAAAAGGCTACTTTCCTTTTATAAGGGAGCCTTATAAAACAGAAATCTATTTTCACTCCCTGCTCAAAACCTTTCAATGCCTTTCCATTACAATCAGAATAAAATCCAGTCCCAACCAGGTGGCTCAGCTGGTTGGAGCATTCATTGTACCATGCACCAAAAAAGTTGTGGGTCTGATCCCCAGTCAGGGTGTATAAGGGAGACAACTGATCAATGTTTCTCTCTTTTCCTTTTCCTCTCCTTAAAATCAATAAACATATCCTCAATTGATGATTAAAGGAAAAAAAAAAAAGGAATAAAATCCAAACTCCTCACTGTGCCCTACAGTATCCTACGTAATCTGGCCCTCCACTATTCTCTGAACGTACTCCTATCCCTCCTCTCTCTGCTCTGGCCACACTGGCTTTCTTGCTGTTCCTCAAAAAATTTAAGAACAGCTCCTGTCTCAAGTCTTTTGCACAAGCAATTTCCACTACTTCGGGGTTTCTGAACTTCAGTGCTACTGACAGTCGGACCCAGAGAACCCTGTTGTGGGTGCAGGGAACCATCCAACACACTGTAAGATGTTGTTAGCAGCAGCCCTGGCCTCCACTTACTAGATGCCAGCAGCACTGGCTGGGAGATGCAGCCACCACAATGACTCAGATCATACCGTTTTGAATAAATTTTGAAATTCTTACTGTCAACAAACAAAAAAAGGCAGAGTAATCCCTTCCTCCTTAGATGACTTCTGATAAAATACCTACATGATAAGTTGAAGTGGGGTGAATGACAGGTGTTGGGACTTAGCTACACCTGACATTCCAACTATACATAACAGCACTTGACAGCTTCTCTCTGGTTAGCCTGAAGTGCCAGCATCGCCTTTCTTGTGCTTTAGGACCATTATTAAGTAACATAAGGGTGACCTGAACCTAAGTACTGTGAGACTACGCAGTCTATCTGATAACTGAGACAGCTACTAAGTGACTAATGGAAGAGGAGCGTATCAAGTGTGGATACTCTGGACAAAGAAATGATTCACATACTGGGTGGGTTGGAGCGGGAAGGCAGATTTAATCAGGCCACTCAAAATGATGTGCAATTTAAAACTTGTGACTTGTTTATTTCCAGAACTTTCTATGTAATATCTTGGACCAAAGATAACTGAGACTGCAGAAAGTGAAATGTATAAGGGGGCACTAATCTGTAAGTCAGACTGCCTGGGTCTAAAGTCTGCATCTGTCATGAGACTTCTGATAAATCGTTTAAACTCTCCCCACCTCAGTTTCCACTTGGACAAAACAGGAATGTGAATAGTATCTAACACATAAGGTTATTAATATAATTCACTGAGTTAGTGTGTAGATTCCTGTCAAATATACGCTGACGGAAGGAGGTGGCTTTGGGGGCTTTGGGTGGTGAACATAATGCAATATACAGATGACGTGTTATGGAATTGTATGCTTGAAACCTATATAATCTTATTAATCACAGTCATCCTAATAAATTTAATGATATTTTTTAAAATGTGAAAAGAAAAAATGGGTAGAGTCTCAGAACAGAGCATAACTATTAGTTCTTTTTGCTTTTACTGTTAAGGTATTTTGAGTTTGGTTTGTCACTTGTAGCCATAGTTTAGAAAATATTTATTTGAGAGACAGGAAGGGAGGAAGAGAGGGAGAGAAACACTGATGCTTCTCCTACACGCCCCAACTGGGGACTGAACCTACAATCTAGGCAAGAGCCCTGACCAGGAATCAAACCAGTGAACTTTTGCTTTGTAGGCTGATGCCCAACCAGCTGATCTACACTGGTCAGGGTGACATGGTGATTTTTTTAAAGCAGCTTAAACATCCCTCTCTTGCTCAAAATCCCCCTGTAAAATATCCCACTTCATTCTGTATAAAATCTAAACTTTTATAAGGACCTACAATGTTCCCTGCCCCATCCTTCCCACCAGGGAGGTAGGAGTTCTGGTATGGGGCCTGAGCCCTATGAGCTGGGTCAGGGAATGCTGAACCAATTAACAGGCAGTCTTGAGGCTATCTTCCAATGCATCACAGCAGCCATCATAAGTAGTGTCACAGTCTACTTATTTATCTGTCTCGCCCACCAGGCCTGGAACACTTTTGATTGTCTTCACTCATCTCTGCCCGCATGCAGCCAGCTCATCTGTACTCGATCCTGGTAGTAGCAACTAGGTAAAGAGAAAAGCAGACCAAGAGACTGGGGCCCGCTCCCGGAGTTAGTGGGGCCTCAGGAAGACCTGGAGTGACCAATGACTCACAGGGGTTCCACAACATCAGGGTATTTCTTTCCACTTTCCTGACTGAACACTTCAGCATCAGTTAGAAGTCAGAAAGCTTACTAGTCTCCTGGAGAAATGAACACTGTAAGCAAGCCCCTCTGCAGGAAGGCTGCACTGACCTGAGGCAGCAGAGGTACAGGACACAACCCCTGTGTACACTGGTCTCAGAGGGATTTTAGGCAAATGTCGTTTCTCAGATGCTTGGAGTCCTGATTTGTAAAGATGAAACAGGCTGCCAAAAGAATCCTGTGAAATCTCACAAGCTGACCAGCAACCATAAAAAGTTAGGACAGGAAATAGTTCAAGAAAGCTAGTTCTACATAAAATTACATTCCACAAACTCTTATGTTTCCTTCTAATTTGCTCATCAAACCTAATTTTCTCCTTAGGTCTACTCAAATCTCTTCAGCAATTATAAAATTTTAAGACCTATTTGCTAAAAGAAAGCAACATTGCCATTTTGGTCACCAAAATTGGGACCACACCATTCTTTCCTTGACTTTTACCAGCTGCTGGGGTCCTGCCTTCAGAGGTAGCTTTCTTCTGTTCTCATTTTCTTCCTTGATTCATTTTTTTAAAAAATTTAGATGATTTAATAATTCAAAATAGTTAAATGTAGTAACAGCATTTAAATAAATATTTCATATTATTATTTTTTACCAATTTCAACTATGATGACTCAATTAACCCAGGCATGGTTTCCCAAAGCAAACTGAAATGCAAGTATCAGACCAATAAGATACTAAAGTCAGCAACTTAAACCTCAGGTAGAAGATTTTATAAAGTATTATAATCAATATTGAACTCAAGGTGGTATATAGTATTGTTAATTTGTCACAGAAATTCCATTACCTTTTAAAATTAAATTTATTGGAGTAACATTAATAGGGTCATATAGGTTTCAAATGTAAATTACACATGATTTGTATATGTTAAAAAGACCCACCATATATTTGGCCTTTTTAACCTTCTTCCACCCCTCTAATCCCCTTCCCTCTGTTAACCACCATACTGTTGTCTATGCTTCTAAGTTTCAGTTTTATATCCCATCTGAGTGAAATCATATGGCTCTATACTAAGCGAAATCAGAGAAAGCTTTAAAAAAAGCTTGAGTCACTATTTCCTTCATTTTTCTGCTTTTCATCACTCTAACTTACTCTATAATACTCCCTGTGATATTGTGATTTATAGTAAGGAATATATGTATTTGGTCTTCTTCCAAGGTTCCTAGCACACACCTCCCTAAAATGCTTGGAATTTTCTAAGTAATAAGAGAGATAAAGTATCTTTTGTTATTCATAGCAAACCTCTTTCATCCAAACCTGTTTATTTTGATGACATTTTGCCAGGGGAACCAACCAAAGGATTAGAGGTTTGGAACTTTCAGCCCCTCCCTACTGGGAAGGAAAAGGGGCTGGAGGTAGAATCAATCACCCAGAGGCAATGATTTAATCAAACCACACCTATGTAATGAAGACTCACAAAAGCTCAAAGGGTTCAGAGAACATTCAAGTTGGTGAACATATGGGGGTGCTAGGAGGATGGCACACCTGGAAAGGGCATGGAAGCTCCACACATCTTCCCACGTACCTTGCCCTAGGCGTCTCTTCCATCTGGCTGTCTCTGAGTTATATCCTTTTATAATCTAGTAAAGAAACCATATCCATAAAGGGGGTCATGGGAACTTCTGACAGATTCATAGCCAGTTGATGGGAAGAACAGATAACAACACCTTGGACTTGTGAATGATATTTAAAGGGGAGGACAGTCCTGTGGCAGTGAGCCCTTAATTTGTGGATAGTGTCAGAAATGACTCAGAATTACTTGGCAAGGGGAAAATCTCCACCACAAATTTGGTAATCAGAAGTACCAGAAGTGAAGTAGAGTATTCTGTGAGTAGACAGAAAACAAGGAAGTTTTCCTAAACACTCCCCTTTCTGTTAGAAGGTCAATTCACATGCACAAATCCCTCCATGAATTGAAACTACTTACTGGGTATTCTTGATGCATTACTCCTGTCATGTATCCTTCTAATTTGCCCACCAAACCTAATTTTCTCCAAAAGTCCACTCAAATCTCTTTAGCAACTATGAAATTTTAAGTCATATCCTCTTTTTTTTTTTTTTAATTTTATTCATTATTTTTAGAGAGATGGGCAGGGAGGGAAGAAGAATGGGAGAGAAACATCAATATATGATTATCTTTCACCTGCCTCCAGCTACGGACCTGACTGGAGACCTACCTTGCAACCTGGGTATGTGCCTTGGCTGGGAATTGAACCAGCGACCTTTGGGTTCGCAGGCTGGTGCCATTCCACTGAGCCACCAGCCAGGGCCTTAAGTCACATCCTCTTAAAAAAAGAAAGCAACATTGCCATTTCAGTTACCAAAATTGGGACCATACCATTCTTTCCTTGACTTGTACCAGCAGTCATAAGTTTCTCTCTCCCTTCTTTTAAATTTGGAAAATGTCCAAACATACACAAAAGCAGAGCATAACAAACCCCCATGTACCCATCAAAAAGCTTCAATAACCACCAACATTGTGCATTTTTAATTTTTCTCCCAACTCCACTTTTTGCTGGCATGTTTTGAATCCCAATCAACCAAGACCTGGTACATGTTCAAACTTGCCAATTATCTTTAAAATATCTTTTTTTGTTTGTTTGTTTGACTCTCAACCTTAAAAAGCGCACTTTATTTGGTTGTTATTGCATATTTTCTCTCAATTTAGGTATCTTCTACCTAAAATTTTTTATGCTACTTGACTTAGACAAATCATGGCAATTGCCTATATGAACAGCCACATTCCGGATTTATCTGATTGCTTCCTTGTGGTGTTATATAACTTGTTCCATTCTGTTTCACATTTTATTCTACAGGCTTAATTAGTTTGTTTTCTTTCCTCCTGGCGAAAGGGAAAAGGAGGAATACAAGAATATATTATGGGGGGGCTGCTATGTGGTTCTTATCAGGAGACAGATCATATTCAGTAACGCTGAGGATGACCAATGGATTTGGCTGGGAAAGGGCTGAAATGCTTTTTTTCTTTCTAAAGTTTATTTATTTTTTAGAGAAAGGGGAAAAGAGGGAGAAAGAGAGGGAAAGAAACATCAATGTGAGATTGATCAGTTGCTTCTCACACATCCCTGACCAAGGCTGAACCCGGGACCCAGGCATGTGCTCCAACTAAGAATCTAATTGGCGACCTTTGGTGACTTCTGGTGACCTTTGGATTTTCAGGATAATGCTTAACCAACTGAGCCACACCGGCCAGGGCCTGAAATAGTTTTATCTTCCACTTGACAATAAAAGAATCTCAGTATTAGTCTGTTTGGTATACTATAGTGTTACACTGTATTCTGTATATTATATGAAGTCTGTGTGGAAAAAGTCCATCCATTGTTAACATAATGAGAACAGTTTATGCGACACTGATGTAACCTGGCAGCCAAGGAGTGGGCTGGAATGTGCATGTGTAAATAAGAACAACTTCATTATACCAGTCAGTTGGGGCAGTAGATGCCACTGAGTGAGCATGTGTACTGTGTGGCCATTGCATTCAGAATGACTGATAAAGAAGAGCAACAAATCTGCATCAAATTTTGCATTAAACTTGAACATTCCTCTGTGGAAACTATTCAGATGGCTCAGAAGACCGAAGCTATGGGCAACTGGTGATTGGTAGCTTCATCATGAGAATGTTCCTGCTCACGCATCATGTCCCCTGTAGAGATCTTTGGACAAACATGAAATTACCCAGGTGGCTCAGCCTCCCTACATCCCAGCTGGTGCCCTGCAACTTCTAGCTTTTCCTTAGTCTAAAATCACCTTTGAAAGAGAAGAGACTTCAGATTGTCAATGAGATTCAGGAAAATATAACAGGGCAGCTGATGGCGATTGGGAGAACTGTATGAGGTCCCAAGGTGCCTACCTTGAAGGGGACTGAGACGTTATCATACTGTGTACAATGTAACCATTATTATATGAAATGTTAAAGGGATTTATTTAAGAAAAAAAGAGCAAAACTATGAATAAAATGGCAAAAAAATACAAATCTATCAACAACTGAATCTGGAAACAAACTAAGCAAACAAGAACAGAGACAGAATCACAGGTACAGAGAGCTGTCAGACAGTAGGGGGTTCGGGTGGGAGGGTGAAGAGGTGAGGGGATAAGGAAGTACAAATAGGTAGCTACAGAACAGTCATGGGGATGTCAAGTACAGTATAGGAAATGAAGTAGCCAAAGAATTTATACACATGATCCATGGTTAGGAACCATGATGTGGGGACTGCCTGAGGAAGTGGAGGGTGCTGAGGGAGGACGTTAGGTGGAGGGGGTCAACTGTAATAGCATATTAAATATGCTATTACATATTATATATAATATGTAATAGCATATGTAATTATATAAAATATAATTTAAAAAATTAGTCTATTTTTTGGTGACTCATATTTAGAATATATACAGTATACTATATTCTAAATAGGAGAATCTCTTTCATTAGAGCTATTTGGTTACCCTGAAAAACAGTCTGTACTGGGAAAACAGGACATTTGCTTAATTTCATATTTTTCTCCTTTTAACTAGCAATTTTCAGGATAGTAAGTTGGCTGCACAGCATGTCTTGACAAATCAGAGTCAAAGGGTCCAGTCCCCCAGCACGGCATATGCCCTCTGGCTTCACTGGCTTCTACCCACAAGAATGGGCTGGGCAAACAGTAAATCTTGTTTGTTTTTCACAATGAAGTTTACAGACTCACCCAAATTCCAACTACTTAAGTGATCATAGCTTCTTCTAAAATCTAAAATCTGAAGACAATTTTGATAATATTTACCTCAATAAAACAATAAGCTAAAAAGAGTGACTAAAAATTAGCAAAAGCCTGAAAACTGGATTCATACAAGCTTTTGATAAAGTATAGTTTCTGATTAAAAGCAACAATTTATATATTCATGTTGTTAGGACATTTTACTCCATAATCTGTTATGGAAGCTCTGTTAGTCAAAACATGAAAAAATCCCACCTATAGGTGAAAAAAAGAAAAAAGGAACCGTATGCAGATTTAATTCCATTAAGTTAAGGAAAAACATTTTGAAACAAGCTTCTAATATTTTCCATTACTCTTACTCTACAGTATTTCTGGCATAAATCTATCCCAAATAAATGTTAATACGGCTGAATTAAGGTCCTTAAGAGTTAGTCAGCACTCACAAATTAGTTCAGTCTCATAGGTAATCACATAATATACAAAAGATATCTGTCAGTCCACCGAACTGAAAGCCAAGGTTCAATTTAAGATTTGACTTAAAGTCTGCCTGCCCATTTATAAGGTGGCGATGCTTAGGAAGGCACTAAAAATGCTGGAAAGTATAAAATATAGTCCCCTTAAAGACATAAACTACTGGGGACCCTGTAGCTGCCCTGGGCCTCTGGATGCCTGTACAGAGCACCTGACCAGAGGGCCAAGGCCTCCCAAGAATAAGACCCTAATGTGATACCAGAGCCCTGGAGCTGCCCAGAAGATAAAGACAGCAAAGGGACGCATGTGGCATCATGGCTCATTGCACAAGGACAGCAGATCCTGTCCTGCTGCCCTCCCTTCACCTGCCCTTCAGAGACTGACCTCTTTACCTTGCTGACCTCCCTCTAGTAGTACTCCTCCTCTGGCTCAGTTTCGACCACAGTAGGTCCTCAACTGTTCTTCAAACAGCCAGGGTCACTCCTGCCTTAGGAGCTTGGCATTAGCTGTTCTCTCTGCCTAGAGTCCTCTTTCCTGGTTATGAACATGGCTTTCTCCCTCATTTCCTTCATGTCTTTACTCAAATGTCACCTTATCTAAGGCTCAGCTCTCTTCTATCTATACATAGGCAGGAATTTCTGTCTTGTTCATCACTGTATCCTGTGATGCTTGGAACGGTGCCTGGCACAAATAAAGTGTACAATGGATATTTATGGAATGAATGCATGAATCACAAGTTCATTGATTCTTTTATTTATATTTACACTGAAAAAGTAATTTTACTTAAGACAAATGACAGACATTTGTAAAAAGAGGTGGACATCTATGACTGTCTAATGAATAGAAAATCGAATTACAGGGTTGTCTGTACTTCTTTAATATGAACTACATGTTTTAATTGAAAGTGATCCTTAAGATAACAGATATCTAGGCAGATGAAATCTAGAGAAATCAGCCACTCAATCCAGCTAGCCTGCCATTTACAAGAACATTGGAATTCACACAACCATAAAAACTACTGATGGAGCTGCTGCTAGACTCAAGAAGAAAAGACACAGAGAGCTGGGCCCACACAGTCTACCTCTAAAAAACATTTGGGTAGCAAAGTTCTGTACAAAGAAAAATGATTAATACAGGAAAGTACACTTTCCTGGAATTCACATTTGGGTGGGCTGACAGTGAGACTTAAACAAAGGAAATCCCATGAGGTACTTAAGATCATATTTCTTATTTAATTAAAAAAGTTTTTTTTTTAGATAGAGGGGAAGGGAGGGCGAAATCGAGGGACAGAAACAGCAATATGTGGTTACCTCTTGCATGCCCCCAACCAGGGACTTGGCCCGCAACCCAGGCACGTGCCCTGACTGGGAAATGAACTGGTGATCCCTTGGTTTGCAGGCCAGCCAGCGCTCAATCCACTGAGCCACACAAGCCAGGGCAAGATCAGATTTCTTATTTTAGACAAAGCCATCCATATACTATGTAAACTATACATCTTCTAGAACTCCAATGTGGGAAAAATGTCAATTGGCTTGTTCAAATGTTCTCAGCTACTGCAAGTATATTTAATGAACCACTTACCCCATCCCCACCTCTCTTCCCATGCCCCATTCTACATGCAAAGCAAACAGAGCGCTTATTATTGGAGGAAGAGGTTCTCTCAGCCTTTTATACTGAAAAGGTCCAGGAAGTTCCTACATCAGGCAGGTGATACTACTGGCTGCTTACAATACCAAAAGAGAAGATGACACAGACAGGGAAGGAAGGTGCCTATTTCAGGAACCAGGAAAGAAGGGAGCAGAGCAAATGCTCTAGGAGTGGCAGAGTTTTGCATCTTAAAGAGAATAACTTGTTGCACACTTTCCTCTGATGTTAGTTTTATACACATTGTGCTCTGCACTTCAGACAAGGGCTAATAGTACCTTTCAAGCCCTGATGGAAGCAGTAATAATAAATGATGACAACTAACTGGGTACAGAGTTTCACAGACACCAATTGCTTCTGATCTTCACAAGAACTCTGGAAGGTGGGTGGTAATTTCATTTTATAGATGGGCAAGCCAAGACTTAGAGATGTTAGATTTGCTAAAGGCCATCAGTCAGTAAGAAGCAGAGTTATATTTTAAACCTAGATCTTCTGACTCCACGCCCCATACAAAATGTTATAGGCACCAGTTAACTAGTGAAACACCATAGTCACAATTCACTTCTCTAACAGTGAGAATGTGAGGGCGAACCACCTAGGATAAGGGGCAAACTCACTGATGCGTATAGACAAGAAAGGGCCCACATATACCCAGCCTTGCTCCAGAACACACAGTAGACACCTGCAGTTCATGATCTGTCAATCAATGAGTATATCCCAAACCTGGATGGATCATTAAAAGCACACTTTTGACATCAGAATGGGACAATGGGATTGACACTTTGTTTTAGGTTTAAAATGGACAAGCATTTGAATACTGAATTCTGAGCTCAGCTCCTGAGTACTTGCCTAGCAAGTCAAGTTCAGCAATGTTAGGCCACAAACTTCTTTCCCTAGGGATAAATGTTAAAAAGCCCCCTCAGGAACTTCCTAATAAAACCCTTAGAACAATAACAGAGGGGGGAAAAAAAAAAGCCAGTCCATCTGAGCTGATAAACATTCTGAGGGAGGGAGGGAGGGAGGGAGGGAGAGGGAGAGGGAGAGGGAGAGGGGGAGAGAGAGAGAGAGAGAGAGAGAGAGAGAGAGAGAGAGAGAGAGAGAGCGTGTGCAAGTGTATTGGACTATGGCAGTACATAAATTCCAGAAACAACAAATACTGCTCTGTGGAAAAAGCAAAATGCTAAGTCTGCAGGCCTACACTTGGCACCCACATTTCAGAATTAACTTAAGAGGTCAACTGTTTGAAACTTAAAATACACTCATAGATTCTAAAACCTATCAATAGCACTTAGTTTTAAGTCTAGCTCTGAAATTCTGCTTAGCCACTATATTCAAAAGCATGGTAGCATTCTAGCTATCCTAATTATATTTCAATGGGGAAAACCAAGTCAAAATTCCAAACCATCAACTATAATGAAATTTTCCCCTTCTCAGCTCAAGTGGTCCATGCTGGCCCCAGGAAAGCAGAAAGGACAAGGCAGGTACTACTACTGTGCCTCAGTGGCTTACTAAACCCCACTCCTCATGGTTGGTTCATCCTCTAGCTGTGGTGACTTGGGAAACAATAGCATTTGCCCTGCCGGGCTAAAGGGCAAATGGCCTTGCAGGTTTAGCTGCCTCTTCCAGCACCTGAAGGCATGGCTTGAAGAGGAGCTCAATAATGTTCAGGTTAAAATGAAAATCTTCCTTATTTTTCAAACAACTCTTGTCCACAATTCTAAATAAAGCTAAAAGTGCTTATGCCATTACAAGATGATAGCTGTGTAAGTCTAGATCTAATATTGTTCCACAGAAGGCAGAGTCCTTAATTGCTCTTGCCACATCTCTGCAAAGCACAGTGACCAGGCACACTGTTGCCTGAACAACTTGGTTCTTCCTGTAAAACAAATAAAAGTTCAAGGTGTACGTCTGTACATGCACAAATACTTAATCTATGCATGCAAACACAATAGCCTGGGATGGCATGTACCAACCAGTTAATGGTGGCCAATTCTGGGAAGAAGAATGGGATAGAGTAAAGATAGTTTTGCTTGAATTTCTTGTGAGAGGTACATTACAAAAACAAAACAAAACAAAAACAAAACATGCTTTACATGTGTAATTTAAAAACTATGTAATTTAAACTATGACCAACTATTTTAAAAACACTTCAAAATGATACTTTCCCTGAATGTAAAACGTGATCATCAAAATAATCAGAAGTTATAAATATATTTAGGTAGATTCAAAGCAGAACCACCCAAGGAAATTTTATATTTATATAAGCAGGTTCAGCAAACTATAGTCCATGGGCCAAATCCAGTTCAATAGACAGAAAAAATGTTTTCAACATTTTTAAAGGATTACGTATATTAAAAATAAACAAAGAAACAAGGAGGAGATAAAGGCCGTATTTGGCCCATGAAGCCTTAAATTTACTATTTTCACTCTATAGAAAAGATTTGCTAATTCCTGAATTACATCAAGAGTACTTTGCCTTTTCAAAAATAGTTTTACAACAATAAAATTAAAAAAAAAAAGTTTTAAATTCCTCTCAGAAATGTCATCAAAATCATTTTTTAAAAAGATTTTATTATTTTTAGAGAGAGGGGAAGGGAGAGAGGCAGAGAGGGAAAGAGACATCAATGCATAGTTGCCTTTCACCTGCCTCCAGCTACAGAGCTGGCTGGAGATTTGGCTTGCAACCAGGTTATATGCCCTGGCTGGGAATCGAATCAAGGGACTTTGGGTTTGCAGTCCAGTGCCTTATCCACTGTGCCACTAGCCAGGGCCAAAATCACTTTTAAACACAATAAAAATTAGTTGTATTACTTACTAGCTTACCTTTTCTTCCCCACTAAACCCACTGCAGTATAAGACATGTTACATCCAGGAACCTAACCTATGATGTGCTGCTAAAATATACAATAGAAAACTTAAGCTCAGAAGAATTCTGTGCAGATAAGAATAATTTTTAAAAGTCTAACAATGACATTAATATACAGATCACAGTTTAATAAATCATTTTCTAAATGAAGGGAAAAGATTGCCTTATTCTGAATGAAATTTGTATTCTAACCTGATAGTCTAATCTAAGGCCTTGAAAAAGGAAATATATTTCATTTTGACTGTCAAAGACCCTAAGAAATGTATTGAATAAGAAGCAAAGGCATCCAATCGTGAACAGCTGTGAATTTAGAACTGGAAAAATAATTTAAATATGTGTGGAACTTTCTATGTTAAACCAATGGTTCTATATAATGATGACTCACAAATAAAGCTCACAATCATATTTAGAATTATCAGTCTCCACCCTGTACTTTTAACTGTATATTATCTAGAAATTAAGTTACAATTTGAAAATTTAAAGAACATCAAATACAGGCTGATTTTTCCTGTTTAATAATCTTTTAACCAACTCAATTTGAAAGAAGATGAAGACCATTATTATGGTCATTTGGGAAAAAACTAAGCATTATCACTTATCCCTGGAAAACATTTTTCCTACCCAATTATGACAAATAAGTTACCTCAATGTCTTGGAGACTGAATTCCTTCTGATCTGTAAAGTTCGCAGCACCAGCACTAAGTTCCATCAGCATCTTGGCTATCTCGGGCTTTATGGCTGAAGTCAGCCGGCTGGCTGCTTCCATGACGTGCTCCTGCACATCTTTGAGCTGCATGGCTGCCTTGGAGTAGTGAGAGTTCCTGAACACAGTGCTGAAGAGATCTGTGAGGAAAGTACTGGCACGGCAGAAGACATTGAGAGCGTCCAGGTACTTGGAGATGCCCTGCTGGATGTCAGCGATGGGAGTCGAGTGAGGCATGGCATGGTGGCAGCTGCCTGCAGTGGTCAAGCTGCCCAGGGGGGCAGTGGTGGCTGTAGATGCCAGTGGAGCACTCAGTGCTCGGCCCAGCTCAGGCATTGGGTATTGCTGGTGCTGCTGCACCTTCTGCTTGGACCCGCCAAGCAGGAAGCGCCGCTTGTAGTCCATTTTACTGTCCTGGGCACTGCAGCAATACATGCGGGAGAGAGAACTGTCCCAGAGACCGTGAGCAAGTCAGGGTTCTGAGTCTTCTTTTCCCCGAAACTGTAGCTAGGTATAAAAATAGTGGAGTTCTGAAAATCTAAGTTTTAAAAAAGGCATTTCCATGAGGCAGGTGACCATGTGATCCAAAGTAAATGTGAGGAGACAACAGGCTTATATAATTAATATTTTCAGTGTAGACAGGACATCTGACAAAAAATAAAAGTGTGTCCAAAATGATGTGTAAGAATTGTTAGCATTCCACTCTCTTAATAAAAGATATGCTTGCTGAGAAAAATGCTTACCTATAATTATTTTTCAAGAATATTTTGATACTTATATTTACAATGGCAGAAAAATAACTTAAATTTTTAAAAAATGTAATATAATGTATCTTCAATATACCAGAAAAGCTAGAACCCAAAAACCCACAAGCTGATCAACAGCAATTCAAAAAGCAGTACAGAATTACTTCACTAAGTCCTTACGATGGAAGATCAAACCTCTGTAGAATCTTGACAGAGCCTGCCTGCCAAATCCATTTACCTGTAAAGCTTCTGAGAATGCAAATCTTTTCCAAATTTCCTTTAATATTTTCTGAAAACAAGTTTTGTTTTTTAAAAAAATGGCATTTGTTATTACAAGTCTTCTCTTTTCCTTCTGTTTGCTGAGGTAGCGGTTTCCTTGTAACATTAATAAGAGGCGCTTCCAGACAGGGTTGGCCCTCAACTGTGAAGTCCGAAGCAAGAATGCGCAAATGTAATTGTAAGGCCTCTAAGTCATTTCCTGTAAGGGGAAAAATAAGATAAAGTTAGAAAAGTTACAGGACAATGAGTAATTCTGGGACGTTAACTCCTGAAATGCTGTTATCCACAAAGGTGAGCTATAAATACATAAGAAATCATATTACAACCTTACAAGAGTAGATACCACAGTGAAATTTAAACTATGAAATGATTGCTAGAAAATTCCTTGAGCTGTCATACAAAAATAATGCAACAAAAAAAGTTTAATTCCTCACCAACCACTCCAAAGACAAGGCTAGTAACTGACTCATGGAGCAGAGCCTGGATTCACATTGACAAGTACAACACCCACAAAAATCTAAGGGGATTTTGAAAAGAGAGTGGTAAACAAAGACTGAGAGAAATCAGGAAGGTGGCCCTGGCTTGGGGCTCAGTGGATATATATTACAAGTACATATATACTTGTACATTTTAGAATTGAGAGTTTAAAATAAATCCATATATCCATGGTCAACTGATTTCAGACAAGGGTTCCAAAATCATTCTGCTGGAAAAGAATAATTTTTTCAATAAATGATACTGGGACAAAGAGATATCCATATGCCAAAGAATGAAATATGGACCCCCTATCTCATAAAAATTAATTCTAATGGATGAAAGACCTAAATGTTAAGAGCTAAAACTATACAACTCTTACAAAAAAACAGGAGTAAATTTTTGTGATCTTGGATTAGGTAACAGTTTCTTACTAGGCTTGGTATCTCAAGCATAAGCAACACAAGAAAAAATAGGTAATTGGACTTCAAAATTTTAAGTATTTGTACATCATGCCCTGGCTACTGTGTGTGGCTCAAAGGACTAAGCACTGGCCTGTGAATCAAAGGGTTATCGATTCGATTCCCAGTCAGGGCACATGCCCAGGTTTCGAGCTGGGTCCCCAGTTGGAGGTGTGTGAGTGGCAACCACAATCCATGTTTCTCTATTTCTCCCTCCCTTCCCCTCTTTCTAAAATTAAATAAGATATTTTTTTTTAATATAATTTTATTTTATTTTTTTATTTTTTTAAGATTTTATTTCATTATTTTCAGGAAGAGGGGAAGGGAGAGACGCAGAGAGGGAGAGAAACATCAATGTATGGTTGCTTTTCACCTGCCTCCAGTCACAGAACTGACTGGAGACCTGGTTTGCAACCTTGCTAATGTGCCCTGGCTGGGGAATCGAACCTGCGACCTTTGGGTTTGCAGGCCGGCACCTTATCCACTGTGCTACCAGCCAGGGCCAAATAAGATATTTTTAAAAATTAAAAATAAAATAAAAATATTTGTACATTAAAGGTCACTATCAAGGTGAAGAGACAACCCACAGTATGGGCAAAAATATTTGAAAATCATGTATTTTTTAAGGTTCTAGTATCCAGAATATATAAAGAACTCTTAAAATTCAACAATAAAATGACAAATGACTGAATTAAAATAGGGCAAAGGATTGGAATAGGCATTTATTTCTTCAAACATACAAAACTGGCCAATCAAAAAAATGCCCAACATGATTAACCATTAGGGAAATACAAATCAAAACCATATTAAGACACCATTTCACACAACACTAGAATGGTTACAATGAAAACAAACAAACAGAAGGTAAGTGTGGGCGAGAATGTGGAGAAACTGGAACTGTCATACAGCACCGGTGGAAATGCAAAACGCTGCTGCTGCGAAAAGCAGTTTGGCAGTTCTTCAAATGTTCAACAGAGAACTGTCACATGACCAAGCAAGCCTATTTTTAAGAAGCCAGACACATGAAGCCACATTATATGACTCCACTGACATGAAATGTCCAGAACTGGCAAATCCACAGAAACATAAAGTAGATTTGTGGAGTGGGGAGTAACTGTTAATGGGTATCCTTTTTGGGGGTGATGACAAGATCCTGAAGTTGGGATAGTGGTGATGGTTGCACAACTCTGAATATATACTAAAACGCATATGGTATGTGAGGTATATCTCCATAAAGATGTTATTTTTTAAAATATTATTCCATCTTTCACTGCCATTTTCCTTATGTAACTTAACAGCAAAAGACACATTTCCTTTTATAACTAAAAACAAGTACATAAAAATAAGTTTCCCAGGGATACCTTTAATATCAGACTTAATGCCCTTTTCATATTCCAAATAGAAATCTATATTTAAATGCCACGATATAGAGCCTGTCCTTTAAAGATCATACAATTTAAGCCCTTCAATTTACAGATGACGGGGGTGGGAGTGGGGGGTAACGACAGGAGAGTGTATGTCTTATATAGGCCACACAGAATAAGAATCAAACTTGGGGCCCTGGCTGGTGGCACAGTGAATAAGGCGCTGACCTGTGAATCCAAAGGTCACTGGTTTGATTCCCAGCCAGGGCATACAACCGGGTTGCAAGTCAGGTCTCCAGCCAGCTCTGTAGCTGGAGGCAGGTGAAAGGCAACTATACATTGATGTCTCTTTCCCTCTCTGCCTCTCCCCTTTCTCCTCTCTCTAAAAATAATAAAATCTTAAAAAAAACAAACAAAAAAAAGGAATCCAACTTGGGTATCTCGAGCCTCAGAACTCCAAACATCCATAAACATTCTAGTCTGGACTACCCAGACTGGGGATGGATTAAGCTAACTGCAGTCACAATCCTTGAATAAGAGGCCTAAACTAATAAAGATTTATTTCTTGCTCACATGAAGTTCAATGTGGGTCTGGCAGCCCTTCTTCAACTTGTAGGAACATCATTAGAACTTGTTTTTTCCAGAGTCACCTTAGCATAAAAAAGGAAACTCATACCCATTCTTTACTAACTCCCACTAGAGCAACACACATCATTTCCCTCAAAGCCCTTTGGCCAGAGTTAGTCACCTGGTGCTATCATAACTACAACAGAGGCAGGGAAATGTGGAAAGACATGGGATAATGAGAGAGCATCACAGTTGGTCACAGCTGTCCATCCAGCTCAGCTGTGTGTTGCAAAGTTCTGACCAGATGGTGAAAGCAATTCTCATTCCATCCTGAAAAGGCAGTGTTATAATGTGGAGTCCCCACAGTTGTTTTCCAAAGGCCAGGTGATTCTTACAAAGGCTGCTCCAAGATGTGGTTTCTTTGTTTGTATGTATGTACACAGAATGAGGGAGTAAAGATGGTAGGGAGGGAAAAGTCACAGATTCCTTCAAGAAGTTGATGAAAGAACACTCCTTAGTCAAATACATATCCAAAACATCAAAGTCTCCATTCATTTTTGGCATTAGAGCCCCAAGTGAAGAACCACCTGCCCTCTTTCTGGGCTTATAAGTGACTTGGTAAAAACCGAGCCTCACTTGTGCACGAGTGTTGGCTCAGCAGTAACCAGCAGCAGAGGCCTCAGCTCATATTAATGCATTAAAGGAAACCTAAGAGAAATACACCTGGGACCCTTTGCACCCATACCACTCACTACCTATGCCCATATATTCTCAAGGTGTGGTTCTTGGGCCATGAGTATCAGAAGCGAATTGTCCAGGACCAAAGACCATATTGGTATACAGTGGTGGTCATCATGGCCACTAAACATGTTATTAAAATGAACCCATTTTAAGCAAGTTTTTCACAAGATTCCATATTAATATTAACCTTAGGAAGAAAAGAAAGAAGTCAATGAAAACCAATCAAGGCTGAAGGGCTTCCTTCGCTGATATTAGAATCAGAATACTACTCTTAGTGGAATGACTATTTTAAAAATATATTTATTTAATTTTAGAAAGAGGGAAAAGGAGGGAGAAAGAGAAGGAGAGAAACAGCGGTTGGTTGCCTCCTGCATGCCCCCAACTGGGGATCTGACCTGAAACCCAGGCATATGTCCTGACTGGGAATCAAACCAGCAACTTTTCAGTTTGCAAGCCAGTGTTCAATCCCTTAAACCATACCAGCCTGGGCTAAAAGAATGACTATTCAAATGCAGATACCTAGGTACAATCCAAATTTAAAGGCTCAATCTTTTGGGGTAGAAGTAGAGAATACAAAAGCTTCCCAGTTGATTCTAATGCATGCTAACATTTGAGAATCAAAATACTCAGTTGAAAATCTGTTGAAAATGACAGGCTTGAAGGCACCTGAGCATGGATAGATACCACTTAATGCAACTCAGGTATTCCATGAATATTCCTATTCATTTAAGAATCCAGAAATGAAACCCGCTTCCCTATGTGATAAATGACTATTGCAGAGAACCAAGAGGCTGGTTGGACAATTCAATTAAAATTTCCGTTTATATCATAATTACTTCTAACAAGACCACGGAAGTCCCATAGTCAAGCCTCGGCAAGGAGGGGGTTCTCCTCTAGGAAGAGAACAAATTCCTTAAGATAAAAATTGGTTTTAATTTATTTTTAACAGATCTGGTGTTCCTATGCTGATCTTTGTTGTAATCAAAGCTAGACAGTGTTGAGCCCTGAATGGCTTGGCTCAGTGGGTTCGGCATGGTTCCCACAAAGTGAAAGGTCACCCATTTGTTTTCCAGTCAGGGCAAGTGCCTGGGTTGCGGGCCAGGTCCCCCTGGTTGGGGGCATGTGAGAGGCAATTGATCAATGCTTTTCTCTCTCTTGTTCTCCTGCCCTTCCCCAGTCTCCTTGAAAAAACAAAACAAAATTGTTGAATTCAAAAAATATTATGGAACTATCAATCAAATACTATTCAAGTTCTTCCATTTTCAAATCAGATTTTGCCAAGAAACAACAACGCAGAGATGGAGGTGACAGCCACCTAAGGAGTCTTCATAGTGATGAGCAAAATATCCCCTTTCAAAATACTGTTGAAAACTGAGGTTCATCATTTCACTTGCTCTACTATTGTATCTGAATGAACATTTCTGTAGTAAAAAATTTAAAAGGCACACAAACATGTATCTGAGTACCCATATATATTATTTCTATTTTTTTAAGTGAAATTTCTCAATGCTTGTCTTAACTGTATTTTTAATGCTTCCCCCACTCCATATTTATCTACCTAAGGAGCTAAAAAATGTTCATAAGTTTTATTAATGTCTAAAATTCCCAAACACAGAGCAGAAAGGGACACTTTAATAGGTGTCACCTCTTTTCAAGACCACAATAATTTGCACAAGTTCTTAGTAGATTAAAATTGAATTCAGACCTGCTTACATCATTTAAAACACTCCTTTTCGCAATCAAAGTTATCAGAAATTTCTATTTCAAACAACAAACAACATGCTTGAAGCTACATAAAGTTTAAAGAAAGAGAGATTTCTTGTACCCATAACTGATGATATAAAAAGTTGTCATCCTGAGAAAATCTGAGAACTTCCCTTTAAAGAGTACAATGGGTAATTGGTGGCCTTGGGTGGGCTAACTGGTTGAGATCCTGGCTCTGCCACTTACCAGCTATGTGACCTTGGACAAGTTCTTTAACCTCTCTGTGCCTCAGTTTCATCGTCTGTAAAATAGATATAATAACAGTAACTACTGTTATTGAGTTAAATAAATTTATACACATAAAGTACTCAGAATCATGTCTGGCATATATTAAGCATCATATGTTTGATCTTATTATCATTCCCACACCATAAGGACTCTCACCTCTGCTTTTCTAAAAAAAAAAAAGTTACTGACAAACAAGAAAGGTCTTGTAAAGTCACCCAATCCCTGAACTGAGTAGAAATCTATATATCCTACAGTGGGCAGCATCATGTTTCAGTGAAGTGATAGCTATAATGTATGATCACAGACAACAAATTTTAAATCCATTTCCATTATTAAGCCAATGGACAAAATGGAGAAAAGCAGCCCTTTTGACAGCAATGGTATGGTACAAAGTAGCTTCATTTCAAGATGGCAAGCTAAATAAATAGGCACATGTATTTACCTTCCCATCCTCCCCAAAGTGCAATGACATAATAATAAAGGCATTTGTAAACGGAATCATAGCATAACAGTGATGAGATAGACTGAGGGATTTTAATGCTGACCACTTTCTAGAAGATGGAGAGAAAGCAGTTAATTTTATGACAAGACAGACCAGAGCAGAGCTAGACACTCCCCAGAACACAGAGTCAAAAGTGAGCAGAAAGGAGGAGCTGAATAAATGCCTAGCCTTGAGTGAATAGTACACAAATCAGGAGTGAAAATAGGCTCATCTACCTTATCTCCTCCATACTTCTCACTCTGGTCAATGAATCACCCAACTCCTATTAGGGCAAGAGAACTGTTGGAAGTATAGGGACCTCTTGTCAATTACCTACATAATCAGCTCATTTCTTCATTAACAAGGCTCACCAGATAGTGAAAGAAAACCAAGAGAACCAAAGGGACAACTACAATGAAAAGCAGATCCTTACTCATTTTATTTAGCTGACTTAGTATCTACATACATTTCTAAATATCACTTGAAGATAATGATAGAGGATATTTATTGAATCTGGGGATTGCCTTTTGAAATCATTATATTTTCTGAAGTGCTTAATGTGAAATATATAATAAAAAATAAACATTTTTAAATTAAAAAAACAAAAAACAGATCCAACCCCAAAAGAAACACATTTTAGGTCACAGACATACACCTGAAAAGAAATTCTGATTTCCACAGAGAGACTTGAGAAGCAAGCAAAATCATAAAGGAAGCAGAATTCTTAGAAAAAGAAATGATTGCCAAGATGAAAAAAAAGGAAAGAAATAAAATGGGAATGGAGTATTTTTTTTAAATTAAGCAATGGAAGAATAAACCAAAAACCAATAAAATTATTTACCCTATTAGGTATATAAAGGATCAAACACAAGGAAGGAAGCCATAACTTCCCTTAATCTACCTTGCTTTATAGTTTTATCTTTAGAACCATGTAAATACTGTATATAACTTTTAAAAAGTAAATAAAAAATAATCCTTAAAAATGAAAAAACAAATGAGTCCGAACTATTTATCAAGGAGGTGGCATAATCATACAGAGAAAGTTTATTTCAAGTTAAAACAGTGTTGTCAGGTTGCAAGCCAGGTCTCCAGCCAGGTCCATAGCTGAAGGCAGGTGAAAGGCAACCATACACTGATGTCTCTCTCCCTCTTGGCCTCTCTCCCTTCTCTCTCTTCCCCTTTCTCTAAAGATAATAAATAAAACATTAAAAAAAAAAAAAGTGTTTTGTCTGTACCTCTCCACTGTTATTGTCAACAAAAGAGAAGACATGAATATAAATTTTTTTTAATCCTTTAATCTTTTATTTGAATTTGAACTATCAGTCTGAAATCATGATTGATCTTTCTTTCCAAAAAATACATACTTAACTTTTACAGAAAAGGTCTAGACTTCACATCTCAATTACAACAAAAGCGCCTAATACAATTTCCCACCAAAAAGAATCAATCAGAGCTCCTTACAGAAATGGCTGGTTCTAGATCTGGGGTCAGAAATAAGATAAACCCAGAATTACTTTCCTTCCCTCCCTCCCTTCCTCTCTTTCTTTCTCCCTCTTTTCTTTTTTTTTCCTCTTGAATCCTCACCCAAGGATATGTTTATTGAGAGAGAGAGAAAGGAACACTGATGTAAGAAACATCAACTGGATGTCTTCTGTTCCCATCCCAACCAGGGATTGAACCTGCAACCTAGGTATGTGCTCTGACTGGGAATCAAACCTTTAGCCTTTTGGTAGATGGGATGATGCTCCAACCAAGCCAACTGGTGAGAGCAGTCCAGGAATTTTTATCAGGCCAGAAACAGGGAACCTATTTACTACTACCTGGCTCATGTCAAAAGGACCAGGGTTAACCTGAAGAAAAAGCTCAATTAATGGCCAATAATGGGACAATTTAAGCATCAAAAAGAATAACTCTTCTAGAGAAAAGTTCATTAAATATGTAAAAATTAATAAATTTGGACTTGGCAATGATTTCTTGAATAAGAGACCAAAGGCATACGCAACAAAAGAAAAAACAGGCTGATTAGACTTTATCAAAATTAAGATTTTTGTACCTCAAAGGACATTATCAACAGATTGAAAAGGAAGCCCATAAAATGCAAAAAAAAAAATATTTGTAAGTCACATATCTGAAAAGGAATTAATATCCAGAATATATAAAGAACTTCTACAACTCATGAGCACATTGGGTCAAAAAACCAAACATTGTAAAATGGGTAAAGGATTTGAATAGAAATGTGTCAAAGAAGTAGACAAAGAGCCAAAAAGCACACGAAAAGATGCTTAGCATCACTAATCATTAGAGAAATGCAATGTAATAAAACCACAACGAGATACCACTTCAATATCCATAAGTATGGCTATTATAAAAAGGGGGGAAAGCACAGAAACTAACTGGTACAACGACTGTGGAAAACATTAAAGCAGTTTCTCAAAAGATTAAACATATAATTACCAATATAATCCAGCAATTCCAATCCTGGGTATATACAAAGAAAAAACTGAAAACAGGAACTTGAATAGTTAATGTGTACACCAAGACTCATAGCAGAATTATTCATAGTAGCCAAAAGGTGGAAATAAGCCAAATGTCCATCAATGAATAAATGGATAAACAAAGTGCAGTATAACCATACAATGGTTTATTATTTAGCCCCAAAAGGAAGAAAATTACGATACATGCTTCAGTTTGGATGGGCCTACATTCATCTATGCAGCAAGCTACCTCTCTACTTGTCAGTCCTCGGCTTGCAAAAACCTGGCAGTGGTTGCATCTTTGCAGCCTTAGGGTAGCTGCTGTGGGGAAAGAGATCATTGTCTCTGCTTCCAAAGTCACAGCTAAGTAACAGTACCATAAAGTACCCTGTTTCTCAAGCTCAGGCTTGATCTGGATGGAGAGGGCTGGCTATTTCTTTGTGGAGTCTTCCCTTATAATTTACATGTTTACAGCATCTTTCACTACACACACACACACATACACACACACACACAAACATACACACACACTTTTCTTTCATTTCTCTAGCCAAACATGTTCATTTGTTCATTTACAATTCCAGATTTTGTAACTAAATCTATCTTGCCAAAATTGATGATCAAATATTGAAGAAGATATTCAAAATGGCTAAGTACATGAAAATATGCTCAAATCATTAGTTATAAGGAAAATGCCAATTAAAACCACAAGATACTACTTCACAACCACTAGGATGGCTATAATAAAAAAGACAGATATGCCCTGGCTGGTGGCAAAGGTCGCTGGTTTGATTCCCAGTCAGAGCACATAACCAGGTTGCAAGCCAGGTCTCCAGCCAGGTAACCAGCTGGAGGCAGGTGAAAGGCAAATATATATTGATGCTTCTCTTCCTTTCTTCCTCCCTCCCTGCCCTTCTCTCTAAAAATGATTAATAAAATCTTAAAAAAAAAAAAAAAAGACGGACAATCCCTAGCGAGGGTGACTCAATGGACTGAGTGCCAGCCTGCAAACCCAAGGGTCACTGGTTCAATTCTCAGTCAGGGCACATGCCTAGGTTGCAAGTCAGGTCCTCAGCTATGGGTGTGCGAGAGGTGACCGATAGATGTATCTCTCACACATTAATGTTTCTCTCCCTATCTTTTCCCCCCCCTTCCCCTCTCTCTAAAAATAAATAAAATCTTTAAAAAAACAAAAAGACACACAATGACAAGTACTGACAAGGATATGGAGAAACTGGAATCTTCATATACTGCCAGTGGGATGTAAACTGGTACAGATAATTTGGAAAACACTCTGGCAATACCTTAAAAGGTTGTAACATAGAGTTACCATATAATGAAGTAATTTCACAACTAAACTATGTGTATACCTAAGAGAAATAAAAAAACATATGTCTACACAAAAACCTGTAATTAAAAGTGCAGTGTTACTTCAAATAGTGAAAAAGAGAACACCCAAATGTTTATCAACAAATAATATAGGCACATGATGGAATATTACATAAAAACAAATACAGCACTGACACATGCTACAACATAAAGTGATCCTTGAAAACATAATGCTAATTGAAGGAAGCCAGATATAAAAGGCCACATACTATATGATTCCAGTAATATGAAATGTCCAGAATAGGCAAATCCATTGAAACAGAAAGTGCATCAATAGTTGTGTAGGGCTGGAGTAGATGGAAAGAATGAGGAATGATTGCTAATTAATAATTTTTTTTTAAGATTTTATTAATTATTTTCAGAGAAAAGGGCAGGGAGGGAGGAAGAAAGGGAGATGAAACATCAGTGTATGGTTGTCTTTCACCTGCCTCCAGCTGCATTCCTGGCTGGAGACCTAGCTTGCAACCTGGTTATGTGCCCTGACTGGGAATCAAACCAGCGACCTTTGGGTACCCAGGCCAGAGCCAATCCACTGAGCCACCAGCCAGGGCTGAATACCTTTTTTTTTTTTAAAGAGTAATGAAACGTTCTGAAACTAACTGTAATGGTAGCTGTATAACTGAATGTGCTAAAAACTACTGAATTATATACACTTTAAGTGGGTGAATTACATGTATGTGAGGTTATTTCAACAAAGTTGTTATTTTAAAAAGATGAATGACTCCATAAACAAATCCCTCTCAGAAAAAAAAAATATACAAAATTCTTTCCTCTCTAGTCTACAACAACGTAAATTTAAATATCTACCCCTGATCACGTGGAATCACTAAAGGAAATTCTTTAGGGAGATTAGTTAAGTTATTATCTATGAAGTTCAAAGCTCAAGTATTTTTATGTTTTGTTTTGCTTTTTTTTTTTTTTTTTTTTGTCAGGTCAGAATGACACAACCATATTTAGAAATTCACTCCAGAAAAATGCTTTGAAGACTTTTATTTTCAACATTCATAAATTTAAAATACCTACCCAGGCAAGAGACAAAATGCTTGAATAGTACAGTTTGCTCTCTCGTTAGGACTATTTTCTTTTGTCTCCCCTTCTACGATACCACGTTAAAAAAAAAAAGTGATATGAAAAGATGGTTGTTTTCCTAGCTCTCCTCCTTCTTCTCTGTCAACTCTTACTTGTCTCTGAGCCCCCCACCTTACTTCCTCTGATGGACCTGAAGTGCTGCATGGTTCCTTAGAGCTCTATGCTGTGCCTTGTCTGTTTCTAAGATCAACACAGTCTTTTCAGGCTGGGCTCTCCAAAATGCATCTCTCTTACCCAGATCTTTCTCCTATACTCCAGCTTCCAAATATCCAGATCCTTACTGAACAGGTCTACAAGTAAGATGTCTAAAACCCACTCTCCCTAGCCTTTCAGGGATCCTTCCCTGTGTTGCTGAACGGCATCACCACTTACCTACCTGAACAGGCCACCTTCACATCCAGTTAACCATTTAGTCATACCCCTCCTGCCTTCTTAATCTCTCTCAAGTCTTTTCCCTTCTCTCTATCTTCACTGCCAATCCAAAGTTCAGACCACTTTCACCTCTTGCCTGAATTGCAGAGAGCTTCCTGAGTGGTTTTCCAAATGCCTGAACTATTCCCCTCTATTGTTTTATGACTGTTCTTGAGCCAATTTAATCATGTCATTCCCCTGCTTAAAATCCATATGGCTCTCCACTACTCTTCCCAACTGTCTTAAACCACCATCCCTAACCTTTGCCTAACACTGCACAGTTCTTGCTGAGCCATCTTCCCTCTCACCATCTGCACCTCCCGTTCCCTCTGCCTGGAAAGCTCCCCAGGCTTCTTCTAACTCCTCCAGGATGTCTACGTGAGACATTTCCTCCTTTGGGAAGCCACCTTGACAAAGGCTGAATTAGGAGCAATGCTGTGTACTGGCGGAACACCTCTTTTTGGTCTAGTCTTAGCATTTTCTTTGCTGTACCATACTATTCACAACTGCCAATTTTCTTCATGTTTCCCTGCCACTGTCAACCCCCAATATCATTGAGCTCATTCAAGATAACCGAGATAAGCACAGATATCTGTTGAATGTTTAGTTTATTAATAGTATTATTTAATGACTGTTTCTTTACAGCATTCACACAGCCTTGCCATCCAAAGAGGGAGCAATTAAGTGCTAGATATAAGGTTCTGCTTTATAAGAAAAAAAGCTACTGACTACATGTTTACACTAATCCTTAACAAAATGAACTATTTATTAAACGCCTATATTGGGTCAAGCATTACACATAATCTCATTCAATGCTCACTAGAACTGTAAAATATAAAAAGCCGACATTAACTGAATGGGTAATAAATGCCAGGTATTGTGCTATGTCTAAAGAGGTTGAGTTCAAGTTCTTGCCACTTGGACAAGCTGGCAGTCACCAAGAGCTGAATTTGGTAGTGTGCCCACTAGGGGCTGAGTGTCCCCTCACTGTACTGTTCCACCTCTGTCAAACATCTAGCCAAAGACGTTGCTTTTCACTCTTAAGAGATGACTTAAATAAAGCTGTAGGATTCTTGGAACTGACAGGAAGTCGGGCTAGAGCAATGAAAAGAAAGCTGCTTTCTCTGGAAGATTATATCCACTGTATTGCCGATGACACTCAAATTCAACTCTCCAGTCAAGAACTCTCTCTCCCAAAACTAGACTCATAAAACATCACCTCAAGTCCTTCAGATTTACGTGGTCATCCTTCCATTCCCTGCTCCCCTGCTACATTTATTACCAACCCTGAGCCTAAACCTAAGGTGTTATCCCTGTCCCCGTTTCCTTACTTTTCTATTTCTTATATTCAATCCTGCCAAACTTGTTCACCAGAGTTCACCTGTCCTACAGCAATACTCTATAAATGTTAGCTACTGTTACTGTTACACCCTAATCCAGGTGGCAAACAGAAGGCCAGCACTGAATCCATTCTCCATCATGTTTTATCTGGCCCCGCACCTTGTTTTGCTTCGCTGTTAAGGAATAGTTACATTTATACAGTCCTAAAATTACATTCAGCCCTTTGAAGGCAACTTTGAGGCTGATGTGCCCCCCCCACCCCCATTCCCACCCCCACCCCCCCGGTTAAAATAAGTTTGACACCCCTGCCCTAAGTGCCTCTCATCCTCTTTTTCACACCCTCAGTGTTTGGCTTCCAAGGAACTAGCCTTTCAGAACAAGCATTTAGAGCTGAGAATGCCACTTAAGAGGACCACAACCCAGGCTGCCAGATGCTCAGGCCCCAGCTCATTCAGTGACAGCACTCGGACGCTGGCTGACACACCAGAGCAAACTAAACATGTATGAGAATGTCAGACACGGGAATTAGAAACTAACAAATGGAACTTCCAACTTGGTCAGAAAGCTGTGATTCCCTCTACAAGTAAGAAGGAATACAACTACCTCAAAGCTAGAGACAACCAGAATTCCAGAAAACTGAGCTGCACGGAAGTTCAACAAATAAAGATATAAAGAAGAAATACTCATTCAGACAGGTAGGAGGGGCAGAGCTGGAACAGAAGTTTGGTGGCGAGGTTTGGCCGCAAGGGGCTGAGGCTGGATGGCAGCTGTGGTTGGCCAGCTCAGTCACACATTAAATAAAAAGTAAGGACACCTGGGGAGCACTCCAGGCATCAGACCAGACGACTCAGTTGATGGTTCCAGAACCAGGTGGAAAATCAAGCCTCACTGCTTATGACTGTGAAAACCAGTGGGGGTTGGCATGGAGGAAGAAAGTACCAGTCTCTCAGCAGAGTCCATTTGTTTAGAAGGCCCCACAGTCCTGGAATATCTGCAAACCCATCCACTCCAGGGCCCACAGCCAGGGCAACAGCTGGAGAGGCGCCAGTCCCATGAGGGAATCGAGAGAAGTGCCTGGGAAAGGGGTGAGTGGTTTAGAAACAAATCCCATGAGTTTAAAGGAAGGAGAGAACTACAGAGGCCTGGTCGCAGATCTCAGGGAACAGATTTGGCTCCTCAGTTCACTCCAAGCCTGCCAGTCAAGGACCAAAAAAGTAACCAGAATCTAACTCTCCAGTTTACCTCCTAACAGGTCATTTCAACTCACCCTTTGTTTCTGCCACTCTGTTCACCCACAACAGTTGGTCCACAAGGTCACTGTATCCCACCCCTATTGTTACCATTGGAAAACCTCTCACCTACATCATAAAAGCTCTGCCCTCCAGCTGAGCAGCACCTGTCCCCCACCAAAGCTGAGGAGGACATGTTGTCACACTAACCCAATGATGTTACTATGGAAAATGCTTCAAATGGCTCAGGCCCTAAGACCTTGTCCTCTCCCACCTAAAATCAGTGCTTAGCAGCAGCCAGCCAAAAGCTGCCTCATTTCCTGTAGCTGTTCGATAAAAATAGGAAGTGGGGGAGGAAGTCCACAAAGCAGAAACAAAAGTAATCACTGCCCAAGCTTCCTGAACACAAATCACAAACAGGGAAGGTATCATTAAAACATCAAAACAGAAGGCAGGCATGGAGAGCCAAGGCCAGAAGAAAGGAAGTGACGCTTCCTGGTCCACCAAACCCAGACTGCCCCCAAAGAAAAATATGTGCAAAACTGGACACTAGCCTATTATACAGAAACAGTTTCCAAGGAATTAATTTAAATTAATTAATTAAAAGCATGTTAAAGAATCATGTGAAAATTCCTGAAACATTAAAGTCCTATTAGGGCAAAAAAATATCAATGAAAAAGTTTTAAGGAAGCTAAAATTAAACTATTTTTTCCTTCTAGTCAAGAAGTAGCTACAAAAACTGCTGTTAAAATTAAGTTACTAAATAATTGGTTGGTTGACAACCAATAGGTTGCTATCCTATATTGAGCTATGAAAACTCAACTAGATAGAAAAAATTACCACTAAATAAAACTGTTAATCACAGAATTCTAAATAATTCTAATCAAAGCTTGAATCTATCATAGTTAAAATAAAGATGCTTCTACATCTGTCCCTCACCAACACAGTCAACCCTGAGAGTCAGGCCTGAATGCTTTAGGCCCTGGGCATGCAGAAGCTCACAAAGCCTGCTGTCCATGAGTTTGTGGTCTGCCTCCACCTGTGACACCTGACTACCTTTTGTGTTGACACTTGCTCTGTAACAATTTATCACCACAAAATACGACATTCCTGTACAAGACAAAATCAAGTCATTACCAGATCTGAACAGCTTTTACATTTGGTAATCTACAAACAACTGGTAATTCCACTTAAACAGGAAAAAAATTTCTAACCACAAGTCAACAGAGTTGAAATTTAGTTTCAAAATAATAAAGGTTAAAAGAATAAGCCAAAATTGTGATACATGAAGGACGGTTTAATTTTGTTTAAGCTGAGGGTATTGGGGGAGAAGGACAGTGAAGAAAGAGGAAAATCAAAAGGCTAGTTTTTTTTCAATAGTCACTAAGCAGAAAAGTAAATGAAATAAAAGGTAATCATTATATATTCAGTTTCATACAAAAAAGCTGTGAACATTTAATTTTTTAAAAACCTATTATTACTTGGTCCTACTGAGGACAGACCTAGCTATCTGTTTGATTTATGGTAATAAATCAACTTACTGTATTCCAAGACCCGTGTTTAGTCTTCTTATGAAGTCACAAGACTAACTTTTAAAGTCTGCTGTTGTTAAAACAAAACAAATATTAGAACTTTTGAAAGAACTTTATTAGAGAAATACTGTTGAGTCTAAAATATCTTTGTTAAACAGAAATCTTCAAAAAAAGACAAAAGGGGGGATTGGGAGACAAAGTCTTGCCAAGAAAAGATTTCTCTATAAACAACTACCACACATCACCAAAGAGTGAACAAAGTTGGCTCTTAAACTTCTAAAAAGTTTGCTCAGGTAAAATGAAGTTTTTAATCTATAAACTAAAATGACTTTGGCCCTGGCTGGTGGCACAGTGGATAAGGCGCCGGCCTGCGAACCCAAAGGTCACAGGTTCGATTCCCCAGCCAGGGCACATAACCAGGTTGCAAACCAGGTCTCCAGTCAGGTCTGAGGCTGGAGGCAGGTGAAACGCAACCATACACTGATGTCTCTCTCCCTCTCTGCCTCTCTCCCTTCCCCTCTTTCTAAAAATAATGAAATAAAATCTTTAAAAAAAAAATGACTTTGGAACGTTGAAAACTTTTACATCAAATGCACCCCATGCACTAGGAAAACATTCCCAAAAACAAATCATGCTGCTTGAAGGAAATTCAAGTGTAAATCAAGAATGAAAATAACTACTTTAAAGTAAATTATTTTTTAATTTTTCTATTTTTATTTTTTAAGATTTGTATTTATTTTTAGAGAGAGGGAAAAGGGGGTAGAAAGAGAGGGACAGAAACATTAATGTGTGGTTGCCTCTTGCATGCCCCCAACCAGGGGCTTGGCCCGCAACCCAGGCATGTACATCAAACTGGCGACCCTTTGGTTCGCAGACTGGCGCTCAGTTCACTGTGCCGTACCAGTCATGGCTAAATCACGTTTTTAAAACCATAGAGAAATGATGTACTTTTTCAAACCCAATTGAAAAAAATTCTAAAAAATCTACATATATTAAAAACCTAGCTTATTTTTGTTAGTGCGATAATGTGAAAAAGTCACTCAGCTTTAAGCCTAGTTTTAGCCCAGTTATCCAAAGTTTCCAAATTTGTAAAAGTAAGCTGAACTAGTGAAAACTAATGCATCCATTATACAGTTACTTAAGAAAACTTAAAATTCTAGTGCTACTCATTTTTAACAATTTGCACTGTGAAATCTACCCCAAATTAACCTCAAATGGGAAAAATAAGTATTTATCAAAAAGCTTATACACGAATGGGTAAATCAAACTGTAATTTGGAAATAACCTTACTATGGAGAGAAATTATATAAATTTTAAATACACACACTTCAGATCCAGGGCAATTTCTGCAAATTTAAGGCACCTCTAAAAATTTTTATCAATGGACAGATTCCTCCTCCAAGCTGGGAACACTGACCCACATTTTATACACCCAGCAAGCCTGCCCATCCCTGAAAAAGAACAGCAAGCCAGAGTCACAGCCACAGCTAGGGAGCCCATTCTTCCCCACAAACATTCCAGCAGGTCAAATATTTGGCAATGAGGACATTCAAGGAGTCTCCTCCCCACCACTCCCACAGGCAGGAATGACAGACTCAGAGAGTAGTCCTGCAGTGGCTCACCAGACTGGCTTCCAGGATCTGTCGCTAATCTAGGCCATGAGCCTTCACATACAGAAGTATTTACTAAGTAAGGTACTACTATGTGCAGAGCACTGCTCCAGGCACTGGAAATGAAGTGGTGAATGAGACACACTCAATTCTTGCTCTCTAGGAGCTTACATATATCCTTAACAAAGAAAACACCCCCTGGCTGGTAGCACAGTGGGTAAGGTGCAGGCCTGTGAACCCAAAGGTTGCAGGTTCGATTTCCCAGCCAGGGCACATAACAAGGTTGCAAACCAGGTCTCCAGTCAGATCTGTGGCTGGAGTCAGGTGAAAGGCAACCATACATTGATGTCTCTCTCCCTCTCTGCCTCTCTCCCTTCCCCTCTTTCTAGAAATAATGAAATAAAATCTTTAAAAAACAAAGAAAACAGAAAATGCTCATGTTCTTACCTTGTAGGTAAGATTCTCCAATACAAAGAGATTTTTGGAAACAGACACTGCCAAAATGCCATAGTTACAGTCATGGGTTTGGAAGTCAGGCTGACCTAAGTAAGAATTTCTCTCTCAATAAGTATCAGCTGAATAATGGCACTTAATTAACTGTGACTTTAGGCAAGTTAGTTGAACTCTTGTGCCTCAATTTCCTCAGTACCATGCCCACAAAGGACAGCACTTACCAGATCCTGAGTCTCACTCAGTAAATGGAAGCTATTGCTCTGAAGCGGCCAGGAACTAGTTAGAGGGCTGCATTTTCTCTTCTACTGAAATTCTTCCTTCTAACCTACCATTAGTCAAACAAACAAATAAACACACTCCTCTCACTCCAAACTACTGTATAGTTATAATGACTTTCCAAAACAGTACTTACCTTCCTGCAGCTTAGTCCTGAACTCCCTGAGCCCTAGAAACAAATTAAAAGGAGTGCTGTCCTGTGTCCTCCAGGGAAGAAGAGGGTCACAGCTCCTCCCATTTCCCTGCTCTACTCCCTCCTCTTTCAGCTCCAAGCTAGAAAAGCAAGGACACTGCTGAGGTAGGGATCACCTGGAATTACAAAAGTACTTAAATGCTAGGATGGGATATGTGTATTCTCCTGGACACTGAGGCCCAGCCATGGCATAGTAGGTCCTTGTGAGCTGGTGAGAAAACCACTTTCACCTCTCCCACCCTAGGTTACCAGAGCCTGCAGCAAGTACTCAAGTCTGGGACCATGCCAGCTCTCCTCTGCCTGTATTCTCAGGTACACACATCCACCTCTAGGACCTTGGAGTTGGGTGGAAAGGACTCAAGTATCCCCAAGTACCCCAGTCATAATTATTATCATCTGCACCTAATCCTCAAATTATTTTTTAATAAAAAATTAGAGTTTTTCAGGTAATATTCAACTTTAATTCCATACTCAAAAACTTTTCCATTATGATTCTTTTCAACTATCAATTTGAAAAGGCACATATCTGACAGTGGCCCAGATACCAGGAACATAGTCAAAATGTTTTTTAAAAAATGCACTAACATCTAGGAATGAATCCTAGAAATAGCCTCAAGATACAGGGTGGCCTGCATCCAGGAAGCTCACTGGCAGTCCTAAAAGGATCAACCTGTAAGTAACCCATGTGCTACATTAAGGGGGTCATTAAATAAATTGCACAGAAACACCTCACCATCTGAAAGATCAAGGTAAAAACCAATTTCACAAGCCCAAGAGTTTATCATTTATAACTCTTATTATTTTATATATGCCAAGAAAAACCCTGCCATATACTAATGACTGGCAGTATCCCAATTTCAGTCTCCCTCAGGGCTCTTTCCTGCTTCGTTTCTCTACCTCAGTCCATCTGGAACACACTTCAGCTTTGGAACAAGTCCCTTTGTTCCTTTTTCTCTCTTTTCACTTTTTCTAGAAGTTACCCTGATTTAAGATCCAGATTTGAATGAAATCACCTTGGGCCCCTTCAGTGCCCATTGACCCTTTCCTGAGCTCCTGCAGCCTCCACTGCCATTGCTCCTTTTAGCTTTGTGTGCCTTCCCTTTTCAAAGTGATTGTAAGCACAGAGACAGAGGCAGGACCCATCTTCACATTCACTGTAGTGCACAGAACACCCCCACCCCCACCACCAAGAACAAAAACTCCACATCTATCAGGAACTGTTTTAAAGACTTCACAAATATTAACTCATTTAACCTTCACTACAACCCCAGAGGTAGATAGGTACTATTACCTCCCCATTTTCAGACAGGGTTAAATGAGGTAAACAAAGGTTATAACTTAGTGGTTAAGAGACTAGTAAATGGACAAGGCAGGACTGAAACCCAAGCAATCTGGATAGAGTCCTTGCTCTTAACCTCCATGCTACATTCTCTCTAAATGTGAAACCATCCACACAGCAGACATTTGAAATTTCATTTTTATAAATTCTTCATTGAGATACAATACACATACATATATAGCAAAAAAATTCATACTAAACAAGAAAAGGTAGGTTAGTCTAACAATCTAGATTTCTGAGGCCTTATCCCAAAGGCAACCACTGTTTCTTTTATATTATTCCAGAAATTTTGGTACTTAGAAACCTATATCAAGTCTTTCTTTTTCTTTCTATCCTCACCCAAGGACATTTTTTCATTGCTTTTAGAGAGAGGAAAGGAGGAGGAGAAAGAGACAGAAACATTGATTGTTGCTTTCTCGTATATGCCCTGACTGGGAATTGAACCCACAGCCTATGTAGGTGTCCCAACTGGGAATTGAACCTGCGGCATTTTGATCTACCAACTGAGCCACATGGGCAAGAACTTTTGTATTTTTTAAATAGAAATAGGCACACATAGACAGTGTTCTCCATCTTGCCTTCTTCACTGAATAGTATTTCTCTAAGCTTGATGCCTATCTGCACCCATGCTGTTTTACTCACTTTTAAGATGCATATATTTTCACACTTTTCCCCCAAGGTGGTTTCATGAAGTCAGAGAGTCTTGGTGGGCTTGGGCTTCATTAGCAAATAGGAGTCACAAAAGGCTTTTAAATGTACAAAAGAGCCCTGGCTGGTGGCAAAGTGGATAAGGTGCCGGCCTGCGAACCCAAAGGTTGCTGGTTTGATTCCTGGTCAGGGCAACATAACCAGGTTGCAAGCCAGGTCTCCAGCCAGGTCTGTAGCTGGAGGCAGGTGAAAGGCAACCATACATCGCTCTCTCTCTCCCTCTCTGCCTTTCTCCCTTTCCCTCTCTCTGAAAAATAATAAATAAAAATCTTTAATAATAAATAAATAAATAAATGTCGTAAGAAACGTGTATGCTGAATCAAGAGGCCTGCCGGGTGATATTCAATGCGTCACTTTGCCTTTAATAGTAATAACAAGTACCTAACATCATAGAGTTGTTATGAAAACTAAACACGGTAATATACGCAAAGCACTCACCACAAAGCCTGACCAGCATAGTGAATCCTATAGATTAACATTGCACCTGAGGCAGTGTTAGTGCCCAATAAGTTAGATATTATTATTTCTTCAAGAGCTGGCCCCACTTCCTTCTCCAATTTCATTTCCCTCTACTCCTTTATTAGTACCTATCCTCCCTTTACCCTAAATCTCCTGCAGGTCACATACCTCATGCTTGCTCACATCTACACTTTTGTATCTGCCACTGCCCTGCCTAAGTCTTCTCCCCTTACTGTTGCTGGACTCACTAACTTTTTCCCACAGTACTCAGTCAAGCACAGCCTTCTCCAGGGAAGTCTTCCCTGACAACTGCAGCTGGCTTCTCTGGATGAACAGCCTGGGAGCCTATCTATCATGACTTTTACCTTCTGGTGCTCAGCTTTGTCAGTGCACCCAGCTTCAGTGGAATTGATTCAAGCTATCTAAGCTCAAAGATGCATTAACCAGGTCAGTTACTAAGTTTATAAATACTGAAGAGAGCTAATACTTACTGAGCACTTAACAGGTGCCAAGGCAGAAAGGGGAATGTGTTACTATTATCCCCATTCTACAGAGGGGGAAACAGAGATTAGCCAGCATCCCCAGGATATGACCCAAGCAGTCTGAATGGAAAGCTCTCAGTAACTCACATTCTCTCCTTTGCAGGAAATCTTTCTGTGAATCCATGTTCTAATCAGAGGGTATTAGAAGCATAGAAGCAAAGCAAAGATTCCATGCTTCTAATACCCTCTGGCTAAAAGATTCCTGGCTAAAGTCTACAAAGGAGATGCACCCATCTGGTAGTGCAGAGGCCTGGTGGGGAACAACACAGGCTCTCCCAGACAGTGTTTCAGACACATCACCATCACTCAATTCTGCTCTTGGAACCACTCCCACAATTTCCATAGACATCATCCCAACTCCCTCCTTCTAGAAATAGTCTTTCTTCTGAGGACACAAAATTAAGTTTAAGCATTCAGGCTACAAAGCATTCCAGTCATGCTTTCCTGGGGTTATACCTGGGTCATTTTGGATGAACTTAAAAAGTTTTCCCTGAAATTCTCCAAACTGCATCTACAAAATGTCTCTTGGCTTATGTATTTTCTACAGATAGCTGCTTTGTGTAACATTTATTCTGAGTTCATTCTCAAATGATCATTGATTCATTCATTTAACAAAAAATGTAATTATTACCAGAACATTATGTTCTAGGCCCTAGAGATAACAGCAGTGAATGAAATAGGCAAGATCTCTAAAACCTCGTTGAGCTTATGTGTCTCCTGCTTCTCTACGTCCTTGCCATGCTTTACGGCAATTACTTATTTGGTTTTCCTCTCCAGGCTCGTCCTTGAGGCACTGTATTCCAATCTCCCAGTACAGTAACTGGCCTATACTGCAAAAACCTCATAAATATAAGCTAACTAAATTCAAGACTAAATTCACTGGATTTCACCTTTCTCAAACCAGGGCGGAATGAGATTATGTCTGAAGTCCCTGGGCAAAGGTACAAAGTTTAAAACATGGTGTAAGGATAGAAAGCATATGGCAAATATAACCCAAGTCAAGAAGGAAGGAGATGTGACATGTCAGCTAATAAGAACCTGAGTCATGAAGGACAGGCCACCTTGGGAAGCCGTGAAGGGCTCCATCATCTGGAGAAAGTATGGCCTCAGGACCATGTCCAGGATCAGTTATAGGGAAATAAAAAAATCACTTGCAGCAAAGTCTGAGTTGGGGTTACTCAATGGAGGAAGGGGGTGGGGGGTAAAGAGTGTCTCTACCTAGAAGTCACATATCTCACAAGTGGGAAGGAGCATGTTGGGAGACAGGGATAGAGGCATGACGCTAAGCCTTAGAAAATGCTCCCAGGCAGATGTGGGAAGAAGAGAAGCAGCACGGACATATGAAAATGCACAGGCACAAAGTTAAGAACATGACCACAAGAGTTCCAAGTCAAGAAGGACAACCAAGGGGAGCCTCACACAGCAAGAAATGTGCCAAATATTTATGGTCAAGGTCAAAGGAAATGAGTAAGCAACAGCCTATTCAATCTATTTAATCACCTATTCAATCAGGGAACCACCAAAGAGGGCAGTTTCAGTAAAGACATCTGAGGCAAAACCCCTGACACACTCAGGCTCTCTGTGTCTTTTCAGTAACTCCAAAATGAAGTAATTCCTTGTTCAAGCCAAAGCTCTTTGTCTACCTAGGATGGTCATTATTTCCCACTAAGAACAAAGTCACGAGGAGAAAAGGGAGAGAGTTAACATCCAATCCATCTGATGCTCCAGCCTACTAATTCTCAGATATAATTATTTTTCTTCAGACTTGGAAAACTCACTTAACGTTGGCTTATTAGATTTCAGGCTTTCAAGAGAATAAACATTTAGTAAAAATTTCAACAGAATCATGTGCAACTTGTTTAAAAAATTTTTTTAAAGAAGATGCTTAAAACATGCTGTCTTCCAAAAATCCAGAGATAATTTTAGATTGAAAAATCTAGGCTTGCCAAGGGAATCTGAGAGCTTTTCTATCTTGGTCTCCGATGCTTAACCTACGTACTCGTGTGCAAAAATAGAGGAAGATTAGAATCTCAAATACCAGACTGAAAAGTTGCCACAACAAACCTGAACTCTTCATATGTTCTGTTATCTTGCCAGCAAGAAAGCAAATGAAACAACAATGAACTCAACTTTTTACTTCAAGAGAGAAAAAAAATCTCAAACATGAAATATTTCCTGGATTTGTAAAGGAACCCGTTTTTTTTAATACTGTAAATAGAATTTAAAAACAGCACTCACAACATCTAAGTATCAAATGTGTAAGTAATCCTTTTACAAATACATACTTAGACTTCTAGATCTTAAATATGATGTAAAATGGCAGTTATAACTTTTCAATAAAATCGGGACAACTAACCCAGTTGGAAAAGATTCCGTATCTTAAACCAAAACCAAATTTTAAGTAGATTAAATAGCTAAAAGACAAAAACTCCCTGTGAAATCCCTGGGATGAAGAATTTTTTAAACAGGTCAACAGTGTGAAAAAAATTATTAGGTATTTAAAAAAAAAATGAACATTACCTTTTCCCTCATTTGTAAATGTATCCTACAACATCGATCAGACGAATCCTTTTGGCAGAATTGTTTATATCATAACGAATTGGAAACAATCTAAATGTTCAACTGTGGGTAAGGCTGAAATTTACAACATATTAAGTCCATAAAACTGATAATACATGCCTGTACTTATTGTTAGCAATGGTTATCACTGAGTGATAGGCGGGCGAATGACTGTCATTTGAAAAAGTACTGTCGCAATACTTTTTGTGTGGTCTCGAATGTGAGGAGAGAATTGCTTTTATTGCGCAGGGGAGAGGCGGGAACGAGCTATTTTTAAACTGCCCCCTCCCCAACCTAAGTGTTTATGTGGCAAATTTTGTAAGGGCTATAAACAAAATTCTTATCATGCCAAGCAGGCATGCTTCTTTCCTTGCACCGCACCGAGCAGGAAGACACACCCCTGACCCTACACTGGCCACACGCGCGCGGGTCCTTCATCCTCCTCAGCCCAGGTCCTCCAGGGGTCCCCGCGGAACCTGCCCCAGCCCGACCGCGCCGGCGGCTCAGCAGGGCCGGAAAAGCGTCCTCGTCGGCGGCCCACCGCCGGGAAGGTGTGTGCGGCCGGCCGGATAGCCACCGGGCGGCGTGAGGGCCACGTCTCCAGCCAGCCTCGGTAGACCCCGGCCTCCCACAGGCCACCGTCCCTCCGCCGACCGCTCCGAGCGCTTCCGGAGCCGGGCTCCGTGCCGCCAAAGGAGCTTCTCGCCCCACCCCTCCAGCCCCGCGTCCTCCGGGTCCCCTCCGCCGCCTGGGCCCAGGCAGGAGCCAGGAGGGCCCTTCGGGCTTCCGTCCGCCCGGCCACCGCCCCCAGAGCCCGGCGTCCTCCACAGCGGACGAGCAAGGGGCGGGAGCCTACGGCTTGGTGCCCTGTGGCCCCCAGCGGAGCGGCACCCCACGAGTTCGCCCAGTTTCCAGACCTGCCCGCGACCCCGGGCCATCGGCCGCCCCCCCCACCCCCTCCCGCCTGCGCCAGGCAGTGGCGGCTCGCGCCCGCTCCTCACCTGCGACGCGCCCCGGCCTCCAGCGCACCGCCCGGACCGGCTGTGTACACCGGAAGTGACGTCTCGGGCCGGCCCCACCCCCGGCGGACGCCGGTGTGGCTGCGGACCCAGCGGCTCGGAGCGGAACGCCCCTTGGGCGAGCGGCCGGGGCAGCCCCTAGCCCTCCTTCCCTCGGGGCGGAGGACCCTCACGTGGGGCACCGCGCTCAGAGAAGGAGGTTAGGCAGGCCCGGTTCCCCGCTGTGTCTTGGCCTCAGGGCGGGAGGGGTCAGCTGCGTGCTCACGGATTTATTCTTGAAATTGATTACTGAATTATTGGGCGCTTACTGGATGCCTGGTCCTGACAGTTACTGTAGGACCGGTTAATGCCCTCAACCTCATAGGTTTATTCTCTGGTGGTGGGAACAGTAAAATTGTCACAAATACGTATGATAATATAGAGCCAATTGTGGCAAATGGTAAGAGAGGAAAGTGGAAGAGGGAGAGTGTCCCCTGACCTAGTAAAGGCCAGTGATAAGGAAAATCTTCCCCCAGGGAAAGGAGTTAAGGTTCTAAAGGAAAGAAAAAGAAGAAGAAAAACTTGGAGAAACTAGAAGGAAAGGACATTTCTACAGAAGAAACGGAAGGTGTCTTCAAGGGCTTTGTATTCAAGAAACTATTGTGACACCTTGACCCGTGTGGCTCAGTTGGCTGGGTGTCATTCTGCAAAGCAAAAGGTTGCTGGTTTGATTCCCTGTCAGGAGATATGCCTACGTTGTGGGTTGGTTCAGGTTGCGTATGAGAGGCAAGAGATCAGTGTTGTTCTCCCTCACAATAAGTAAGTAAATTCATGAATACATAAATAAAGCTAAAGTGGTGAGGTCTCACCTGCGGGCATTGGAAAACTGAGTTTTAACCAAGAGATGATTTTACCACACTTGTGGATTTAAAGGGATTACTTTGCCTATGTTGTGGGAGGCAAAATTGGATATAGATTTGTATGGCCCCATTAATAATATTATTCATAATTTAAAAGGTAGAAGCAACCCAAATGTCCATCAATGGATGAATGGATCAAGTGTGGTACAGCCATACAATTGACTATGATTCGTCTTAAAAAGGAAGGATGCTCTAACATATGCCACAAATGAATAAACTGTAAAGACATAAGTGAAAAAGCCGGTCACAGAAAAACAAATATTCTATAATTCCAGTTATATGACATACCCAGAATAGTCAACTTTATAGAGATAGGAAGTAGACTGTTGGTTGCCAGGGTAGGGGAGCATAGGGAGTTTGTATGTAATGGGTGCAAAGTTTCAGGTTGGGAAGATGAAAAAGTACTGAAATGGACATGTGATGGTTGCACAACAATGTAAATTTAATGCCACAAAAGCAGACACTTAAAATAGCTATAATGGTACATTTTATCCATATTTTACCTCAATCAATCAATCAATCAAAGTAGAGATCGGTCAGGAGGCTATTTCAATTGTCCAAGTGAAAGGTGATCCTGATTTAGACCAGGACATCCATAATTTGTTGTTGGTGTTGTTCTTGAACATCCATCAAGATAAAAGTTTGATTATCACCTAGATTTTATTTATCAAATAAAATGCACACTAAGGGGGAGGGGGGAGGCAGAGGCAAGAAAGGGGAGCAGCTTAGACAAGAACCTAGTATAAAGGAACCATGGACATGGACAACAGGTGGGATTGACTTTGGGGGGAATGGGTGGGTGGAGAGGGGGACAGAGGGGAGCAAAAAGGGGATGAATGTAATACAACAACAATAAAATTTTTAAAAATGCACACTAATATACTATTTACATTATGAAACATACATAAAAAGAATTTTTTTATTTATTTTTAAAGAATTTTAAATAATAAAAAAAATACATAAAAGAATTCTAATAGTTTCTTCCTGTTTCCCAGCAGACTGACTTCTTATACTAGTGGATATGTGAACTTCACTTTGAAAGCCACTCGCAGACTGTAGTAGTGGTAAAGAGGAATAAAGTCAATCATTAAATAGATAGAGGGTCAGGAAGAAGAGGGAATCCTAAATCTCTCCTGGTTTCTGTAACCAGCTATTGTAGTGGTGACACTTGGAGTGGTAGGAAGTCCCTAAAGAAGACCACATTTGGAAGGGCAGAAGATGGGGGGAAGACCATGACTGCCTTGTGAAGATGACATCAAAGAAGAACTAAGTAGGCACTTGGGGTGGGGGTCTGGAGCTTAGGAGAGTCTTGGAGATGTCACTGGGGCTTAGGTGGTCATTGAACTGTGAGTAGGAGCTGCAGGTGGATATAGATTGAGGGGAGACTCTTTTGTGGTTGGATTTTTAACGGTGAAAGAGACTAAAACCTATTTCAGTGTCAGAAAGGAAAATCTGGTTGATAAAAAGAGGACTGAGTGTACAGGAGAGCCCTGGCTAGTGTGGCTCAGTGTATCAGGAGCCAGCCTGAGAATCAAAGGGCTGCAGGTTCGATGCACATGCTTGGGCTGTGGGCCAGGTCCCAAGTTGGGGACATGCAAGAGGCAACCACACACATGTTTGTCTCCCTTTCTTTCTCCCTCCCTTCCCCTCTCTCTAAAAATAAATAAATAAAATCTTTAAACTATACAGGGTGCATGCAATAAAGTGGCAAAATTTTAGTAAAATAACATACCACCAAAATGTTATATTTTGAAATAAATTTATTCTTATATGTAAATACATAAACATAGTTATTATTTTTTAAAGATTTTATTCATTTTTTTAGAAAGACGGGCAGGGAGGGAGAAAAAGAGAGAAGCCTCAATGTGTGGTTGCCTTTCACCTGCTTCCAGCTAAGGATCTGGCTGGAAACCTGGCTTGCAATCTGGTTATGTACCCTGACTGAGTAATCAAACCAGCAGCCTTTGGGTTCACAGGCCGATGCCAATCCACTGAGCCACACCAGCCAGGCGGCTATTTTTTTAAATTGTTCAAAAAAGTCTCCATTTGCTGCGATAACAGGTTCAATTCAACTTCGGAATCTTGAGCATGCTTTAATTCATTTTTCTTTATCCATGGACATCATCATGTTTTCAATCTAAGCTTTAACAGCCTCTTTATCGGAATGAGGTTGTTTATTAACTTCTCTCTCACAAGTGCTCCATACATAACAGTCTAAAGGATTTGCATCTAATGAACTAGATGGCTAGCTTTCCTTTGACTGGAATTCAGGAACATTGACACTGAAAAATTCTTACACATTTTTGGTGTTGTGTGCTGATGCACCATCTTGTTGGAAGATAAAATGATATCCATTTGCAACTTATTTCATCTGTGGTACAACTACTTCTCTCAAAATGTCAAGGTAAACATCAGCAGTCACCTCCACGCCTTGTGGGGAAAAATGCAGGGTCATGATGTCTCCTTCATTGCTGACAACACCTAACACCTTCACTGTGGCAGGAAATTTCCTTTTCATGACAATTGGGACTTCATTAAGATTCTCACAGAGCCACCTGTTGTTTCTTCTGTTGACTATTTGGTCCTGCTGAAACTCCTTTTCATCGGAGAAGAAAATCAGAGGGTTTTTCTTTTGGGATTTTTCAATTTTGTTAGCAGTGTCCTTGCTTTTTCAGATCGCCTTTCCTCTGTCTGCTGTGTCATACATAAACTGGCCTCTTCTAAGAACATACGATCTATATCTGCTATCTTCAGCAATAATCTTGAGAACCATTGCATCCAACATCTGCAGTTCCCTTGTTACGGAGCACATTAATTTTCCTGGATCTTCATGATGATCTCCTGGATTCTGTGTACAATATCTGGACTTGCGCTATCCTTGTGTACCTTATGTGTTTTCCTTATTGGTGTGGCAACCTCAGGATCAGCATCATGCACCTTCTTCACATTATAAACTGTACATAAAGGGATGTTATCAAAGTCTGCAATTTCCTTAGCAGTTTGCCCTGCATGCAGTCCAGAAATTATGGTTGCTCTAACATTGTATTCCTTCATGACATGATGGTTGCTCTCAGAATTTAATACTTTACATCTGAAACAATGATGTTAAATCATAACCTTAGAAACATAGTTTTTCAAAATTAATAAAAAGCACATGAAATAAGGAAATGCAAAGTTATTGCCAATTGATTTCGCATGCACACACACACACACACATACACACAAAGAAGAGATTATCTGGTTCACCTTGTGAGTTTCTGGAAAGGCTGGAGGGGAATCTAAACTGCTTGACAAAGGATTTACCTTTGGCTGCAGCAAACAGCGAGGGGAGCTTGCGGGCAGAGGTATGAGGGGAGTGGAAAAGGTCTAAAAGCAGAAAGGTGAGTTGACAGGAGAAATGTGTTAGAATTTCAAAATTGTACTAAGGATCTATTTCAGGTTGATAACCATTAACTCAGAATAGAACCTCTTTCTGATCAAATGGCTTGCCCCAGCAGCTTTCAGGTAAATGTGAAGAAGGTGAAGAAGGTGGAGCAAGGATTCACCTGAGGGTTGAATGCCAGAGAGAGGGGTAAGAGCGTTACTGACATGATGGGCCGTGGAACCAAAGCTGCGAGAGGAGGAATATGAGGTGAAAGAGAACAGCTGGGTTGGAGGAAGTGTTCTTAGGTACTGGTGTCATCTTACTTATACAGGATGGAAAAGGGACCAGAGATGATGGTGGCTGGCTCCTGAATGGGCCACTTGTGGATCCTGCAGTCTCAGGACTAGCTTGTCTATTTGAAGGTCCTCCTAGATTCTACTCCAGGCCCCAGAAGCCCCCAGTGTCCATGCCTAGAGGCACCTGCTAAATACCAGATGGGACTTTAAAGAGGTTCCCTCACCAAGTGGCAGGCTCTGATCCACGTGTCCAACCACTGCTGCTCCCTTCACTCCAAACATAATGGCCACAGAGTAATGTGTTCGAAACCATTTGTTCCTGGGCCCTTTCTGTAGACTTCATTCCAGAGCCAGGAGGTTCCAGAGACCCATTCAACCATATGTACAGTTATTGTTTGAGCTCATTGTGATATCAACCATGGGTGGCCTCTTTGAAACTCTGATCTCTCAAGCTGACCTAAGGACATTCTGTATTGTGGTCCTCTTTGTGAGCACACCTAGTTATCATACCTGCCTCCTGGAGGTTTGAATTGTTTCTTTTCATTTGTCAAACACACATTCATATACAGAAGGAGGAGGAAAAAATCACTCATGTACCCATCATACAAGTTGGCGACATTTCTCACTTCATGTCAACTCTATTCCAAGCTGTCTTGTACCAGACTGCCAAGAAAAGGATGGAGCCCACAGGGTCTAGAGATGGAGACTGGGAGCTGCCATCTTCATGGATAAGCTGTGATCCTCCAGGTCTGTGGACAAGTCTATGGTTGAAGCTTCAACATGCACGTAGGGATGGATGGCACTCCAGAGACCACCAGACCAACAGCTCGATGTACCACTTAGGAGACCAAGAAGGTCCAGGCCAGGGACCAGGGTCTCTTCTTAATCCCCCCAACACCTTGTAAATCTGGTTATAGGCAGAGTTGGAGCCATATCCTGTGGAAGGGATGAGAGTCCTAGAGGTCCATGCCCATGGAAAGAGAGCAGAGCAAGATTTCAAGAGCTCCTTGGGGACTGAAGAGCCCTGCAGTAGTGAGACAGGCTGGAGACGCACCTTGTTTGACCTTAGCATGAGATGCCTCCTCTTACTGAGAAAATAAAACCAGATTTCCTACAACTAGCTTTTGTGAGGGCTTCGCATTCCTAATGTCAGAAGGGCTGCAGAATACAAACATCCCACCTAGAGGGGCTCATAAAGGATTAGAGAATAACTTTCTTAAGCAAGCAAAGTTCTTATTGTTGGCTTATGCAGCCTGCACGGATGTGAAAGCCAGGGCTTCCAGGAGGGGCTTTCACGTTAGTTTTTAGCGGGGCTTTCACATGTTAGTTTTTAGTGAGCCGGTCTGAACGAAGAGCCTTCAGGGAAGTTTCCGTAGTCAGGTGTTCTTGGGAGAGATGGAAATAGGCAATGATTGTGAGTTTGGAGAGAGTGATCTTTCTACTTCACCTTATTGGTCTCCCTTGGGCAGGGCGTGGAAGTTGCAAGATGGGCTGTGAGCCCCAGAAAAGGTAGCTGCTTTCCAGAATCCACAGGATTTGAGAGAAAGTCTGGAGAGGGTTGGCCAGACATCCTGCATACAGAGCAGCTGGCTGTCTGCTGAGTGGGCTGGGGTGAGGCCAGCCCAGTCTCGCTCGGGCAGTGTGGCTCAGACAAGAGAGGGGTGAGGGGTGTGTGGGTCATGTGCTGAAGAGGAAACTTATTCTCTGGTCTCCAGATTGCCACTCTGAGGTAGCCACTCCCTACGCCTCCCTCTCCCCTGAACATAACCATTTGAGCATCCTGTTATCCTTTCTCCACTCCACCCTCTATTGGTTGGAAATGGCTGTGCTGTGGCCAAGAGGACCTTGCCAGGCAGAGCAATAGCTTCAGTCTTGCCCCTACTTCTAAGGTCCCAGGTTGTCTTTGACCATTTTGAGGGTTTGGGGCTGGCCAGCAGCCTGGGAGATCCCTGATGGGTGGGCTGGACTGCAGGACTTTAGGCCCCTTCCCCTAGAACCAGGACAGGATGCCTAGGGAACACGTCAGACACAGGCAGGAGGAGCTGGTGGGGACCCCTTGAGGGCTCTTCAGAGCTAGATGAAGCAGAGGTATCTGGATGCATGGGGAGCTGCCAGATGGACCAGGGTCTACCCTGGAGGCTACACTCACCTTTTATTTGCTAGGAAGTTCTCCACAGTGGAGAGGGATATTTTCCAGGCCCCCTAGACTGTCAGGGGTCCAAGGGATCATGACCAAAAAAAGGAAAGAAAGGTATGCTGGGGAGGCAACCAGGCAAGGCTTTGATTTTGGAGCCTGGAGCTTTGAGGTCAAGCTACTTTGAAAGCCTGGGCAGCTCCAGTCTATTTCTTAGCCAACAGAGCCAAACCCAGCTTTTTTCAGGTCCAAGTATGTGGACATGGCCATGGGCATCACCCTAGCTCAGTGCGCCTATGCTGTGGCCTTGGTCTAGCAAGATGTAGCTCGCAAGAACTTTGGAAGGACAGGTTGCCGAGTAAATTCTGTGGCTTTGTAAGGAGCTCGGACTTAAACACTTGCAGTTCTGAACAATTACATTTATGAGCAATCCCTGATTTGCAAACGCTCCAGGGGCCAAGATTAAGGGGCATGAGAAACCTCAAGTCATCTGGTTGAAGAAACCAGAACTGTCCTCTTTCCTGAGCGTAAGACCAACTCTCTTTTTGGTTAACAAAGTGTCATGACTCCAAAACCTTGTCACAGACACAAGAGGGGATTTATTAGCCCAAACAAACAAACAAACAAAAGAACTGTGGCCTCTAGGATGACTGTAGTTGGCTGCAGTCCTGATGCCTGGGAGTAACTTCCAGACCGCCACACTGCTGCTTGATTGCTCCCTCTGGGAAGGAGGGCCTCCGGGGCTAGGACTTCATTTCTTCAACACCTAGTGCCAGAGTCCCCCCACCCAACAACTCCCAAGTTGCTAAATGGCTACAATCGGAGGTTTTTACATGTGCTTGCCCCTAGTGATAGTCTAGTTAGCATCCCAGCTGGGTCTTCCATTGCTAGCAAGTAGAAAGAGTAAAACCACCACGAGCTGTGATTCTGATGGCATTGGTTGGTGACGTGCAACCATGGGGACCGGTCAGAGGCTGGATTCCCTCCGAAGAGATCTGTGATACTCATGTTTGATGTGGGCGTTGCATGGCAGGGCCACGCACAACAGACTCCCCCTTCATCACACAGCTGGCTGCCTCCCATGTGGATCTCAGGGAACGTGGTGTTCCAGCCAGGGCAGAGCAGTGTGTGAGTGAGCAGTGAGTGGTGAAAGGGGATTCTCCCCCACCTCACTACACTGAGGAAGATGGGCTCAGGGCCCAGACCTCTAGCCTCTTCCCTGCCCCCCAAAGTTGTGCCTAACCTTAAATCTAACCCACAGAGCTGCCAAATACTCATACCTTCCACATACGAGGCAAAGCTGGGCAGGACTAAGTAACATTTTAAAGCCAAGTTACGAGAATTATTTGAGGAAAGGCTGAGTTTATAAAGTGAAATTTGGCTCTTACAATGGTTTCACGACCATGAAACATGGCTGTTAAAGCACAGGGACCCATGGTCACAATACAATGCAACAAATGAGCGTGCAACATCATCCAGTTCTAACAATGAGGATATAAGGGAAGCCAATCAACCTAAAAGCCACCTTTGACTTGTCTTAGCTCTGAGCCCCGTACCAGCCACCACTTACAAGAATCACCAAGGAGACAGGACTTACTGAAAGGGCGCCAGATGGCTTTAAAAATATGTGGAGAAACCCTGAATGTAAAACATCATCTCACATAAAGCATATCAGATCAGTAAGAAGAAATAAGGTTTCTTAAAAATCCTTGATCTGATAGAATTAGTAAGGCACAGGCGCAGGCAGGTCCAGGAGAACCGAGTCGAGAGGCTGTCACAGGTTTGGCACCCTCCCAGAACAGGCCTCTGGTTGGAGGGCACTTCTTCTTCTTCTTCTTCTTTTTTTAAAAGATTTTATTTATTATCTCCAGAGAGAAAGGAAGGGAGAGAAGCAGACAGGGAGAGAAACATCAATGTATGGTTGCCTTTCACCTGCCTCCAGCCTGTTTCCTGGCTGGAGACCTGGCTTGGGCACTTCTTTTTTACATTACATTTTTTTCAATTAGTTTACATGTAATGTTTCCTATTAGTTTTAGGTGCACAGCATAGTGATTAGACAATCATGTATTTTACATAGTGCCCTCCACTGATATTTCCGGTACCCACCTGGTACCACCATATATTGTGATTACAATTTTCTTTTTTTAAGATTTTATTTATTATTTTTAGAGGGAGGGGAAGGGAGAGAAAGAGAGAAGGAGAGAGACATATATGTATGGTTGTCTTTCATCTGTCTCCAGCCACAGACCTGGCTGGAAACCTGGGGAATCAAACCAGCAACCTTTGGGTTCGTAGGCCAGCGCCTTATCCACTGTGCCACCAGTCAGGACTGATTACAATATTCTTGACTGTCTTCCCTATGCTGTACTTGATATCCCCATGACTATTCTGTAACTACTAGTTTGTACTAAATCCCTTCACTTTTTTCCCCAGTCCCCTAATCCTCTTCCCCTCTAGTAACCATCAGTCTGTTCTCTGTAGGTTGGGGGCCTCTTAGAAATTCTTTGAAAACATGACCTTATGAGACTCCTCCAGGACACCTTCAAACCCCCAACTCTGTAACTTTCCCAGTTATATCAAGTCGCTCACAAAAATGTTTTGCCCCTTCTGGATGTGAGCTTGGATGATATCCATCCCATACTCAACTGTATCTCCAGTACCCTGCATTGCATACTGCAAACAGCAAGCATTCGCTAAGTGATTTCCTGAGCACCTACAATGGGCCAGGCACTGTGCCAGGTACTGGGGATTAAGTAGTGAATAAGACAAAAGTGATCCTTAAACTCACTTGGTGGGGAAAATAGATCTAAACAACAACAACAACAAAAGACAAAGACAGTTGTAACATAACCATGCAAGCACAATTAGGACATATTGAATGAAGAAAAAGGAAGAGTGCTAGACTCCTGCAAGGACATAAAGCATTCTGGAAGGTCCTGGAAGGCATCCCCGAGAAGGGAATGATTAAATTGACATTTGTAGAATGAGAAGCAGTTACAAAGTTGGGAAGGAGACCTGTGGGTAAAAATGCTTGTGCAAAGGCCCTGAAGCAAGAAGGGAGTTGGCTAGTTTGAGGCAGGGAGGGAAGGCTAGGGGAACCCCCCAGGGAATAATAGCATTTACAGGGCAGGCTGGGAAGGATGGAACTCTTTTTGTAAGATAAACAAAATCACTGAAGATTTTGATGCAAACATTTGTGTTTTCATAGAGCTGAGGTCAGGTGGGCAGAGCAGGAGTTGGCAAGGCACTCAGGGGTCTGTCTGTGGTATCAGAGGGGCATAGCAAGTGAGAGAAGCAAGGCCCCCATTCAAGTATGTTTTATATTGACATTTAACTTGCATAGAGCATACAAGTCTTACGTACACAGTTCAAATGTTCACTTATGTATACATACATGCTATACTCACCACCCCAATCAGAACAGAGAATAGTTTAGCTGGCCCTCCTCCCCAAAAGATGATTACTATTTCATCTCTATCACCATAGGTTAGTTTTCCCAGTTTTGAGTTTCATGTAAATGGAATCATGCAGTATGTACTTTGTGTGTGTGTGTGTGTGTGTGTGTGTGTGTGTGTCTGGGTCCTTCTAGTAATCTAGTAATCATGATATCTGAGATTCACTTACATTGCATGGAACAAGTTTTTCTTTCTTTCACTGGCATTCCACTGATAAGTATATCAGTATTGATTCATTTCACTGTTGTTGGAAATTAAAATAATTTCCAAGTTTGGGCTATTATGATTACAAAGAATATTCTTGTACAAATTGTTTGGTTGATAGAAGCCAATCACTTCTATTAGGCATATTCTCAATAAGGAAACTCCTGGGTCATAAATCTATCTAGCGTTAGTAGATACTGCCCATTAGTTTCCTGAAGTAACAGTATCTGGTTACACTCTCACCATTAAAGTCCCAGTTCTGCTCTGGCCAAATGGCTCAGCTGGTTAGACCATCATCCTCATACACCCAGGTGGTGTGTTTGGTTCCCCGTCAGGGCACATTCAAGAATCAACTAATGAAAGTATCAATAAGTGGAACAACAAATCAATGTAAGTCCCAGTTCTTCCACTTCCTCACTAACACTGGATATTATGGTCTTGCTTCAGTCACTTTTGTGGGGGTAGAAATCTCTTTGTGCTTTTTATTTGTCTCTTTGACATCGAAGTATCAAGAACATTTCATATTTATTAGATACCTGAATATTCTCGTTTACTGTGCCATTGGAACTCGTTGTTCAAGATTTAAAAAACTTTAATTTAGTCCTTTTTAAAAAGCTTTTAGTTTTCTATACATTTTGAATTGTGAGCCCTTTGATGGCTGATATTACATAATATACATATCCCAGGCTGTGACTCTCACTTTCATTCTCTTGATGTCTCTTTTTACATTTTATTTATTTTTAGAGAGAGGGGAAGGGAGGAAGAGAGGGAAATATCCATTGGTTGCCTCTTGCACACTCCCAGACAGGAACCTATCCAGCAACCCAGGTTTGTCCTCTGGCCAGAAATCAAACCAGCAACCTTTTGGTTTGTGGGACAATGCCCAACTCATTGAGCCATGCTGGTCAGAGACCTTGATACCTTTTGATAAACAAATTTTTAGTCTTGAATGAAGTCCAGTTTATCAATATTTTCTCTTTCATGGTTACCACTTTGTGTCCTCTTTGCCCAGTCCAAGGTTCTGAAGATATGCTTTTCCTCAGAAATGTTTTAGTTTTCAGTGTAGATGTCTTTCATATCTCTCATTAAGATTGCTAGGTATTTGATTTTTGTCAGGGCATTATTATAAGTGGTCTTATATAAGCTATAAACTATTATAAATGTTTTAACTTCCCATTTTCCGATTACTTTTTACTGGTACAGCGAAACAAGATTTTTATAGAAGCAATAGCTCACTTATTAATTGTAGTAGTTTGTAGATTTGACACCTGTCTCAAGAGGGAAGAGTTCAATATTTTACCATTATACATAATGTTGGCTGTACATATTGGGGGTAAATATTTTAACTAGATTAGGGAAATTTTCATCTATTCCTAATTTGCTATTTTCTTAATTTCCTTTGTTTTTGAAAGGCTGAAGATGGTGTGCACACAGTTTGTTCCTCTGATTGTGGTGGTGGTGGTGGGGAAATCAAGTGGGAAAATCCGCCAGCCTACTCCAGGAGGCTCCCTGGGGCTCATGCCCGCAACTGCAGGCGTACTGCCAGGGTCTCCACCAAGTCTCTGTGGGTTTGCCTTTGCCAGGTCATCTGGCTGTAGCAGACATCACTTGTACTAATATTTGCTTGTATACTTCCCTGACTCCTTAAGTTTAAGAAGAGGGTAAGTTCAAGTTGGCATAATGTAAAAAATGAGCATGTCTGTCAGCTCCTTTCCATTTCTGGGAAAGGAAAAGGCAGCTATGTTCAGACAGTCCCATCTCAGTTTAATAGAAGTCTAAAGACTCCAGGATTTCCAGATTTGAACCAAGTAGCAGCTGGAAGAGAAAAGCTGACCCAGACACTAGGTATACTTTGAACAGAAGTCATGACTTAGGATGAAAGCTGCAGAGGAAATCCACTGAGTCTGGAGTTAAGACCCAGGGAGGCAAATGGCACAGATACATCCAGGGAAAGGTTATACCAAGTATGGGTTGGCCTGGCATTTCCTGCTTTGTCAAGAAGCCCTTTAGACCCTTGCAGAGAATAGGGGTTCTGATCATTCACACCTAGATAAGCCCAGCACCGGATTATGGCACCTCTGAGGCCTGGTCAGAAGCCAAGCTGTATCTCTAGGCTGTCCAGAGCAGTGGCAGGGCTGGACATGTGGACTCACCGTTGCTGAACAAGAGCTAGCCACAGAACCAGAGGTGTGCAGCTGCCCTGCTAGATCCCAGCCCTGTTGACTTATTTTTAGGTCTGTGACTCAAAGGCCTAGACCAGGGCTGAGGTCTTTGGGAGAGAAGAGGCGCTATTCAGGGTCTGGCTCTTGTGAGTATAGGTCTTGCTGTTTGACATCATGATCACATCCATATCAGACCACAGTTGCAGTAATACAATTCCCAGTAGGACACCATCTTGAGACCTCCATATTAGGTGTGTTTTCTAAGACATGTGATATAAGTTGGCAATCAAATTTGTGCTCCCAAAAGTTCATTCTGGCTACTGCATAGAAAATGGTTTGGAGAAGTGCAGTGTAGATGGTGATCAATGAAGAGGTAGTAGTAAGAAACGGGTTGAAGGCGCTTCACACTAGAGGCCAAGTCTCCTGCTTTAAGATAGTCAAGGACTACGATGTTTACCTTGTTTTTATTTATTTTAAAAGATTTTATTATTTTTGGAGAGAGAGGGAGAGAGGCAAAGAGGGAGAGAGACATCAATGTATGGTTGCCTTTCACCTGCCTCCAGCTACAGAACTGGCTGGAGACCTGGCTGGCAACCTGGTTATGTGCCCTGGCTAGGGAATTGAACCAGCGACATTTGGGTTCACAGGCCGGTGCCTTATCCACTGTGACACCAGCAAGGGCCCTTCTTTGTTTTTAAAGGTTACATTAAAGTGTCAATAAATGAGTAAAATGATAGTTATAACATAAATAGAATGGGACAGGAAGGAATCTGTGAGGTATTTCCCAACAAATTTCTAGATGAATGAGAGCAGATGGTGGAATGGTGATGCAGGGCAGAGATGGGGGTGCTGACACCTGGACGAGGCCTGGACTGCTACCTGCAGGAGCCACTGGCCTGGAACTCTGAAGTGCTTCAGACTCCAAGGCAGCAGATATGACAGAGGGCAAGAGTGAGGAGGCGGCTTGAAAACTGGAAAACTAGTCTGTTTGCACAAGCAGTGAACAATCCTGTTTCTCACTGCTGCAATTCAAATGACCTGTAATTAGGCAACATACTCCTGGGAAACTTAAACAAGTAAAAGGAAGACTCTTCTAATGCAGGTATCTTCTAATGGGACCTGGAAATACTGGCACCTTTATACAAAGCCCTCTGGAGTTCAGAGATCTCAAGGATGAAGATCACTACCTTAAAGCAAATCCTGCCAGATGACAAACCCTGACCACATACAGAACTCCTGGGCAACTAACTCTTTTGCCTGAGACAGAAAGGGGACCAAAATTAACAATCAGGATAAGGAAAGAAAATAAGGGAAAAACACCTAAGACACAGAGGATGGACCTGACGGCTCTTAAAAGAACATGGTAGATGGTATCAAAGAAATGTTAAACTCCAGGTCTCCAGCCAGGTCCGTAGCTGGAGGCAGGTGAAAGGCAACCATACATTGATGTCTCCTCTCCCTTCCCCTCTCTCTAAAAATAATAAATAATAGCTTTAAAAAAATGTTAAAAGAATGAGCTAAAGACACAAATCTTTTAAGATTTTATTTATTTTTAGAGAGAGGGGAAGAGAGGGAGAGAGGGAAAAAAACACCAATGTGTGGTTGCCTCCTGCACATTCTCAAATGGGGACCTGGCCCATAGCCTAGCCATGTGCCCTGACTGGGAATTGAACCAGCTATCCTTTGGTTTGCTCACTCTACTGAGCCACGCCAGCCAGGAAAACACAAAGCTTTAAATCGAAGGGTCTATGAACTATCCAGTATAACACTGGGATAAAAAAAAAAAAAGGCCCATACTGAAAGCAGTATAAAAAATTTTAACACAAAACATGTGCTAAGATTCCAGAGAGAAAAAACCCCATCTTTATCAGATTTAGTCCACTGCATGTTAGATGAAGGATCAGCAATTAAGAACGCTTTTTATATTTTTAAAGGGTTGTTAAGTAAAAGGGAGGGGAAGATGTGACAGAAATCTTACTATCTGGCTCTCTATATATACTATCTTACAAGGTTCTCTAAGGAAGGATTCTATGAACAAGGGAATAGAAAATATGGCATTCAGGCAACTATGACTCTTAACTTAAAGGACCAATGAAGAGCACAGTGGATAAGGCACTGGCCTGAGAACCCAAACGTTGCTGGTTTGATTCCCAGCCAGGGCACATAACTAGGTTGCAAGCCAGGTCTCCAGCCAGGTTACCCGGCTGGAGGAGGGTGAAAGGCAACCATACATAGATGTCTCTCTCTCCCTCTCTCCCTTCCCTCTCTGAAAATAATAAATAAAATCTTAAAAAAGCAAAAAAAAAAAAAAAAAAAAAGGCAATGAAGAGAAATCCCAGGATACGAACTTTGCTGAAGATCTTGAAAGCAACATGTTTGGATTCCAGCAGAAGGGGGGAGGTTATAGGACAACCATCTAAATAAAATATAAATAGTATGGTTGAGGGTTAGGGAAACATTGTATGATAAAGGAAACAAATACAAGCAAAAAATCAAGCACTTAGAAATTCTAGGAACAATGAACAAAAAACTGCAGAGAAAAGAATGGTCCAAGAAAAAATTGTCTAAATTTGATTAAGAAATTGGTGAGCTCAAGAAGAATGAAAGATTCCAAATAATAGAGAATATTAGAGAAAGACATTAAAGATGAGACAAGAGAAGAGACAAACACAATAGGAGAAAAGGGAGGGAGAAAAACATGAGAAAGCATGAGAGGGAGGCAGCCCTGGTTGGTTTGGCTCAGTGGATTGAGTCTGAGAACTGAAAGGTGGCTGGTTTCTCAGTCAGCGCACATGCCTAGGTTGTGGGCCAGGTCTCCAGTTGGGGGTGTGCAAGAGGCTTACTGATCATGATATTTCTCGTTTTCTCCCTCCTTTCCTCTCTAAAAATCTTAGGGAAAAATGTTATAAATAAGAACAAAATTAAGATAATAATACATACAAGATTCAGGAGAGGGGTTTCCTTTTGGATGAAGCAGAAACAGAATAGAGTGGCTGTGATACATAGATGAAGGTTGTTGGAAACACTCTAGTTTTTGAGTTAAGTGACAGGTATAGTTGCTCATCATATTATGGGTCACATATTTTGGTGCATATACTAAAAATGCAAGAAAAAATATAGAGGAAAAACAATTTAAAAACCTGGAGTCTGTGGCTGGAGGCAGGTGAAAAGCAACATACATTGATGTCTCTCTCCCTCTCTGCCTCTCCCTTCCCCTCTTTCTAAAAATAATGAAACAAAATCTTCAAAAATAAAAATAAAAACAAAAACCTGGAGAAGACCCAATTATGAAGCAAATTAAAATGCAGATGCTTTTGAAACTAAGAAAAGATACTGCATTTAATCTTGATCATAGTAATACCATTTTTAAAGGTATAGTATTTATTATTAGAACTGTAGGGAAGGTATACCACTTGGCTCTATGCTGAAGAATTCTTATAGCAGAATACTGTTTATTACTTTTCAGCCTTTAAAGTCAACCAACATGTGTAAATGAGGCAATTAAAAAAATTTATTTTTAGAGATGGGAAGATTAACACCAACATGTGGTCACCTCTTATGCCCCCCTCCCCTGACCCGCAACCTATGACCTGGCTCGCATCCCAGGTATGTGTCGAGATTGGGAATCAAACCAGCGACCCTGCGTTCGCAGGCTGACACTCACTCCACTGAGCCATGCCAGCCAGGACCATAAGGCAATTTTTAATGGCAGGAAGAATAAAATTTTGTAAGAAAGGAAATATAGGTGAGGTTTATACTGCTTGTGCCATTCATAATTATGTTTACTTAGTTGTAATTAAGTAATACATATTAACTGTAATTATTATAGTAAGTATATTAATAAATTACGGAACAATGATGTATGAATCAGTGTTATCTTCTTCACATCAGGAGGCCTGTAGTTGATGAAACAGGTGAAAGAAACACAGAACAGTTTATACAGGCTCTTCCTACTGATGTATTAGTAAAAAGGGGTATGTGGGTCTCTCCCTCCCTCTCTCTCTCTTACACACACACACACACACACACACACACACACGGGCACACAACTTGGAGAGGAACACTTTCTCGAATACAGATAAATAGTTCCAAGTATTTGCCTTTAAGGAAAAGAAGTTGACTGAATGTACACTATTTTGTTTCATTTGCAGTAACTATGTATAGGTATTATTCAATTAAAAAGCAAACAAAATTTTCCCTAATGAAAGAGCTCCTGTAAATAAGAACATCCAAGGAGAAAAATAATCAATGTTTATGTGCAATTCACAGAACAGGAAATCCTAAGATAAACCTATGAAAAAATGTTCAACCTCACACAAAGTGAAAAGCATGGGGTACTGAGGTAACATTTCTCAGTTATAAGACTGACAAATTTCCTTAAGCTTGGTAACGCCATACCAGTGAATATGGGGTAACAGACAACCTCAGAAACTGGTTAAAGTGTAAATGGCTATAATCTCTACTAGGAGGGACACAGAATATTTAGAATTACAAAGCTACATCTCCTGCTATCCAGAATTTCCAGTTATTGGATTTATTTTACAGATAAATTCACCCATGTGTGAAATGATTCATGAAGGTTCTTCATTACAGCACTGTTTGTACTAGCAAAAATTGGGAACCACCTCATTCTATGTGTAAGTCTGAGGGACAATGAGAAGAGGAAAAATTTAGACTGTATCCTGTTTTATTTTTTTTACTTAAAATTTAAAAAAAAAATTATTTTTAGAGAGAAGAGCAGGGAGGAAGAAAGGGAGAGAAACATCAATTGCCTTTCACCTGCCTCCAGCTAGGGACCTGACTGGAGACCTCGCTTGCAACCTGGTTACGTGCCCTGACTGGGAATTGAACCAGCAACTATCCACTGAGCCCCCAGGCAGGGACCTATTATCCATTTTTGAATAGCGTGAATGTGTGCATTAAAACCTAGCCAGAGGAATAATCTGCTGAGGATACCACACTGGTCCCCCGTACCACAGGACTTGACCACAAGGCCTCTGCAACAGGTTCAGTACTGGGAGTCGAAGCCCATGCTCCAACTGCCAGGGAGCAGGGAGGATCAGGCTGGGTCAGTGTTCTAGTCTCCCTGCTTTTTGCCCTACTTTATAGTTTATTCTCAACACAGCAGCCAGAGATTCTTTTTAAATTAAGCCAGAGTGTCACTTCTCTGTTCAAAGCTCAGAATAAATGACATTCATTACAGTTGCCCCCATTGCTCCCTCTCTAACCTCATATTCTACCATGCCTCCCTCACGCCACTCCAGCCATACTAGGTTCGCTCCTGCTTCAGGATCTTTGAAGGTGTTTGAATATCCAATCACCTTTTTGAGCCACTCCTCAAATGTCAGCTTCCATAACCTATTTTAAAAAGCAAAAGATTTATACTGAAATCAGAAATATCCTATTTTAAATTGGAAACAATCCCCACCCATCTTCCTGGCTTTTTCTCCAAGCACTTAAGCATCTCACCATATTATATAGTTTACTCAATTACTTTATCTCCAAAATACAAGCTCTAATAAGGGCTGGGTTTTGTTTTTATTCACTGCTGCTTACCCTGCAATTTGAACTTTACCTCTTCCACAATAAGGACTGAAGTATTTGTTGAATAAACGTTTTTCCCGTTTTTCAGCAAAACTAAAAAAATAATACTAGAGGTAGGAAGGAATAAGATTGTTAGCATGACTGCTGCCTTTCTTTATAAACCCTTCTGAGGTCCCTGGCTGGGTGGCTCAGTTGGTTGAAGTGGCATCCTCTATGCCAAAAAGTTGTAGGTTCAATCCCTGGTTGGGGTACATACTTAGGTTGCAGGTTTCATCACTGGTAATCAATGTTTCTCTCACATTGATATTTCTCTTTCTCTCTCTGCCTCCCTTCCCCGGTCTCTAAAATTAAAAAAAAATAATTAAAAATAAAAAAGAAATCCTTAGGTGAAAATTTAAAAAAGATCCTTTCCAGGGAATGTAAAACACATACATGTACACACATACCTCCTATCAAAATAATTTTTAAAACTTTTAATAAAAAGTATTAGATCTATTTAGGAAGTAGAATTAACAGAGCTTGGTAACAGGTGTGAGGCTGATGCAAAATTGAAGCAGTGTCAAAAATGACTTCCATATTTCTGGCATATGCAGGTTAGTAGATGGTGATGTTGCTACATCATGGGACCAAGAACACTGGAAGAAAAGTAAAGGGGAGATTACTTCAGTTTGGGAAACATGAAATTTGAGAGGCCTTCAAATACAGATCTCAGAAAGTCTTCATCCAGCCCTGGCTGGGTAGCTCGGTTAGAGCATCATCCCTTGCACCAAAAGATAATGGGTTCAATCCTAGGTTGGGCATACGCAGGCTGTGGATTTAATCCCTGGCCAGGGCACCTGCAAGAGGCAATTGATCAATATTTCTCTATCACATTGGTTTCTCTTTCTAAAATCAATAAAAACCCTTGGGTGAGGATTAAAAAAAAAAAGTCAGATCTAGATTCAGAAGAGAACTGCTAGATATTTAAATTTGAAAATAACTTCATATAGTTAAGACTATTGGGCTTGATGCCAGAGTATATAGCTAAATAAAGGAGAAAAACACTAACGTAGAACTCTGAGGAACACAGTTCAAGATGGGGTGGTGGAGGAATCAGGTAAACAGAATGAGGAGCAGAAGCTAGAGGGGAGGAGTAAAACCAGGTGAACATAGCAGCCAGTAAGATTAGAGTATTTTAAGAAGGAAGAGGACAACTGTATGGAATGCTTCTGGGAAGCAAACAAACCTGGAAAGGCTCACTGGAAATCAGCAGTGACCTTAACAAAAGGAGACCAAGTGCATTAAGTGAAATGAAGATGAGGGATCTTGATAGTTAAAAGAGCTAAGTAGGAGCTGATAGGATGTAGGAATCAACTTCAGAATTACTAAATATGCTGCACAATTACAATTTTATATGAATATTAACACATATGTTAATATGCTAGCTTAAAAGTTAAATGAATAGAGAGGATCCATTATCAATGAAGAAGTTTAAGATATAGGCAGAAAGAGATAAAATCAGTATTTTAAGCCTGAGTGTTAGGGAGCAAGTACACAAGTATTTATTTTTTTTTCTTTTTTTTAATCTGTTTTTATTGGGCTACCAGGAAAAGGCTGGATTGCAGCTGAGGTTGGTTCAGAGTATGGTAAGTGCTTGATGCATTTTCCATTTAAAGTCTAGTTCTCTTTGAAACAGTTGGCAAGGCAATATGTTGACTGCAGAGAAATGATTACAAAAAAAGACTAAATTTTGCTGGCAATGTGGAGGCCCTAGTAAAGAGCAGTAATCAGATGTACAGTGGTACTAATTTATTCATTGGTGACTTTTTCTAGGGCTCAGCCCTCTTGGTGAGTAAGGACAATGTGGATGAGTGGGCACATTGAGGGCTGCCAGCTCTCTAGGCAGGAAGGAGCCCAAGAGGCACAAGGGAGTTCAGGGTATTTGCAAGGCAGAGGAAGGATCATGGAGTTTAGGGTAGACAGAGAGGAAAACAAAAGAATGAAGGGAACTAATGAATCCAAAGTAGAAAGTTTCATTTTTGAAGTTATTTCTTAAGTCAGTTGGAAGATCAAAGTGGGGTGGGGGGGTGGCACATGATTCAGAAGTGATGTAGAAGGTTGATGGACAAAGTGCAGGAATATTCAGTTTTGGGTGGGAAGGGATGAAAGGAAAAAGTTACAGGACAAGGAATAAGAACCAAAGTGGGTCCAGGAGAGTTTAACACAGCAGACCTGACTGCTACCCTTTAAATGTGGCCCTTAGCTGATATCTGGAAACTGGATTTCAGGCTTTCCACCATTTCCCAAATTAGTGTGAGCCTGAAATGTTTGTATATCGTATGTGACTCCTTTCAAAGACCCCTCCAAAGTTTGAGCCTGGTTTCCCCTAGGCGTTGCCCATTCATCTTTACCCTTTGCTAATTTTGCTATCTTTATGCTGCAAGAAATCATAGCTCTGAGTAGAGTTATCATGGGTAAACCACAGAAGTTGAAGTCATTTGGAAGGACAGCAGTGTAGAGGAAGAAAAAGGCACGTACTGGGTTTTTCAAGATAATGGGCAGTAATCAGGTAATTAGAGGAGCAAATAGGGAGAGTTCGAGGACCAAATGAGCCTTAACAGAGTAACGTAGTTTTACCAGGAAAGGGAAGGGAGGGAGCAAAGACATCAAGCCCACATCCTGAACATAGGTTTGTAGGGCAAGAAATAGTCCAGCGCTACCAGTGGAAAAGGTGGTGGTGGGGGCAGTCTCCTTAAGGGTCAAAGGTTAAGCACGTAGGGCATTAACCCTGCTTCTACTCTAATATACACATCTACATATGTCTACATTGACAGTATATCAGGGTTTCCTAGTACTTTATGTTAACAAACGACTGGCTGAGCACACTGCTGTGGAGTGGCATTATAGCTGAGCACTCATTCACCAAAGTCTAAGTCCTCAAGCGTAAATCAATGTACCTCTCACACACTCTAGCTTTGGCTTCTTTCATGGAGGAAAAGACATTGCCAGCATTATTTTAACAGCCAAAAGATAGAAATTACCCAAGTGTAACATCATCAGAATGAATAAATTGTGGTCTATTAACACAATGGAGTATTATATTGCTATGAAAATGAACAGTCCACAAATGCAACAATATGGTCAACTCCCCCAAACACATGTTGAACAAAGAAGCTGAGCACCACAAAAGTATATGCTACATAATTCCATTTACATAGAGAACAAAAAACAAGCGAAAGCAATCTCTATCATTAGAAGTCAGGATAGTAGTTATCCTTAAGGATGCAGGGGGCTCCTGGAAGCCCTTGTGTGTGTGTGTTGGGGCAGCTTATGGGATGGGATTACTACAGATATTCTGACTCCTAATCTGGGTGCTTGTTACATAGGTAACTATGACACATGTTTTTCTGTGTGCCTATATTTCAAAACAAAACAGCAATACCCAATATATTTGAAAAAGGTACATATTTCACAACAGTACATTTACTATAGACTCATTTTTGTTGAAAAGTACATGACTGTACAGAACAATGCCAGGCAGAACATACGCTCTGATAGTGTTAACAATGGCTAGCTCTGGTGTTCTCCCCTTTCTTTAACCTATTAAAAAAAAAAATCTTCCATACTTCCCATATCCTTTTTACACTGTATTACCCTTTTCTTTTCCAAATCCTCACCCAAGGATATGGTTTATAATTGATTTTAGAGAGAGCAAGGGAGAGGGAAACCATTTAGTGTAAGCAGAGCTCCAACCAACTGAGCCACCAGGCCAGGGCTACCGTATGTTACTTTTACAAAAAACAAAACAAACCATTACCTAATTGCATTTTATGCAACATTTAAGGCTTCACACCCACTTTAGGACGGAAGAAAATGCTATGATACATTGGGGAATGGAGAAAGGGATAACCATCACCCAACCAATCCACAAAAATATTTACAGAACAATTTCAGCACAAACAAAACCCTGAATTGCAATGTTGGGATTTGCATTCTCAACAATTCTGTGTGCTCTGTGTAGCTAACACCCAAGGATTATCCAGATTAGCTGAGTACCAGGATTATAGAAGCATACTCCAGGCATCTAATAAACATGTCAATGTCCTCTGTACTAGGATAACCGTAAACCATTTACAATCACTATTATCTTGCCTGGGGCCCAGGCTTCTCACAATCCCTCAAGTTTGGCATTCTTTGCTCTCTCCGCCTCCTACTCCCATACTGCTCTTCAAGTCTGGAGGCAAAGGTTAAGACTTTCTGGGCCATGAGCTCCTTGCTGGCTGCTCTCAGTGGTTGCTGCGTACCTAAAGTATGAATCACTCTAAGAAAGCCTCGTTTTTGAACTGAGATATGCTTTGATCTCACAGAGCTGCTGTGTTTCTTTATAAACCACAACACTGGACATCAGTATATTTTAAAACCAATATTCATTATGAACCGGAATCAGATTCAGGTCTATTCTGATGTTTATGACCTAAATCGAAGAACATTTTTACCAGTCAGCCAAGTTCATTAAATATAAAGACAGCTGGAATTTAAAGGACACTCACACCACCAGCTCACAGCTCTGCACCATTACTGAGAACGGAAACCGCGTTAGAATCATAGTCTCACCACAGCTCTTGAAACCAGATTTATAAATGTCCCAAAACCAGAACCTTGCTTTTACTAACACTGGCTCTGAAAAACAGGATGTGTTTGCAGCACTCCTCCTCAGAAGGCTGGAATCACCCCAAGAGCAGTGACTGGGGCCTCCATCTTCACCTTCCTCGTGTACATGGGCTGGCTGGCTGGCTGCCGCTGGCCCCTACCAGCTTCTGATGCTCAAAGCTACTCTCCCTACCACCCTCACTTGATCAACTACCTCTTTGAAGAAGTTGATCCTGTGTCTCCAGAGAAGCTAAGGCAGCCTGCTCTGAGCAAACCTCCATTTAGCATCCTCAGATTCGGGGATAAATGGTGCAACTTTACTTCCCTAAGTTTGAGTCCAACTATATTAATACTTGTTATTTAAAAACAGTCAAAACAGGTAACCTAAGCAAGCTGGAGACAGCTAAGCTCTTTTAAGAGATTACTCTTCTTGATTATGTCGTGATACTCTCCCCACTGTCAGTTTAAATCAGCTTACAGTCTCTTAACTAATAAGGTAGGAGTGTTCTGCAACACTGAATTGAGACATGATTCAATAGGAACTATTATTACAGGGGCTTACAGAAGCTTTTCAGGCAAATAACCCAGAAGCAGGGACAAAAGCCATGTTATGTGAGACACAGACACTACACATAATCATTTCCTGCATGCTAGGAACAAAAAATTCAACCTCAGTAGTCAAAGCAGCCAAACCCTATAGGAAATTCAAGTTCCAATCGTTTGCCCCACATCCTATCCTACAGATATGTCCTCCCCTTATTCCTCCCCACTTCAGTCCTTTCCCTCTCTTCATGCCCCAGTCATAATCTAAATATACTGAATTTGGAAGGATGGGGAAATGAAAAAATGGTCTTACTGAGAAAACTTCAGTAAGGCACTTAAATAAGGGGGGAACTAGATTAGATGAGTCCACTGTGATGTTTTAAAACTGTCTACAAATACCGTATGACCTCGCTTATATCTAATGATATAATCTATTGAATCTAATGAATAAATTGACAAACAGGATGGAAAAAGGTACACATGGAACAGACTGCCAGCTGTCCAAGGGGAAGGTGGCGGATGAAAGGTGAACGGATTAGCTACAGAAAATAGGTGCATAACCTACAGACACAGACAACACTGATAATGGCAGAGGGTAGGGGTGCTGGGTGAGGATGGCCAAAGGTGGGGAAAACGGAGACATCTAAAATGGTGTCAACAAAAAAATAAGTTAAAACAACAACAAAAAAACCCTGTCTTTCCAAACCTGGTTAAGTACCTCTGGCACTTAGACCGATACCCAGGTTCTACTACAAAACTTCAGAATCAGATGTCGCTGTGTGGACCATGGAAATCTGTACTTTAAAAATACTTGTCCTGGCTTGTATGGATCAGTGGATTGAGCACTAGCCTGCAAACCAAGGGTCGCTGGTTCAATTCCCAGTCAAGACACATAACCAGGTTGCAAGCCAGATCTCTGGCCAGGTCCCTAGCTGGAGGCAAGTAAAAGGCAACCATATATTAATGCCTTTCTCCCTTTCTTCTTCCCTCCCTTCCCCTCTCTCTAAAAATAAAATCTTTACAGGTTGCAAGCCACGTCTCCAGCCAGGTCCATAGCTGGAGGTATGTGAAAGGCAACCATACATCGATGTTTCTCTCCTTCTCTGCCTTTCTCCCTTCCCTCTCTAAAAATAATAAATAAAATCTAAAAAAAACCCCTCAAAAACAAAAAAAAAAACCAAACAAACCACCAAACCACCTTAAAAAAACCGACCAAACAATAACACTTCTTGGCCCTGGCTGGTATGGCTCAGTGGATTGAGTGCTGGCCCAAGAGCCTAAGGGTCACTGGTTCAGTTCCCAGTTGGGGCACATGCCTGGGTGTGGAAGTGGGGTCCCCAACTGGGGGGCATGCAAGAGGCAACCAACTGATGCAGCTATTGCACATCGATGTTTCTCTCCCTCCCTCCACCTCTCTCTACAAGTGAAATCTTTAAAAAAAAAAACAACACTTCTCAGATGACTTTGGTAACAGATTTGTGAACCAACAAGGACTGGATGAAGTAGTAACTCACACTGTGATAACTGGTTTCCAAAATGTTGCTTGCTACTGGAAGTAGGGTGGCATTATCCCTGTTCTTCCATGTCTTACATAAAGTGAGTTGGGGGACAGAGTGGAATTCCTAATTGTCCCCCCACATGGAGGGAACATGGCTAGTATTTCTCCAAGTAGATGGGCCACTGCTGTACTTTTGGGGCTGGATAATTGATTATGTGGTCCTATCCAGCATAGCATAGGACACTTACCACCCCTGACCCTTACACTTAAATGCCAATGGTGACTCCTAGTCAATTAGGACAACCAAAATCACATCCATTGTATTCCTAAATAATTCCAGAATGTCAGTTCAGCCTCTGATTGAGAGCCACTGATCTGGATTAACATTCTCATCTTCCTACCCTTCACACTAAGTTTCACTTTTGCTGAACGAAGGTGATTTTAGGAGGAGTCAGCCCTATGTTCTCTTCTCTTTTGCCACCTGCCTACCTACAGAGAGAGCATTCTAGACTGAGGTTTCCCACTTGGCTGCCTTCTCCTGTCAGATCTGAACTTATGTGTGGTCTCCACTCTAGAGGGAGAAAAAGTGAGCTTCTACCTTTACTTAAATTCCTACAATAAATATTTCTCAGAACAAGAGAAATTAATTATTTTAGGAAATATAAACCCAACCATAATCCTGCTGACATTTTAAAAAGATGCCTTTCATTACCTTTCTATTGTAAGACAGTGTTACTGTTTAAAGAGAAAGAACTTTGACGAATATTTTTTATTGAAGAGTTTTATTCTGTCTCAGAGTAAGATCCTTGCTTTAATATTGTAAGGTGCGCTGCAGGTATGCCATGCTGCCAGTTATTACTGGGGCACCAAGAGCCCGAGTCAGTGACCCAGAGAGCTTGGAAAAAGCATGAATTCATACTTTTAGAGAATGTAGAACTGGTATTTACAGTTTTTCTTCTTGAAACCAGCCAAGGACATCTGAAACAGTCTACAGGTATTGCCATAGTACTTGCTTTGATGTTCAGAATGTCTCAGAAATGTGTTCAGTATCATGATTTGTGGGTCCTCCAAAAGGTTTTGTTGTTAACATGCAAACAGTATTAAGCAATATTATCTAAATTATGGCTGTCAAGTACTGAAGCTTAATAATGAAACAAAATTACAAAACATTTTCTTGTACAGCTATACAAAAGATATAAAGTTAAAAATATCAACCATCTTTAAATATTCCAATTCTCCTATGGTGCTGTTTTCCATATCTTTATCACTACTAAATAGTTTAAAGAGAAAGTTAATAAAATTAAAAGATAAAAATATTTAAATCTTTGGATCCCTTTATTCCATGGCCATCATAAAAACACAAAAGCGGCCAGATTTCTCCCCCTGCTATAGCTTAAATATCAAAAAAGATTTAATTTATAGTAGTAATGAACTCTATTTTGAGTCATTTGTGGATCAGAGGCCTAAGACCAGTGTTGTTATATTTCACAGGTTGCCAAAATCATTTCTAACACTGACTCCTCTTGAAATATAATGGAATGAGTCAACTTATCACAATAAAATCCCAGGCATTATCAGAAGAACAGGTTAATTGATGCCTAGTTTTATTGCCTTAAAAAAAGGAGGGGTTACTTATTTGAAAATACAGCTAAGTACATTCTTATCTATGATTATTTACATTCATATACTGAAAATATCTATTATTTGGACAAATCCTGTAATATGCCATTTACTATAAAATTAAGTTCTTACAATGTGCATGAGTCATTTATCCTTTTTATATAACAAAAGAATGTATCAAATCTTCATTTGTGTTCCAAACATTAAAAAACAAAATGAAAATATAAAATCTTAAGCCTGGAAAGCTATGAAACAAAAGACCCACCCATAACTCTGTTCCTCAGCACATCAACTTCTGCAAGGACACAGTATGTTTACTGACTTTAAAATGTTTATTCTTTAAAAAATTAGTTGCTTTTTATACAGCTATACAAAGTTCTTAATGTTTCTTTGGCAATGGAATATACTGGAATTTTACAACTATATAAAAAAGTTACCTTTGCCTAAGAAACAGTATTTACTGTGTGTACATAGTTGACTGACAAAATTCTCTACCATCCAGCAATCTAATTAATTGATGAAATAAGCTACCTCAAAAGGGATATGACAGGATTTCCAAAAAGAAAGGCAAAAGACACGCACGCGCACACACACACACAACCTTCTGTGGCTCAAAACACAGTATCACAGCCCTATCTGCAGGCAACTTGCAATAATTGCCAAATACAATTTAGTGATAAGAAAAATCCTTTCAGAGATGAAAATATACCTGTAAGTCCCATTGAAGTACTGCTTCAGTTTAACTATACGTAAGAAATTACTTAACCTTCTATTTCAAATATATTTAATGCTCATTATTAAAGATGAGCGGCCCCCCTTGCCCAACCAACATAACTGCATTGTATCTTGAAATTAAGCCGAAAGGAAAACAAACAAACAAACAAAAACAAAAACCCAGTGCTGGTGACAAATATACAGCGAATTCACTTCTTCATTCTTGGTTAAAGACTGAAACCAATTCTCAGGACCATGAAGAGCTAGAAATTCACCTATTTTCAAAGACTTGTTTGTAGACTATGCAGCAACTTTGTTGTCTTTCTAAAAAAGGAAAAAAAAATTAGCTCATGCTTCAGATTATTGGTTAATAATTATTTTTTTCTAATTTGCTTAAATGTATTTTACATTACCTTTAAATACACTCTCCTTTTACTTTCATGTACACATCTGTACCACTGAGTTCCAGGAAACACTTTTTATAACTTCCACACCCAGGAGGAGCTCATTATTTGTTAATGGCATTTTCTAATTAATAGAGTTTAAAGCAGTTGTGTTTTAGGCTGGTTCCAGCAAGAAATAACCCTCCTCTAAGATATAGGTATACCCCACTCTCTTTGGTTGCCATCCCAATAATCTCTAAAAACAATTAAAAAACTCCAACCTTCAACATACTAGTCACATTCATCAAATACAACGAACAACGTATTATGGAAGATTAATAAAATTTAAGTCTTTGACATGTTTACTATTAAGTAATAAAATATCCGGTCAGTAAAATAACATTTTTCTTCAAAGGGTCATGCCAGAAGAAAGCAATGATTTAGAAATTTATTTTAAAGGATAACTTTTATATTTTAAATAAGTTCTGAGAATCAGAGTTGACTGGAAAATTTAAAAAAGTAACTAGGGAAAAAGCAGTAAAAATCTCAAGAAGCCTCTAGCTTTCCAGTGGGACTAACCCTAAACTAAAGGGCTGTACGTACATACACAGCATCAAAGCTAGGGGTTTCCATTTTTCTCAGAACTGATTGCTACCACACACTTGCTTTTACAGCTGCTTCTCACCCTATTATAAACACACATTTCCTGTTAAAGACTTAACTTTATCTCTGTATATAACAGCAAACCATTTGTACAATGTTATTAAATTGGAATACATACAGCATGATGTTAAATTGGTCCTAAAAGAATTAAGCTGAGATGATCCTGCCACCCTCCACCAAAGCCAACTTTCACATGCTCTGATTTTTAAAAATCTTTCAGAAAGCTATTTGATTAATCCAGACCTATTAGGATCCAAAACCTGTGGTTTTCTGAAAAAAGGAAAAAAAAAAAAAAAGAAAGAAAAGCAAGAAAGAGGAGGGAAAAAGGGAGAGACAGAGAGGTAGAGGGATAGAGAGGAGAAAGAACCACAGTCATTTGGGACACCCCAGTGTCTCTGGACACTCTCTTAAGTTAAGAAACATACTCAAATGAGAGGCAGTCTGTCTCATGCACCCTGGTGGTTTAACCTCTCAGCAGCACCATATAAAACAGGAGCTGGCTGTCCTCATATTATCCTTGGACTGATTCCCCGCATCGTCCACCCAGCCAAAAAAAAAGAAAGAAAAAGAAAGCACCATAGGACCAAACTCGTTACAAGTTTATGTTTCTGACATTATTCTTAAGAAAAATTGGGATGAAAGTCAGAATGAGTTTTGGCTTTATTATAAATATTAGCTTGTACCTGTATCAAAAGAGTTAACTTCTAGCCCTGGCACAGGGATAAGGTGCCAGCCTGTGAACCCAAAGGTTCCCCAGCCAGGGCACTTAACCAGGTTGCAAGCCAGGTCTCCAGCCAGGTCCGTGGCTGGAGGCAGGTGAAAGGCAACCATACATTGATGTTTCTCTCCCTCTCTCCCTTCCTTTCTCTCTGGAAATAACAAATAAAATCTTTAAAAAACCAAACAAACACAAAAGTTAACTTCTCTGGGCCCTTGGTTTCCTAATTATGTATTGGGATGAGGTGGGACAGTGGTACAAATTTGGCTGATATTTTTAAAAAGTTCTAGAAGTCAATAATCCTATCAAACCCCTGTTTTCATTAAACAATCAGGTTTGCTTATGTTCACCCTAATTATGTAATAATTACATAATTCATGCCATAAACATCTGTCTCTGAGAAGTATTCGACATTTGGAAATGAGTTTAATCCCTGCAGGTAAATCTCTTTTACCTAATAGTCATCCCTCATTTCTACCTTTATAGGTGTCAGATGATATGATTTAGAAGGCACAGGCCACTGAGAGGCTAGGGTTCTCATGGCAAACAGAAGGGTCATTCCCCTTTGGAATGCAAATAAAGGGCTAGCTACACTGATGGGCCTTCAGCATCATTAAAGGCTAAAGTAGTGTACTCCTAGTTAACACTTAAGCATTTACTTCAAGCCCATTATGGCTCCATGCTGAGCACGGTGTTTTGGTGAAAAAAGTAGAATACATACTCACTGATGCCAAGAGGCCTGAATCTAGCTGGTAATGCAAAACAAAACATAAGAAATAGGGAACATGAGTATATTTAAAATGATGAAAGCAGACTTTGCAGGTGAGAAAAGGAAGAAATCAGTGGAGGGAGGAGGTTTCGAAGGACACAAGAAACCTTGGGCAAAAGAATGTGAAAAGTAAGTGAAAGGGAGCCCCTGATTTTTGCCTGTGTCTGACTTCCCACTGTACTATAAACACCAAGAAGGGGGGAACTATTTTGAGTCTATTTTGCTTAGCAGCAATGTCCAGCTTAGTGCTTGGCATATATGGAGAATTCAATAGATTTGGTCAGAGGTGACCATGAGTTAACTTAAGTTAAAGGGTAATGAGAGATGAGGCTAGACATGTCAAGAGGGACCCTCACAGTTAAGAGGAGGCAGTGCAATGTCACATTAAAATCTTTTAACCACTGAGGCAATGCCTTAGGGTCCAGTGAATCTGTCACTCCTTATAACACCCAAGATTTTGTTAGGGATACACTAGTGCAGGTACAGACTCATGCAGACAACCCTACAATGCATTCTAATTCTTCAATATACAGATTGGGGCAAAAGCAGGTTTTGTACATGTGGATAAGAATACAATAATTAGTAAGAATAAACTTTGTGTTTCGTGTACTCACAACTGTAAATCTACTTTTGCTCCACCCTCTATGCAATGTGGATTTTACCCTAAAGGCTCAAAATGACTGAACAGCGAGACATGGCTTCAAAAAAATGTTTGCACCCTAGCTGGTGACACAGTGGATGGGTGCTGGCCTGTAAACCCAAGGGGTCGCTGGTTGGATTCCCCAGTCAGGGCACATAACCAGGTTGCAAGTCAGGTACCCAGCAGGTGAAAGGCAACCATACATCGATGCTTCCCTCCCTTTCTTCCTCCCTCCCTCCCTGCCCTTTTCTCTGAAAATAATAAATAAAATCTTAAAAAAAAAAGTCAAGAGTATTAAAAAAACTAGAAAGACCTAAAGTTAGGTAGATGGTCATTAGTCTCAAATCTTGCAGGGCAGGTAAGGGCAAATATCTATGAAAAGGCTACTGAATTCTGTACGCAAAATGTCACTAGCAAGAGCAGTAACAGTGATAAGCAAGACATTTTCTAGTCTCACAGCTGCAATGGCAGTTCTGCAAGTGAGAAGTGCTGCAGCTCCATTAGGCCACCAAGATAATACCACAGGCATCAAAACTAACAGATGATACCTAAAAGCCACTAAAACTGAACATTTAAGAAGGAGCTCAACAATGATCAGTTTTAAATATTGGATAATTAAATTCCTGCCAGTAGGTCTTTTTGTTTCTAGAGGCCTTTGATAATTTCTAGTAGATATTTTTATAAGGGGATTTTGATTCTTTCTCTGATTAGATGCCTTTTCTGCTATCCTTAAAAATCAATAAACTAGGATAGTGACATTGATTTACAAACTTCTTTAAATAAACACATATAAACATACTACACAGAGCTACACAATTTTCTAGCAGCAGTTCCCAAATGTCAATATATCATGAGATTTTCAAGACCATGGCAAAATAGTAAAATGAGTTGAGTTTTCCACAAAACTAAATTAAGAGCACTGACCAGGGACCAAATTTACTAGGTTTAAGACTTAGCATCATCATTTACTAGATGACCTTGGGCAAATTATTTAATATTTCTACATCTATTTCCTCATTTATAAAATGGGAATCAAAACTACACCAGAGTTGCTATTAGGTTTAAGTGAAATAATATGAAACAGATTTAGAACAATGCCTAGCACATGAAAAATACAATATAAATGTTTGCTGCTATTGAACATATAGGTTTGTCTTCCATCGTGAAGTATGTCCCTTCCTAGACTCTTTTGGTGTTAAAGCACACTTAATAATCTGAAATACAGATGGTATGATATAATCTTCTTTTGGATAATGGCTTTAATGTTCCTCCAGCTAAAAATAATTTTAAAAGAAGAAGAAAAAAGGGAAATAATTTTAGGTCATTTCTAATAGTTTTTTTGGGAGAAATTTTACCAATCCATAAACTCTAAAGCCACAATTCTCTAACAGACAAAAAAGACTTATTAGTCAAGAAGTTATTGCTCTATAAAATTACATAAATATTCTATTTAGGTGAAAATGAGTTATACAAATGCCCTAGAAATATTCACCCAACATAGATAAGGTTAAAAACAGTTTGAGTTTCACTGAAATGTATACACTGTTCGGCATGTAGCTTTATGAAAAGCATATATTTACCCTATATTCAAAATCTGCAAACTCCCTGCCCCCACGACCTCCTCTGAATCCACCACGAAATCCTCGTGGGGCGGTGAAGGTGCCACCTCTGCCACCACCACGCCCTCGGCTACCACGGAAACCGAGACCTCCTCTGCCTCTGTACCCCCCACGGCCACGGTTTGGACGAAGTGGGATTCCAAATGTCTCAGCATTTAATCTTCTTTCTTCAGCCCAGGTTGGTCTCCGTTCTCTGTTATAAGAATAAATAATCTTTAGTGTATATCAAGCATTAAGACATTTTCTTTCAAGCAAAACTATGTAGCACTAATTCCCAAATTAAGACAAAACAATTTCTAAAGCTCAAATAGGAATAAGCACCTTATCTAAGTCATTACAAGCTGTCCATGGTAATTATTTCCTACAATGTTAATTTCATGTGACAATATGACATATTTAGATTCTTGCAAAAAAGAAACATGATAAATAGTACTGATATAATGTGACTGGCAATTAACTCCACCCTCCACTCAGCTTCAGTGAAAGAGAAGGCAAAGACAGTAAAGGAAACCCTGTCTCAGGAATCTGGGAGCAGGAGGGTAGGTCCCTGAATTTCCAGTATGATTCTAGCCCAATTCCTGGGCCTGATGCCTGAAGCCAGGTGTCTGCATCCTAGAGCCCAACCAATCACAGGGCTCAAAATCATCCCCATTCATTTTTTTTTTTTTAAAAAAACATGGAACGCTTCACAATTCTGCAAGTCATATTTGTACAGGGGCCATGCTAATCTTTGTATTGTTCCAATTTTAGTATATGTGCTTGCCAAAGCAAGCACTCCATTCATGTGTAAACTGAAGCAGGTAACTGTCACCAGGTGGCACTAAACTGCAACCAGGAGGACAATTTGGATTGGTGAGCAGAAACCCTGGAATTCTTTAGTTTGTTATGCTAGGTCCTTTAATTAACCTGACAATTTTCTGGATCCACATTTACTGAAATGTGGCAGTTTTACTACATCAGCAAACTTCAAGGTAACATTAGTACTTTTGGCCCCTGCTTTATTTGAACTACATGGCAGAGGGGTAAAGTAAAGGTCTTACTGAGATGTTAGATGATCACTTCTGTTTTAATTACTAACTTTAATTTTTAGTACAATTTTTTTCTTCTTGCAAAATAAAACATTAAAAATAAGTCACTAGATATTTTTAAGTAGTCATTAAACTTTGTGAATTTATAAGAAATCATTTCACACTTCCACATTCTAAGAGCTTAAGAGCAGCTTAAAAGACTGTACCTATTATCATCACAAGAAATATTATCAAAGAAGGATTTAGTTTTGTCATAATAACAATTAGGTCCAAGTGGATCTTCTTCATCTGCATTTCCTTCACTGTTTTGAGTATCAACTCCTGAGTCTCCTTTATCTTCACCATTCACAGGCTTCTCCTGTTTTTCAAGTTTATCTTCTACTGGAAAAAAAAGGGCACATACCATAAAAGTCAAGACCTGTACTAAATAGCAATGATTCACTAGTCGAATAAAAGTATTTTCTGAGTAGAAAATAAAAATTCACCTTTCAATTTAAGTTTATTATGAAACTCTCTGTCAATCTCTTCCTTGTTAAATTGTGCATTTGCACTTTCAAAGTCAAAGTCTTTCTCAAATTTCATAGGACCATCTCGCCGGATACCAAATCTCCCCCTGCCACCTCGATGACCTCCACGCCCTCTCCTTGGAGCTGATGGAGCACCTGGAACTATGTTATTAAACAAACAAATAAAGAAAAAAAAACTGATTTAAGACAGAAGGCATTATTGTGATTTTCATATTAAGCGATCAACAACAGAAATGCTTACAAGTCTATACATTTATTATATTTGTATATAAAAAATGAAGTGTCACTAACAATATATAGCACACATGACATTTACATTTATGGGGCTCACACTCATATATGTAATTGATACAATGCATAGTCAAACAATTTGTGAGACTTTGATATAGAAATTACTATTTACTCCTTGATGGCAGGGGCTATGTTTTGCTCATATCCTGATCACCTACGGAGTAACAAATACAAAGGAGGTTCTCAAAGTTTAGAAAGCCTTTTATGAAAAGGATCACAGGGAGCAAGATTTATAGTAAGCAAAATAACTAATCAAACTGCAAGGTAGGAGGTGTTATGTCTACATCACAGATAACACAAAAGACAATAAGCACCAGGTCTCAACCACTCCAGCTACTTCCTATTCCAACTTTGTCTCCCTCTAAGTGGCTCCATATTATTCAAGTCTTCTTGTACTGAATCTTTTTCTGTAATATAACAGGATTTATAGGGTACAATAAAGCAACACCAAAGCAGCACAAGCTATAGTGAAAACTTCAGAACCCAAATAGCTAATGCAAGAGTAATAGTTAAGAAAAAAATACAAAACAAAACAGGAACATGGAATAGGTACTTGATGTGAGTTAACAGAAACATACAGAGCACAAAGCAGTATGATTTCAATAATTAGAATGATGTGTAATGTTTAATATATACTGACAAAGATTAGAAGTGACTATAATGACAGGTTTGTATTCACTCAAGTTTGTCAAACTGGCCAAGTTTGAGAAAACAAATCACAGCCCACACCCTTAGTAGCACATCCAGACACTTAAATCTAGTTAAACAGGATATTTAAAACATTAAACTTTACTATTAAAAATACCTTGGCCAGAAGCCAGGAAGTACAATATGCAATTTCTATCTTAGAGTAACCACTACTGTGTTAAGGAGCCTCTGGGTGATGAATTTGAAGATGAGTGAAAGATACTTTTATTTGGTATTTATTTATTTTGGTTTTAAAGAGATGAGGGGGTGGGGAAGGGACAGAGAGAGGGAGAGGGAGAGGGGGAGAGGGAGAAGAGAGAGAAAGAGAAAGAGAGAGAATAACACATCATAGATGCAGAAACATAAATGCAACATAGATGCAAGAGAGAAACTAACCGGTTGCCTCCCACAGGTACCCCAAAGGGGGACTAAAACCACCACTCTTTGATACATGGAAATATGGGCCGAAGATCTAACCTACTGAGTCACCCAGCCAGGGCTATTTTATATAACTTTTAAATGGTGAAAGTTATTGTATTTTGAGAAGGGGTTCTTTCTTTTCCCAAATAAAAAAAAAAAAAAAAAAAAGAAAGAAATGTAATAAATCAAAGCAGAAACTCTGTGTTCTATGGCACATAGCACAAAAATCTACAGGACAAATGAAATGTTTATACATTTAAATAGATCTAGTATTCTAGAGTTAAGTGAAAGATCACTTTCTAATTCTTATCTAAGTAAGGTGATCACGTTGCTTTAATTTTTTAATTTGAAAGTTTTAAATGGTAACTTATTCTCTACTAATAAATTAGAAAACATTAATAAACAAATTTAGGATAAATAAAATAATTATAAAACAAAGTATAGAAACTTCTTATATCAGTTAACAATGAAAGAAAGTTAAAAGTTCTTCAACAATTACTTCAAAAAAAAAAGGCTCCAGGCTTAAGTAATTTTAACGGGAAAATGTCAAATTTAAAAGGTACATTCCATTCTTAAAAGCAGAGAAAACAATTTTATAATGCCAATATGAAACTGACACAAAATGAATAGAAAGGTAGTACAAAGAGAAAGCCATACAATAATGCAAATATGAGTGCACAAATCCTATTAGCAGATTAACGTTCAAGAATATATTAACAGAAGATGATTTCCAGTAGCTGTGACTCAGGCTGGCACTGCCTTTTCCCCTCACCTTCCCCTCCCCACTTGCTACCTAATAAACCCTTCCTTTCCTGTCCAAATAAATAAAATTAAATTAAAAAGAATATATTAAAAGACAAAATGCCTACTACTAAGTAGGGTTTATTCCAGAAATGTAATGCTGCTTAAAAGAAACTTTTATTTTAAAATAATTAGGGAAAAAACACCCTAAAAAATAGTATGGAGTGGTCCTATACCCCAATCACCCAGCTTCTCCTCTAAAGCTAACATTTTAATTAACTATACATGATCAAAACTAGGAAAGTGACATTGGCACAATGTAATTAGCCACATTACAGATCTTAATTCAGATTTCAACAGTATTTGCCACACATACAGATCTGCACAACTACCACCAAAAAATAAGAAACTGTTCTGTCACCACAATGAAACTCCCCTGTACTACTCCTTTAAAGCCACCAACCTTGCCATTCATTTTTTATAATTATTATTCACCACTTTTCAAGTGTTCTCTCTATTGAGAAGCATAAAATAAGGACTTCAGATCCAAGTAATTTACCTATTTGTCTCTTGCTATCATTTCTGAGTTGCTCATTTTCTGGTCTTGAAACTTTGTGTACTTCAGCTATAAAAGACATACAGAGTAACAACTTAGCTCAGGACACATAATCAAAGATTTCTGTAAAGTTATAATTGAGGAAAAACCCCCAAAACAACCATTTCCAAATCTATACCCCCACCACCATCACTACTTTGAGCCAAATTTGAAAAAATGAACATTCCATCAAGTTCAGTTACAACCTTCTAGGATCATCATATAAAGTATATCTTTTTTATGAAAATAAGGTGAATGGAAAATGTTGATGAATCAGTTAAGCAATTAGTAAATAGCTAAAGTTCTACCTCGCCTGTGCTCTTGATTCTCTATTGCTTTTTGGCTGGCAGATGGTAAAGGCCTGGTTGATACAGGGCTCCTTCTCCCAACAGGTGCCGGAGCAGGTAAGTGGGCCGAGGCGGTCTGCACTGCTTGTTCCATGGTAGGGCTTTTTCTCAAAGGATCTAACTGAGGGCTTGAACGACCTAAAATGTAACCAAAAGGTAAGAAACTACCCTACCCTTTGGGGATTTAAAAATAAACTAGATCCAAAAAAAATCTAGTTTTACTTCTATCAATTCAACTCCTTAGCACAAATTTGAATTTTACTATACCAGAGTTTAAAACTGATTATCTTTAGTGGGCTGGTCACTAAGAAAAAGAAAAACAAGTAAAAACAAAACAAAAACCCCCAATCAAAAAAACTCTGGAATTTTATCTGTATTTCTATCCACTGAAGTAAGAGTTAAGTGAGTTTTTCAAAAACTTCTGCCTGGTCAAGATTCCCTAGGAATATTACTAAAGATCATGCTGTAGGTCAGGTGCTGGTTTCCCACAGTCACCATAACCACAAGATTCTATTGATACTTTAGTCATTATTTCCAGAGGCTTTAACATTTTTGGTACTTTCTGAAGATAATGTTTAAAGTGATAACCTTTAAAGGAAGTAAAGAACTAGAAAGTTAGGTGAAATTGAAGTTCTTCAACATTGTAGGGGCTTAGGCAACGTCAATACTAAAAGGCCCTTTGAATAATTACATGCAGTGATACTCATTCCTTGCCATTCAAAGGATCTCTTGTCAAGTTTTTCATATAGGTATTTACAAGATGAACAGAAAAATGCAGTATCAGGAGCTCCCATCATATGTTTCCCTATGTTTGTGATAAATCTCTGGTTCGAGATGCTCTTATATTCCATGACATTGTACCAAAATATTTTGCTTAAAATAAATTATGCTCATTTTATTAAAAAATAATCCTAAATATGCTGCAAATGTCATTACCCGCCTGTGCATAAATGCACAGGCTTCAAACAACTGGTGAACTGGTAAGTGCTGACAAAGCATTGGTTGTTGTATACTGGATGTTTCAGGAATCATTTATTAGTAATACTTTCCACGTTTATGGTTATCTAAGGTACACAATTGCAAATGTGCATCACCATTTCCAGCTATTAATGCCAAAGTTTATTCTGTCAATAGAAACACTTTAACTTTCCCCCTGATTAAAATGGGAAATCATGGTGGTTTATATATAACTTTGGCCTATGAGAAATATTTTGTAATCACTTATGACCTCATGAAAGGGATTTAATTTATAAAATAAATACTAAGTTTTTTGAAAATACTATTGTTTAGTTTTATAATTCTACATTAAATAATCTTCTAAATTTATAAAACTTACTTCATCAGGCTTTTCTTTGAGAAAGACCCTATAACAAGTATTGCAGAACCACAAACAATCGGGTGATTATAGCAAATAAGAACCTATTTTTTGTGTACTTTAAAACTGTTGTAATTAGGCCCTGGCTGGTAGCACAGTGGATAAGGTGCCGGCCTGAGAAACCCAAAGGTCGCAGGTTCGATTCCCCAGCCAGGGCACATAACAAGGTTGCAAACCAGGTCTCCAGTCAGGTCTGTGGCTGGAGGCAGGTGAAAAGCAACCATACATTGAAATAAATAAATAAAATAAATAAATATTAAAAAGAAAAAGAAAAAAAAATGTTAAAAAAAACCCTTCTAATTAAAGTCTACTAGTCATGATGGTAATTTTGTTATAAATACAGATATAGAGGCAACACTAGATCTACTATTAGGAATAAATACAATAGCTGTTTTAGTATAATAAAAACACAAGCCTTGAGCTATCTACACATTCCTAACACAGTAAAAGAAAATTCTAGGTGTTTTAATTTTATAAAATTCAGAAATTATTGTTGGTAAAATTCAAAGCAGGTTCCCAGGCTTTCTCTGCTATTCTTTATCTAAATATACCCCTTTCTTAGAATAAGTACATATTTAAAATTGAAAATTTTTTACTTAAAATTTAGTCTAGTCTTAAGTATGTGGGAAGGAATCTATTTCCCCCAATAATTAGGCAGTTGTCTGTCCCAATATCATTTATTGAACAGCTAGCCTTTCTCTAATTTAAAAATAATATCTCTCTCATATACTAATTACTTATTTATAATTGGATCTGTTTCTGACTTTTCTGTTCCACTCATTTAATTTATTCCTGCAATGTTTTATTTTATAGATAATTTATCATTGAGTAAGCAAGCCCTATCTCATTACTTTATTTTAAAAATACGTCTAGCTATTTATTTTAGAAAGAGGGGAAAGGAGGGAGAAAGAAAGGGAGACAGACATTGACTGGCACCTCTCCTATGTGCCCTGACGGGACTGAACCAGAAATCCAAGCAATGTGCCCTGACTAGGAATCAAATCTGCAACATTTTGCTTTGGGTGATGATCCCCAACCAATTGAGCCACACTGGTCAGGGCATCCACATTTACAGTTAAGATAGTATGTGTATGTGTTTAAATTCTCATACCATTCCATTTAGATTTATTAAAGTATATTTAATTAATAAATATGAAAAGTAAAGACTTTCTAATGTTTCATCTTTGTATCTAGGAATAAGATGTTTCTCTAATTTTATTACGTTATTAGGTCTCTCTATTACCATTAGAATTTTTTGTCATAGAGCTTGGCCTTATTTCTTATCTATTTTATACATAATTTCCATTTCTCATTATTTTGAACGTCACATTTTATCCCCCTTACATAATCAGGTTAGGTTAGGGCAACTCTTGATTTTGGTAATTTACTTTATATTTTCCCTCTAATTTAAATCCTTTACTAGTTCTAGGAACTCATTTGTTTCGTGAATTCTTAATTCCAAGTAGAAAGTAAAGGTATTGACAAATAATGCTAATTTTAGTATCTATGCCTCATTCCTTTTTCATGTGTTCCTAATTAAGCTAAAAATTCCAAAATAATGCTAAATAGCAATGATAATAGGCATCCTTATTTATGGTTTTAATAAAAATTCTTCATATTAAGGTTAATGCTGATTATTGATTACGTTAGCAAACATCTACTGATCACGTTCTATGTGGTAGGCACTAGGCTAAGGGCACTGCACACATTAAAATAATTAATCTGCACAATAAGTCAGTTACCAGTAAAGTCTCATTTTATATGAAAGATTAAATATTTTCCCTAAGAAAAAAAAAGTTTAAAAAATAAAACAAACCCATACACATTGAAGTATACTTAACTTAGAAAAAGTTTGGAAGTATGCACAATAAAATGTAAATATTACTAATTTTTTGGGTAATGATTTTGTATTTTAATTTTTTTCTTATGCTTACTGTATTTATCTACAACAAATTTTTAGAATATTTAAGTTACTAATATAAATAATAGTAACTACAACTGCTTCAAAATATCTAAAGTGACATAGACAGAATTATGTTTAGCTTTGGCTTGATTTTACCCTCAATTGCCTTTAAAAATACTGTCTTGTATTTATAGCACCTTTTTGAAATGACTTCACATTGTTTTATTTAAAAGTAAACATCCAAGCCCTGGCTGGTGGCACAGTGGATAAGGTGCCAGCCTGAGAACCCAAAGGTGGCTGGTTCAATTCCCAGCCAGGGCACATAACCAGGTTGCAAGCCAGTTCTCCTGCCAGGTCTGTAGCTGGAGGCAGATGAAAGGCAACCATACATAGATATCTCTCTTCCTCTCTCCTTTTCCCTCTCTCTAAAAATAATAAATAAAACCTAAAAAAAAAAAAACAGTAAACATCCAGCTCTGGTTGGTGTTGCTCAGTGGATTGAACACTGGCCTGGGAACCTAAAGGTTGCTGGTTTCATTCCCAGTCAGGTCACATGCCTGGGTTGTGTGCCATGTCCGCTGTTGGGGTTATGCGAGAGGTTACTGACCTATATTTCTCTCACACATAGATGTTTCTCTCCCTCTTTTTCTCCCGTCCTTCCCTTCTCTATAAAGAAAAAAAGTAAACACCCATATAAAGCAATGAGCCAGTAACATCCACTGTGGCAGTAGATAAAAATTGGTATGAAATCTTGAGACCACTGGGTGGGGGTAGGGATAAGAAACAGGATAGTTTAAGAAGCTTATTTAAATGCAGACCCCCACAAGCTCCAAGGATTCTACTGTCTAAATTTTTAAGCATTCTAGATGATTCGGTTGTGGGTGGTCCACACTGAGAACAACTGGTCTAGATCTGCAACTTTCAACTTTTTTTAAAAAAATTTTATTATTGTTGTATTACATCCATCCCCATTTCAACTTTTTTTTTTTTTTTTAATCTCATGGCACACACAAACTAAGCGGCACACCAACAATGTATTTTTTGCTGATCTAACAAAAATATGTATAATTCTGATCCATTCACACTGGGACAGCTATTGTTGTGTTTTAATTTTTTAAGGGAAAAGAGGTCAGTGGCCCTAACTAAACAGTCAAGTATTGCATGTTTTTATAGTTCTTTTTTTTAATTGATTTTTTTGGGGGGTGGTGAGGGAAGAGAATGAGAGATAAACATCGATTTTTTGTTCCACTAATTTATGCCCTGACTGGTGATCAAACCTGCAACCCTGGTGTATCAGGACAATGTTCTAATTAACTGAACAGCCAGCTAGGGCCTAAAATTCTTGCAGCACACCAGCTGAAAATCACTGCTCTAGATACTTGTAAGGATGCTAGGGAAGATGTAAGAGCATAATGACCAGTTTGTTCTTTCAGATGTTACTTCAAATTCATTAAGGAGAGTTCATCTTCAGTGGTGTATCTGGGATTAAGTATAAAATTAAAAAAGAAAAAAGTCAAACTTAAGAAGGAAAGTTCACTGCTTCAGTTTTATGACCTAAGAATTATAAGAAGTCTAAATAGTGGAAGTCATTCAATAATATATTGTAATAGCAATTAGAAAAAATTTAAAAGAACCATATTAAATTATACACAAGATTTACAAGTTGCAAAAGTACTTAATTCAGAGACAGACAAAACCACTATAAGAGTTTAGAATGAAAATATTGAAAGAAAAGGACAGCTTACTTTGAGATAACTGTGTTTTTACAGATCTTGTATCCTGTGTAAAGGCTGAACCAACCGCACTACTTTGGGATAAGGTACCACTGTTTGATGTTTCTGTTCCAAAGGATGTCAAGGAGCCTCCAGCTTTAAGAGATATTTTTAATGACAAAAGTATTATTTTTAATTTAAAAAATTTAAACCTTTTAATTATATAAAGTAACGTACCACTTTAATGATAATTTTCACCACTATTCTGTATCCCACAAATTAATCATAGAAATTAATTAAAGTGCATTAAAAATCAGTTCGAGAAATCTCTGCCAATACTGTATAGGAAAAAAAATATGCCAATCGATTCTCCAGCATCCTATATGCAAAAATTTTCCTAACATATGCCATACTGTCCTCAGCAGCTGCACAAATGAGACAACAGGGACCCTTATCAGACTGAGGTAGCAGAAATGGTACATTCTACACCAACATACACCTTTAACAAACCCATAACGCATGAAATATCTTGCTATTTTATCCTATTTTCTTCTCTGTATCATTCCAATTTTACTATATGTGCTGCCTAAGCGAGCACGCGATTTTATCCTGTTTTATAGTCAGAATTTTATGCTAACTGTAAAATTCTTAAGTTTACCTTCTAAATATTTATCAAGATTAGTGATTAAAAATTACCTTGCACAAAACACTAAAAGAATCATCTATTTACCCAGCTAAAATGTACCCATCTGTCTTGTCTATTCATCCAGGGTCCCTTCATCTTGCCCATAACAGTACCATGAGACTTAGCATGCCATGGCTGCTTTGCTGCTTGATTTATTGCGAGGTAATAAATTTCTCCTAAGCATCCATAAATTATTCAAGTCAATAATGACCTAATATTTGCATATAAGAATCAGTTTAGCTGTAATGGTGCTTTAATTCCACCCCGTACATCATTCCTTTCAATGTATGATAGTATCTGTTTCCCTATAATCTTGCCAAAAGAGAATATACTCAAAACTTCTGGGTTTTGCCAAAATGATAATGAAAAATGCTGTGTTGGCGTAGGTTTAACTTGTTTATCTCTTATTATAAGCAAGATTTAAACATCTTTTCAATTTAAGGGCCATTTTTTTTTTTCTGGAAAAAAAAAAGCAATGGTAGTTCTTATGCATTACCTATTATTCTATTGGGCAGTAGACATTTATTTTTAAAAGCTCTGTAAGTGTATTAATCCTTCATGATATAAATTGCAAATAAAACTGTAAAAAGATCATACTACACAAAAATTAAAGTGGGAAAACTTTTTTCCTAATCAAATAGCAATAGTGTAACCCTGATTTACTTAAACTTCCATTTGAAATCAGAATACTAGGCCTGGCTGAGTAGCTCAGTTGCTTAAGAATGTTGTCCTGATACACTAGGTTGTGGTGGGTTTGATCCCTGGTCAGGGCACATACAAGGATTCAAATAATGAATAAATAAATGGAACAACAAGTCAATGTTTCTCTCCACCTCCCTCCGTCAAGTCAATACATTAAAAAAAAATAATACTAAAGACCAAAAACGAAAACATAAGACATGTTTTAAAATCTGACTTAATTTGTATCAACACAAACTCTATTTTAAGTCCTTTCCTATAAAACATCTATCACTTTAATCAACACTACAGTTTTCATCTTCCTCCTTATTTAACGACTTTTAAATATTCTCAAATTAGCTGCTCCACAAATTATCCTATCCATACAGAAATAAAACAATCTAAGAAAATATCTGCCCTGGCTGGTGAGGTTCAGTGGACTGAGTGCTGACCTCTGAGCAGAAGAGTCAGTGGTTCAATTCCCAGTCAGGGCACATGCTTGGGTTGCAGGCCAGATCCCCAGTTGGGGGTGTGGGAAAAGCAACCAATGGATTAATGTATCTTTCTTTTTTATTTTTAAAAAATTTTTATTTATTATTTTTAGAGAGAGGGGTAGGGAGAGACATCAATGTATGGTTGCCTTTCACCTGCCTCCAGTTACAGATCTGGCTGGAGACCTGGCTTGCAAACTGGTTATATGCCCTGGCTGGGGAATTGAACCAGTGACCTTTGGGTTCACAGGCTGGCACCTTATCCACTGTGCTATCAGCCAGGTGATGTATCTTTCACACATCGATAATTCTCCCTCTCTTCCCCTCTCTCTCTCTCTCTCAAAAAATAAATAAATAAATAAATAAAAAGAATATGCCACTGCATGGAAAGCACAACTAAAATCCTCTGCCTCTGTGATACCTAAAGAATACTAAATCAGCAACCCCTAATAATATTAAAATTAGATAAAATCACTCATAAGGAACATATATTTTACCATCACAAAATACTTTGATTAGAGAAGCAGACTCTGAAGAATGACAGAGCACTATTTACTATGCAGACACCATGTGCTAAACCCTGTTCAAATGTTTTATACATGTACATATTTAGTCATGCAAATTTCACAGTAATATAGGGGCTAAGTATTGGGTTGATCTAAAAGTCTGTGTAGTTTTTTTCTGTAAAATAAAAGACACATTTTTCATTTTCACCAATAACTTTGATTTAGATATCTTGAGTATGTTGGCTATCTCTCACTATTGGCTTCTAGTGGGTAGAGGTCAGGGGTGCTACAAAACATTTTGCATTTTATTGGTTTGAAAAAGAAACATCAATTTTGCTGTTCCCCTCGTTTATGCATTCATTGGTTGCAAACTTGGTGTATCAGGATGATGCTCCAACCAACTGAGCTACCTGGCCATGGCTGAGAGATGACCATTTTAGAACCACTAGTCAATAAGGACATAAATAAAACCTTTAATACAACAGACTTTAATATAAAGCAATACCAAAAATGATGTCTGAAAATTTGTGGTAAGAAAAAAATAAAAAGAAGAAAAGAGCTAAACGTACCAACACCAACAGCACCAAACTGCTGCCCAACTAATGAACTTGAACTGAACTGACTGTAAGTCGACATCCTGCCAAAAGGTCCATAGGAACCCACTGACTGGAATGAAGAAGTAGATGAGCCTAGTGAAGACTGAAGAAAAAACATGGGTTATTTTTCCAGGCTCTAAACAACACACAATTAATGTAAAGAAATTTGGATATATAAATTAAAAAAACAAAAACAACAATTAAATTATAACTACAAGATCCAAAAGTAATTATAACTTACAACATAACATTTAACATTACAACAGTTCTAATTTCACAATTTATATATACAGCTGACCCTTGAACAACACAGGTTTGAACTGTGAGGGTCCACTTATATGCAAAATTTTTTCAATAGATATAGTTGGCCCTCTATATCCCTAGTTGGCTGAAACCACAAATGGAGAAGGCTGACTGTATGCATTATTCTAAGTCATTTTATATAAAGGACCTGGGCATCCACAGATTTTGGTATTCACAGGTGGTCTCTGTGCAATCTAAGGGACAATTGTACTTAAGTTTTGGGGGAGTCAAAAGTTACATTGGATTTTTGTGTGCGGTTGGTGCCCCTGAGTTGTGCACTGTTTGTGGGTGTACTGTATATGCCAATTATACTCAATATGATTTATAAAAACTTAAAATAAACTCTTAATGAGTTTTCCCTTTAAGCAGTTTTATAGCAGATGTAGGAAGAACAGAAGAAAAATTAAATATCAAGTAAAGTAATTGCTTAAAAACATTTATAATGAGTTTTATGTCTGGTGCTGACAAGTAAGACATCTCACTTTTGATTTTATTCATATATTTGATTATTTGAGGTATACTATTAAGTTCATAGGGAAGAGATACAAAAACCAACTATACCACACAAAAATTTAATTAAAAAATGTATCATTAATAAACGATATCATTTATCATTTAAGAAAAAATTTAAAACTCTAACTTACTAAACCTGAAATATAATTTAATATGTATATACACAAAGCTTACACATTAACTTACCTTAATATTACCTTAATATGAAATAGTCCATAATATAAATATGAAGTGTACTAATAACTACTAATAAAGTGGGATATAAGCTCACTGATGGCAAGACCTTTTATTTGTATTTACTGACTAGTATTAGGAACATGGCAGGTGCTCAATACTACTGAAAGGATGAATCAAAAGTTGAAAATTCAAAATTTATGGTAGTAGTTAGAAGTTATTCAATACCATTTTGATCTGTGCTCTCTTGATTTTTCTCATTCCATAAAGCTAATTACTTAAATAACTGATTCCCTGGAGAATTACTATCCATCCATCCATCCACCTGACAGATATGATAGCACTACTCTGTTTGGTGTAGGCCAGAGATTTTCAACCCTTTTTATCTCATGGCACACATAAGCTACTAAAATTCTGCAGCACAGCAAAAACATGTATTTTTTTTTGCCCATTTAACAAAAAAATTTAAATTATATATTTATATATATATATATATATATATATATATATATATATATATATATACACATATACACACACACACACACACATAAATATAAATATAAAAATCTGATCCATTCACACCAGACACCTATTGCTACTGTGTTGGCTGTTGTAAAAGAGGTCAGTATCCCTAAGTCAGGTATTACAAAGTTTTAAAAATTCTTGTGGCACCCTGGTTGAAAAGCACTGGTAGACAGCTATTTCTATTAGAATGTGTCCCTTCTCCCTCCATTTAAGAAGTTCAGATTTTCTCAGGATTCCTTCAGACTTACTTTCTCAAAATAAGGCTTAAAAAGGAGAGGAGAAATGAGAGTAAAGAATTTCTTCAGTTTATGTCACAACAAATTTACCACTTTTTATTAAAAAGCTTTTCTTATACTTAGGAAAATGAATAGTAAATTAATTTCATATTAGGAGAGTTCATGAGGTATTTTCTTTTGATAACTAGAAGACAAAGCCTATGTAAGGTAAGATGTATCTTAAGAATCTGTTTTGTGGAAAACTAAGTTTTTATCACAGCACAAAAAAGGAAATTAACTTAAAAGTATTACACTGATAAATCAATAAACATATTGTAGTGTAAATTTTTAGTGCAAAGACTTCTAACAATGAAAAAGGTTGAGAAGGAAATGGATTTGGAGGAAATCCAAGGGGGCCACAAGCTTTTAATCACCATACCCTCAAACAAAATACTCTTATGTGAAACTTGCTTCCTCTGTTGTTATAGCTGACAATTTTTTCACCTATGAACACTTTTATTATTCTATTCTATTTTAACATCAAGATTTCATAGCTTAAATCTCATTAAGTGATCCATTTGATGCTGTAAAGATTGAAAAAATAAGGAGATTAGGCTAAAAAGTTAGATCATGTTATATATTAGGTGGTCCTGCCTTCAACAAGCTTACACTTACCCTGGAAAAACAGACCAGATAGACAATAATACTGTGCAGAAGGATTAAAGGCTATACTCTTTAAACCACAAATGCCAAAGTGGGCAGCCTGTATACATTGTTATAAGACCTGAATCCTGGGTGTGTCTTCTGTGTAGGAATCCGAGAAAGAGTTGGCTGGTTCTATGAGCCATGAGACAATTTCTATATGCTTCCAATTAAAATGTAAAAAGGTACTATAATGGGCATCTTCTTTAATCCATAATTTAAAAACCTTTTAGACATCATGTGCTTCTGTCTTTACTAAAATCCACAATTCTTTTAGTTCTCTTACTGAGAATACTTAGAACTTTCTTGTTTAATACCTTATTTAGGAAATTGAGTATGTCTATGTATACTGTATTAAAAAATATTAAAAAAAATATTTTATTATTTTTAGAGAGAGGGGAGGGGAGAGAGGCAGAGAGGGAAAGAAACATCAATTTATGGTTGCCTTTCACTTGCCCTGAGCTACAGACTTGGTTGGAGACCTGGCTTACAACCTGGTTATGTGCCCTGACTGGGGAATCAAACCAATGTCCTTTGGATTCACAGGCTGGCACCTATCTACTGAGCCACCAGCCAGGGCTAAATTTTTTTTTTTATGCTTGGCCATCTTATAAAATGTTATATATAAAGTATACATATTAATACATAATACAATATGATTTAGCTCTCACACCCCATTAAACCTAGTAATTTTAGCTAAGAGTAGCCATCACCACTCTGGTTTGTAATGTGAACCACATGAGAATTAATATAGGGGCAGTGACCCTGGATTCGAGCGCCAGATGGCCTGGGTGTGTTCAAACTATGGCTCTACTGCAATCTCACTTATAAAAACTGAGAAGCTCGGAGGGTGTTATATTGATATATATGTAATAGTTTGACTAGTGCTTAATTTGACTTCCATAAATGTTAGCTATTTTAACTGTTTTTGAAATTAAATATTTTATGATAAAAATAAATTCCTTAGCTATTTACTACTTCATTTAGTCCCTTATGACCTAAAGAGGAAAACTTATATGAAAACATTACCCAGGTATTTTAGGTATCTAGGGAACTAGACAATGGAAAGCTATATGAGCATTCAACTCCAAAAATGAAAAAGCCTAACCCTGGCTGGTAGCACAGTGGTTAAGGCGCCGGCCTGCGAACCCAAAGGTCGCAGGTTCGATTCCCCAGCCAGGGCACATAACCTGGTTGCAAACCAGGTCTCCAGTCAGCTCTGTGGCTGGAGGCAGGTGAAACGCAACCATACATTGATTCTCTTCCTCTCTGCCTCTCTCCCTTCCCCTCTCTCTCTGGAAATAATAATAATAAAAAATAAAAAAAACAAAAAAAAAGAAAGAAAAAGCCTGAAAACCCAGAAAGGGGCAAAAGCCATGGCAAACCATGTGCATTAAAATGTACTTGAACTCCAAGACAAATTATCAGTTACCTGAACAATAGCTGGGTCTTGAGGCAAAGAACATTGTGGTTTTGGTGGTTCACAAACAGTGAGGTCTTTAATATCACTTCCACGGAATATAATGTATTCAAAGACTTCATCTCGAGGTGGTATTGGACGATCTGTTGGTCTGTCTTCTGTACCAAAGGACCGAACTGGTAAGAAAACACAGGATATGAGATATGTGTCTATTCATCACATTCAGGTAGTACCTCTTATAAGTGTACTGTTTTAAGTACTAAAAAGCTGTTCTTAAATGTAACTCATAAGAAAATATTCATTAATCTATAGCTAAATAAAGTTTTTTAAAAAAGAGGAAAAGGAGTGGGTTTTGCCTAGAACTAAATGTATTCAGTTTAAAAGACTGTATTACCAGGTTATGTTCTTCCTATATTTTAATTATTTATATCTTTGGTACTTATGGTGTTACAATGTTCTTTCAGAGAAATAAAAAATTGGAAATGTGGTGTATGTGTGTGTATATGTGTGTGTGTGTAAGTGCATGAAGATTTACCTAGTCCACTAAATCCCAAACTATGGGATTAAGAGAAGACCGTGAAGGAAACACCATCGATCCTGGTGAGTGTCTAAAAGTCAAGCCAAGCAGCTATCAGCTATTCAGCCCCTCGGCACAGACTGAAATGCCCAGGTTACCTAAATTACCTATCTCAAAGTTAAATCTGATTATTATAACACTTAAGATAGTAGCATTACTCATCCTATTCAAATACGCTGAATTCGACTTTCTGGAAAGAGGGTCCATAAATCTGCACAATTCCCCAAGAATTTATGAATATTAAAGTGTATGTTCAATGTCTTCGGTAATTTCTGAAAATGTCTTCATACAGAAGTTCCAGACAAGGAAGTTTGAAAAGTCATGTATTATCCATTTAAAGGGCATTCTAGAGGAAGCAAACCCCTCAACATTGTGCAAAGTTTTGAATTTTCCACATAATTGATCCAGAGCTGGATTGAAAGTAAATGTTATTTGTTTAATTAATGCCTTTTTTAATCCTAAAATTTTTTCTAATCTTTGTAAGACTTCCAGGGTAGATGGTGGCATAGGTGAAGGTTTGCAGAAAAATATCCCCCTTGAGTACTAAACAAAATATCAAAAAAGTCAAAAATATCACTAATCCAGGAAATGATCTCAAATTCATACCATGAAATTTTGTTAAAAAAAGTAACATCAAATGTTAATGAGTTAGTCTGAACTGGAAGATTAAACCTAGAAATTTTTCATTGGCACTCACCAACTTGGTGGATAGGGATAGAGATACAGATGTGAAAAGGGAAAAATGTGGATAAAGCATTGGAACTCCCTTTCCCCTGGTAGCCAAATAATACTGGCAAGAGTAAGTGACAAGATTCTACATTTTGTCCTTTATCCAAAAGGAAGGCAAAATAGTTAAAGGGGGGAGGGGAGCAGTATTAAGATGATTACAAATAAGTCAATCTCCCCTTCTAACTTGAGCACCACCACCACCAAATGTATAATGTCCCAGCCTTCCAAACTAATAGATTAGCTCATTCTGAAGCAGAGGAGGGGAAAAGTCAAAGTTCCCTCCCTTTTACAAAATCATAGAGAAGCTCCATTAGCTTTCCACAGCCTAAGAAAACCATCAAAAGCCACATAGTCAAAGGACTGCTTTATATTCTCATAAAAAAATTTTTTTTATGAGCAAAATAACGCTGAAATGAAAAGATAGCACACAGAGTTATGGAAAGAGAAAAACAGAACACCCAAATAAAATACCAAAACTGATACATACATCAACAACAAACAAATTTCGCTAATAGTAAACCAATTCACTAACAGTGTTGAGAAAAGCAAACAAGACGTAAAGAAAAAGTGCAGCAATCAAATGGTTAAAAAGTGACTTTTGGTAGACCAAACAGTTAATTGCTATCCTTGAGAAAAACAACAGAATAAATAAGAAAAATATAATGAAAGATATAGAAGAAATTTCCTGACATGAAGACCTTAATTTGATCAAAAGGTTTCGTTGTACTTCTAGAAAAAAATTTAGTGTACTATAAGACATAGACTGATCCTTTACTATATCAAAATAAATACAGAAACATGGATATCAAAAGAAATGGGAAAAAAAGATGAACAATAAATTCATTTAAGCACATAAATGTATGTGACAATTTATTACAGTCCTAGAACACAATGTAAGTTTAATATTTCTGAAAAGGCTACAGTTACCAAGTGTGGTAAGATCAGTCAGGACAGTCTTAGGAGACTTCTGAATCCTAAGTCACAGTATCACATAAAATTCTAACAAAAGCCCTGGCTGGTGGCTCAGTGGATTGAGCACCAGCGTGCAAACCAAAGGGTGGCCAGTTCTATTTCCAGCCAGGGCACATGACTGGGTTACAAGCCAAGTCTACAGCCAGGTCCTCAGCTGGAGGCATGAGAAAGGCAACCATACATTGATGTATCTCTCCCTCTCTTCCTCCCTCCTATCCCCTGCTCTCTAAAAATAATTAATAAAATCTTTTAAAAAAATGGAAGATGAAGATGAGTAGAGAAAAAACACAAACAGTAATAAACTAATACTCTCATCTTTTATAAGGAGTCACTTGATAAAAATGTCAGTACAGTCACAAATCAGATTGGTTCACCCAATTTTCCCTAACCTGTTGTTTATTTTTTGCACTTGTAGGTAACAGTAGATAAAAACAGCAAGCCATGGAAGAACATTTGCAACAACATGGATGGACCTCAAGAATATTATGCTAAGTTAAATAAGTCAGTCAGTAAAAGCTAAGAACCCTATGATTTCACTCAGATGTGGGATATAAAATGGAAACTCTTAGAGATCCAACAGACAACACTACAGTGGTTACCAAAGGGAAGGGGTGGGGAGGTAGTAGACAGTAAAAGGGGCCAAACATATGGTGACAGATGATTTGACTATGGGTGGTAGGTACACAATGTGATACACAGATCCTGTAGCATAGTAATGCACACTTGAAACCTAGGACCCTTAAGCAACATCACCCTAATAAATTTAATTTAAAAAATCAACTCAAAAATAAAAATACAAACAGGAACCAGGACCAGATGGTTTCACTAGTGAATTTTACCAAACAAACAAAAAAATCACTCAAACTCCTCCAAAAAAAGAGAAGAAAAGGAAACACATTCCAACATTTCACAGATCAATCTCTCATATGAGTATGGATGCAAAAATTTTCAACAAAATACTAGCAAACTGAACCCAACTGTACATTAAAAAAGTTAAATACCATGATCAACTGGGATTTTATGCTAAGTATGCAAGGCTAGTTCAACATAAACAAAACAATCACCACATTAATAGACTGAAAGGGGGAACCCCACATGATCAACTTAAAAGGTGCAGAAAAGAAAACTGTTTGACAAAACTTAACATCCTTTCATGAGCACTCAGTGAATTTGGAATAGAAGGTAATTTAACATGAAGGCATATATGAAAACCCCACAGTGAATGTATTCAATAGTGAAAGATGGAAAGCCTTCCCCTAAGATCAGAAACAAGGCAAGGATGTCCACTTTCACCACTGCCATTCAACAATGCATTACAAGTCTTAGCCAGCACAATTAGGCAAGAGAAATAACAGGTATCCAAACTTGAGAGAAAGAAGTAAAACTATCTCTTTTGAAGATGATGGAATTTCATATATAGAAAAGCCCATTAAATTCATTAAAAAGAACAATCTACACCAGCTGCGTTTCTACATACTAATAATGATAAATCCAAAAAGAATATTAAGGAAATAATTCCACTTACAACAGTATCCAAAAGAATAAAGTATCTGGCCCTGCTCAGTGGACTGGAGTATCATCCCATACACCAAAGGCTGTCAGTGTCAGAACTGAATTGAACCGTAGGGGACCCAGCTGGTATTCAGGGAGTTGGAGAACCGGTTGATAATGGTGGCAAGATGTAATGAGAATAAACTGGTGAGTAGAGGAGAACCACAGATTTTTCTTTTACTGGTTTAATGTCCTAAGTAAGAGTCAAAACTATAAAACTGTTACAAGAAAGCATAGAAATAAGTCTTATGACCTCAACTTTGAGAATAAATTCTTAAGATTTAACACTAAAAGCATGAGCAACAAAAGAAAAAATAAATGCACTTGACTTCATAAAAACTAAAACTTCCTGTGCATCAAAGAACATTATCAAGAGTGTTAGAAGATAAGCTATGGAATGGGAGAAATATCTGCAAGCCACATATAAGGGTTTAATATCTAGAATGTATAATGAGTTTTTTTGAGAAAAGATTTTATTCATTATTTTTGGAGAAAGGGGAAGGGAGGGAGGAAGAAAGGGAGAGAGACATCAATGTATGGTTGCCTTTCACCTGCCACCAGCTGGGGACCTGGCTGGAGACCTGGGTACATGCCCTGACTGGGAATTGAACGGGCAGGTGCTCAACAATGAGCCACACCAGCCAGGGTTTAGAATGTATAAAGAATTCTTCTTTTCCTTCTTCTTCTTTTTTTTTAAAGATATTATTAATTATCTCCAGAGAGAGGGGAATGGAGAGAGGCAGAGAGGGAGAGAGATATCAATGTACAATTGCCTTTCACCTGCCTCCAGCCACAGACCTGACTGGAGACCTGGCTTGCAACCTGGTTGTGCCCTGGCTGGGGAATCGAACCTGCGACCTTTGGGTTCACAGGCCGGCACCTTACCCACTGTGTTACCAGCCAGGGATAAAGAGTTTTTATTGTTTTGTTTTTAAGTTTCCTGGAGGCAGGTGAAAAAGCAACCATACATTGATGTCTCTCTCCCTCTGTCTCTCTCCCTTCCCCTCTTCCTAAAAATAATGAAATAAAATCTTTAAAAAAAAAAAAAAATTCTTTATACATTCAAGTCTGTGGCTGAAGGCAGGTGAAAGGCAACCATACATTGATGTCTCTTTCCCTCTCTGCCTCTCCCCCTTCCCCTCTCTCTAAAAAATAATAAATAAAATCTTTAAATAAATAAATCAACATAAAAAAAAAGAAAGCAGGCTAGTGGTTATTGGGGGTGATGGGGAGGGACTGCTTAATGGGAAAGGGGTATTCTAAAGTGATGAAAAAATTTGAAACTAAGGAGAGGTGGTGGTTGCACAGCATTGTAACTAGACTAAGTACCACTGAATCATACACTTTACATTATCATATCTTTATAATAGTTATTGTATATCATATAAATTTCACCTCAATTAACCATGCACATATGCCCCTCCTTACAAATATAGCCTGGAAGAGAATACACAAATGGTAATAGTTAGGTTAGACTGTTGAAACTAGGGATGGTTGTCCTCTAAATTCTAAACTTGATCAAGCTGCCACATTGCTTAACAGGTATTATAGTTTTCCTTATTCCCCAAACTAGAGAAGCCTACGTTTCCACCAATGTTGAAGAAAAGAGTGAGAAATAGAGGAAAAAAATTTCTTTATTAAAGAATGTAATTCCCTGATATGGCTACAAATAGCAAAAATTTATTAACAGAAATGAATCAGATAAATCGTTTAAAAAAACAATAGGGTCAAACTTCTTTCAAAATAATTCATCTAAAAAAGCCTTTATTTGAAGACCAATGCAAGTTCAAACATTACACCAATCAAACCTGGTTACCAGTGTGTTAACACCTGTATATACAGTCATAGTACATGGCTAGAAGGAAGAGCGGTAGTGACCAACTTTCCAATACAGCATCTGTATTATAAAAAAACAAAGCTTTCTAAGTTTAATATGATAAACATATACATAATCAAGTATACTTAGCACCCCTAATTGACATCATTAATATTTCCCATAAACCTTAGTATTCTTTTTAAACCCTCCCTCAAAGATACGTTTACTGATTTTACAGGTGGGGGCTGGGGTGGGGAAGGGGCAGATATCAATGCAAGATACAGCTACCAGTCAGCCATTTCCCATATGCACCCTGACCAAGAATCAAACCTGTGACCCTTTGATGCATGGGATGATGATCCAATGAACTGAGTCACATCAGTTAGGGCCAAAAGCCTTAATTTTTTTTGACACAAATTAAAAATTATAAATTAGACTGCATTATCAACTGATAAAGAAGAAAAACAAGTCTGTTGAAAACCAAAATGTGACAGCAATAAATAAGACTGAATAAATGAAGAAATGCCCCAAAGTAAGGAAACTAAGGCTAAATTCAAATAAAAAATTAGAATAAGATTTATGATGTGGTTTTAAAGTTTAAACTCCTGTCAAGAATTAGTTGTAAGATCTGGTCCAAATCCATTTATACTAAAGTTTCAACCATGCTCATTATTCTAAATACACAGAGCAGGGTTTTCTCTCTACCAAAGCTCCTTCCCATATCCAACCTATATCCTAAATTTCAGCTTAGATATACTTTACTACTTGTATTTGTCAGGGTTCTCCAGAGAAACAGAACCAACATGATGCATACAGGCACACACACATATTTATTTCAAGGAACTGGCGGTGAAAACCCCAAATATGCATAGCAGGATGGCAGGTGGAGACCTAAGAAAGAATTGTAGCTCCCTCCACAGAATTCTTTCTTACTCTGAGGAAGTCAGTTTTTGGTCTGGTAAGGCCTTTAACTGATTGGATGAAGTTCACCTTCACCACAGAGGGTAATCTGCTTTACCCAAAACCCACAGACTTAATCTCATCCAAAAAACTGTTCTACAGAAATATCCAGAATATCTGATCAAATACCTAGGCACTGAGGCCCAGCCAAGTTGACAGAAACTTTACCATCACATACCTTTCTACCAGTGATATTCCCAGGTGGAAGTAACATGTTCTTTACGCTTTCTTACAGTCTTGGGAGAAGAAAGATCCTTGTATTTCTTTATTTACTTTATTGAAAGTCTTCTTATAGTACATACGATAGTTTACATAGTTGGTCTCTGCTCTGTTCACACTGACTTCAGTGAGTTGTGTTTGGACTCCTTTGTTTAAGACTGCTTAATTGCTGCTGTTGCTGTTGGTTTGCTTTCTTTTAGGATCAAGGTGGATACTTTCATATAAAACCTTATTTTTAATTCCTTCTCTGACAATTCTTTCCTGAATTCTGAGCTTTGCATGATTATACCTACAATGGAGCCAGCACCCTAAAGTCACCAAGATAAATCCTCCCTACTCCAACATCACATTATCTTCTAATTCTACCAACTAACAAAAAGTGCCCAAGGCCAGCCACAACAGATCCTAATGAACCACATAAAACACCATGTTCCGTGAACAGAGAATATTCTTGACATCTAAAATTCCTAGGAGCTCACAGGGCTTCCCTTTCTTGGCTTACTAGGATCTGGTAGGTGGCCATGGAATTAAGTCGGTGCCTCCATTCTTCCTTGCTCCAGCGCAAGCTGCTGTCAGCAGAACCCTTATTTCTTTTCACCCAAGGTTATCTCCCGCAATTTCAAGTTTGAGACTTTGCTCAGTTAATTATCTATTTTGCAGCTTCACTTGCTTCCTCCATTCCATATTCCTACCTTTGGAGTACATACTAATGTATGTAGATTTACTCAGATTCTCTTTCTTCAACCATGAGAATTTCAGGCTAAATGTAAGGGAGTAATTACTACCGAGAATAAGAATTTAGGGAGAATCACTCTAGCTGGTTCAGTGGGTTGAGCACAAGCCTGCAAACACAAAGGTCATTGGTCTGACTTCTGCTCAGGTCACACTCATTCAGGGCACATGCCTGGGTTGGGGGCGTGTGAGAGACAATCAATCAATGTTTTTTTTGCACATTGGTGTTTTTCTCCCTCCCTTTCCCCTTTCTAAAAATAATTTTAAAACAACATAAAATTATTTTAAAAAATTTAGGGAGTGTGGCATGAAAAACGAATTGTAAAACCAAAAAAGCAACTTAAAAATTTAGATAGTAGCCCTTGCTGGTGTGGCTCAGTGGACTGGCGCTGGCCTGTGAACCCAAGGGTCACTGGTTCAATTCCCAGTCAGGGCACATAACCAGGTTGCAAGCCAGGTCTCCAGCTGAAGGGAAGTGAAAGTCAACCATATATTGATGCTTCTCTCCCCTTTCTTTTTTTTAAAATTTTATTGTTGTTATATTACATCCATCCCCTTTTTGCTCCCCTCTGTCCCCCTCCCCACCCACCCATTCCCCCCAAAGTCAATCCCACCTGTTGTCCATGTCCATGGTTCCACTCTCTCCCTTTCTTTCTCTCTCCCTGTCCTTCTCTCTGATAATCATGACTAAAATCTTAAAAAACCAAACCAAACAAAAACAACTTAGTGATATAATAATAAAAGTAATCATGCAAAACACATTTATAGGAACCTCTCTGAAATTGTAGGTAAGATCTTGAAACATTTCTGTATGTCACAGGATGGCAAAAGAAAACTGATCTATACATATTACTACTAATCTGAGAGAATACACTATCCTTAACATTGTCTTCATTTACCATACTTTTTCTATTAAATACTGTCATGCAACTGTGAATTTCTGAACAAGAGCAATTTCCAGAAATAATAACCCTTCATGTGATCAACAAATAGTTAATTTGCTATGTACAAAAGACATGAAGGAGGAAAAGATGCTGATGTTTAATAGTGAAACAATGAGAAAAGTTTGATACGCAGTCCCCCCCCCCCCCCCAAGGAAAAATGAGAATACAGATGCACCTAACATTTTCTAGGTAGGAGAATCTGTGAATGCTTTGCAGGAGTGATAATGCTCAAGCAAAATCTGAAAGGATAACCTGATTCCCTCCTGATCTATACTCAGTTTTGGTTGATAGAAACTCATTTATATGAACCATTGCTTATATGCTCCCTGTTCCTTGTCCGGGAAATATTAAAAAGTCCAACCCATTCTCCTAATTTCTCATGTATCTTCCTTCTTTTCTATTTTAATTAATTTTTCTTTTACATTTTTCTCTTTTCCAAACTCTTAAAAGATTACAACAAACCTTGCTACTGTCAGCAGCTTCTTCCCTCACCTCCAATTTTTCTACAATGCTGTCACACAAACTTCCTCAAGATGGATTCTGGAATGCCACTTTATTGGCTTAAACTTTTAATAGCTCCCTACAACCCACCAAGAAAACTCAAGACTTGTTAGCCTGCCATTCAAATAACAAATGGAACAAATTAAGATCAATTTAGCAAAGGAAGTAAAAGGGAATGCGCGGGACTGTGGTTCTGAGTCTGTTTCACACATTTTCATTGGCATTTGAGCCTTCCAGAGATGTTACATTATTCTCTCCCTTGTAATTCCTATGTCAATATGTTGCATTGCTCAATTCTTCAACACAACTCTGTAAAAAGCAGGGGAAGGACATTATGATGAGGGGCTCAAATGTTGGAAAATTTTGGTTTCAGGTAGTAACTAATAAACTTAGTAATTGATATATGTAAAAAGCTATTGTTTCAGGAACTGAAGGGATGACCCACCTTGACTCCAGGAGATGTAAGCAGTTCCACCTTTGTGCCTCAGGAGGACTGCAAGCAATCAAGATGGTATCTGAGCCTTTATACTCCAGGGTGAGAGGACCCTGCCCAGGACACAGATGAAAGAATGCTGCAGGCATTATCTGATTAACTTGGAATTAAAATGGAATTTAAGATGGTGTGTTAGGGCACAAACCTGCCATCTTCTCAGATTACCAACCATCTGAATAAAGCATCCAGAAAGATTCAATCCCCATCTTTGCTTATTGGGTCTGGGAGACGACAGGCAGCACAGACACCAGCTTCTCCAGTTTTAATTACAATTCAAAGGAACCTTATAAAAATGTCCCAAATGAAGGAATTTGATTGACCCAAATGACAGCTAGTGTGGTCCCACATTAAGTGAATTGCAAGGTGCTGTGAACCAGGATAAGAGTTTGACCTTTGTGGCTGTCTGTGTGTTTGCTTCCCTGATAAGATTGCAAACTACCTGTGGCCTGGGACTGAACACTTCTCCCTCCCTAAATCTCCTCTACATATGGCTAATTGTGACTTTTTGTCAGGCCCTAGCTTAGATGCTGTGTCCACAAAAATCTTGTCTGTATCGCTCTTTTGTTTCCTAGCACCTAGCATTGTGTCTAGTATGTAGTCACAGCAGGCACTCAATAATTCTGAATAAACAGCTTATCAAATAATAAGCACCAGGCAGATACAAGCTTGCCCTCTATTTGCCCCATTTGCTTCATGCAGTCTTTAGTGTAATAGGCAACTCTGTTCTCAATTGTGTCTAGGTTTCTCCAGAACCTCAATCTCATTTCCTCCAGAGTACCTGAGTGGAATAGCTATCCAACTGTATAAAATACAAAAAGGGACTGGAAATATCCCCACTGTTGAAACACATTTTGAGTTACTCTTCCAGCTTTTAGTTCTATCTTCATTCCTAATTACTTCACAGTCTTCTTTTTGTAGCACCTGGTGATGCCAATTCCTGAGCCTTTTAGGAGACTGGGTGCAAATCAAGTTACTTATTTGCTTTATCCACTGCTTACTTAGATCACAGATTTCTCAATTCTGCTAATAAATCATCTACACTCATCCATTTGCTTTTCAGACTCCTAAGTTTTGTTGCTGTTGTCTCCTTTCAAAGCTGACTTTGTCTTTTAGGGTTTTATGCCTTTTAAAGAGAAGTCTCTCTCATGTCCTTTTACTAGGATTTATCAACAAGAAGGAAAAGTAAAAGCAAGTCCACTCAGCAATCTAAATTTAATTTTGACTTTTAAACTGCTTTCATTTAGACATTCTTCCTTGTGGTTGGTTTTATATTTAATCTTCCAAACTATAAAACCAAGAGACAGAGATATGAAAATATGACATAAAGTGAAAATATAAATGTATCCAATAGGAATTAAAAAACAAAATAAACACAGGAGGTAGGCAGGACAGAAACTAATCTGAGAGTCACAGAAAGAGATAGACAGAGAAAATGTATTAGGTTAAAAAAAAAAGACTTGAGACTTCAGATTTACAAGGTCCACAGAGAACCACTCAGTAAAAAAAAAAATACACCAGTGTTGTAACACTTTTGAAATCCAAGAGTAAAACTTCTGGAAAGAAAAATGACTAAGAATCACATTGGCATCAGCAACACTAGGAATGTTAAAAACAACAAACCAATAACTTTAAAGTTCCATAGAAAAAAAATATTCTGAATTTGGAATAACACTGCCAAACAATCAATCTAGTAATTAAGAAAACTATGGTTCACTAAGAAAATTTGCCACCCACACATTCCATGTTTTTTGTTTTTATGATGACAAAGATGCACTCAAGCAATTCTGGGGAGTAATAAGAGGACCAAGTGAGAGCTTAACACTATAAACAAAAATCTGGAACCCCTGAATATCTATAAATAGACTGGTGAGAGATAATGGACCAAAGTAGAGTAGAAGTGTTTAAAAGTCAAATCTGGATATCCTCTTAAGGTAGAGCTAGCTGATAGGTTCAGAAACACGAGTGTGAGAGGAAAAGGGATCAAGGATAACTCAGAGGTGTTGGTCTCAGCAACTAAAAGAATAAGCTGTCATTCAATTAGATGGAGAAGCCTGATAGAGAAACAGGTTTGGGACACACAGAAGGGTACACACCCAGTAGACATTTCTCCAGGTGATGTTAGTGAGGCAACTGGACACATAGCAGGTTCTAGAATAACACCTTTTCATTGTAATGTTAATGCTGCAGGAACTTAACTCTGGTTTATATCAACTAGCCTAATGCAAAATTGGTTTCATTATATGTTGTTTCACTTTAAGCGGCAGAATCCACTATCAACGTTAAGTGAGGACTTACGGTACAAGTTAGGAGTTAAAGAGAAGAGGTTCAGGTTAGAGATAAGAGGAATGTATAGACAGTATTTGAAGCCATTAATTAGATGGGATCATTAAAAGAGCGCAGATAATAAAATAAGTAAACAATTTTTAAAAGAAGAGATGAGAGGAAAGAGGAGGGGAGGAGAGAAGAGGAAACTAAGCCTTGGACTGCCAACATTTAGATATTTAGACGTTGAAAAATCAGCAAAGGAGACTGAGATGCAACCAGTGATGTATAAGAGAAAATCAGGATGATGTCAAGTGAAGAAAGTGTTTCAAGGTGAAAAGACCAATTGTGCAGTATACTGTTGATCAGTCAAGTAGACTGAGGATAAGAAGCAACCACTGGATCTAGCAACCTTGATTGGAACAGTTTCTCATCCATGGGAACAAAAACCTAAATAAAGTGGGTTAAAAATAAAATAGAAACAGGTGGTGCAGAAAACTCCTTCAAGAAGTTTTGGTATGAAGGAAGGATAAAAATGAAAGGTAGAAAAGAGGAAATGCAGTTAAGAGTAATATGCTTTGTTGCTGCTACTGTTTGTAAAATGGGTGAAACTAAACAGGGAAGATCTGGCAGAGAAGGAAAAACTGAATATACAGGAGACAGAACAGGTAATTTATGGAACAGTAAATGACCTTAGTGAGAAGAAAGAATAGTTTATGTTGAGAGGAAAGGTTTGAGGTTTGGGACACAGATGCAGGGTACTGAGGACATATAGGATGAGTTGATTAAAATTCTTTTCTGTTTGCCATTCTTTTCTCAAATAAGAAGCAAGGTTCACAGGCTAAAAGTGGGGATGGGGGAGGAGATGTTGGAGGTGTGAGGAAAACAATGAATAGGCAAGCAGAAAAATGAACTAACAAAATTTGGAAATACGTAAGATTATGGTGTTAGTGAATATAAATTTAGAGAAACTGGTCAGCATGCCTACATTGATAAAATTAATGAGACAGCTACTTTATTGAGAAGCTACAATAAACCAGTTTATATTTAACTAGAAAAGAACCTTGTGAATAAAATATTTTACAGACTAACACTTAGCCCACTAAAATTTTTACTTCTTGGACACCCAAATTTTAAAATGGTTAACTGAAATATTACTTTAAAGTATCTCAAAGTAAAAGGTAAATTATCCCTATATAGGACCATCTTCTCCCATAGAGTAATATATTCAAGTGAAACCACGTGCACTTACTGCCATTAAGTCATACACATACCAACATAAGCTTTCTTCATTCTTCCTACTTCTTACCTTCTATTATTTTCTTCAGGCTTTCTATTTTTTTTTTTTTTTTTTAAACTCTGATTCAGAAAGCCATGGCTTATCTTACTCCACTGGAAAATGCAGTTAATTTTTGGTACCTGACTTCAGATTCCCATAATTGCCACATATTTCTGTGGAGTACACAGAAAGAATAAACTGTTTCCAACACTCCAAGTTCTGGCAACCTGATTAACTAGGGCAACCAAAAGAAATTATAGCTTTAAGTTTCACTAGATCTTTGATACCCTAGGTGGTGATTTTGTGAATTGCTTATTTTAGGTTCCCAACTAGTGTGAGAATGTAAGAAATCAATACAGCACTTCATAGGTATTTCATTCACCATACAAAGCTCCCCCACTCTCTCACTGGAGCTTATGACTAAGGGGCTAATTAACAATCAAGAAGTGGGTAAGCAATGCAGATGGGCCACAAATTCAAAGATAATTAAGGAAATAATTCAATTACCAATTTACCCGTTTTTATATTTCTCCATCAAACCCTTGATTTTAAGGACTATTATAAAAATTTAAAAGCAACTAGCTCATACAATCATTCTTCTTCACAAAGTTTTTTTTCCTAATACAGTGGCAATCTGGCTTTCATATGAGAAGTGAATTATCTAGTTATACTTAACTAGTTACATCTAATTGAGTATGTTAGATATGTATTTCATTTGTTTTAGCCCATTTGATTTAAACAGTGTTAAAAGTCTATGTATATTTATAGGAAATGTGTACTTCCCTGAACTTTGAATTCCCATAGTTAGAAACCTTCAATAACTATAAAAATCCTACCAAGAGTCTGCTACGTGCCTGCAAGGCACCGTTTCTAGGCACTAGGGATAGAACAATGAATGAGACAAAAATCCTGACTCCAAGAGCTTCCATTATGTGGGGAATCTCTTGGTATCCAGGATCTATAGCAGAATGTGCTTGGGCATCATATTCACATATATAACTGGAAATATTCCACAAACTATCCATGCATGTAACAACTTTGCCATTCTTTCAAATATCTTAAACTGATTCTTGAAAATTATACTTGAGCTTGAGCCATAAGATAAAACTATCTCCCCAACAATATTGATTTTATCATAAGATTTTATCCTCTGGTATCCCAATTCTCCAAAACCACTTACTTTTTGCAGGGGGTGGGACATGTTAGGTATCTTAATTTTAAAGAGAAGTACAATTATAAACATAAAAAAGCATTACTTTGCCCTGGCTGGTGGCTCAGTGGATAGATGCTGACCTGCGAACCCAAAGGTTGCTGGTTCAATTCCCTGCCAGGGCACATAACCAGGTTGCAGGCCAGGTCTCCAGCCAGGTCTCCAGCTGGAGGCAGGTGAAAGGCAACCATATATTGATGTTTCTCTCCCTCTCCACCTCTCTCTGGAAATAACAAATAAAAAAATCTTAAAAAAAAAAAAAAGCATTATTTGGAGATATGCCCAAGAGAGTTCAACAAGATTAAATAAACCAAAATGCTTAATAATTTCCATTTACCCATTCATTAAATGAATATTTGTTCACCCCAGGAGCTCACTCTACTTGGGAGGGAAGATGAAGAGAAATAAGCTAAGAAGATTATGTGTAGGTCATGATCAATGTTAGGAACAAAATAAACTCAGATGTGATGACAAACTACAATTCAGACTGGCATCAGAGTTTTTGGAGGTTGCTTGTTAAGACTTCCTTGACATTCAATTAGAAGATTCTGAGAATCAAAGCTTATCAAATTTACCTCAATTTCACTGTTACAGAATTAAGGGCTGATGTGTGAAATCTCAAGTCAAAAATAAAGGGCATCACCCATTTAGCAATACCTTTGGGTTTTTGATTAGATATAGTGTGACCATACAATTTTCACCTACACTAAAATACTTTCAAGCGAGAAAACGGATGTTCTGCCCTGGCTGGTGGCTTGGCAGATAAGGCACCAGCCTGTGAACCCAAAGGTCGCTGGTTTGACTCCCCAGCCAGGGCACATAACCAGGTTGCAAGCCAGGTCTCCAGCCAGGTCTGTAGCTGGAGGCAGGTGAAAGGCAACCATACACTGATGTTTCTCTCCCCCTTCCCCTCTCTCTAAAAATAATAAAAAGTTTAAAAAAAAAAAAAGGAAAAAAAGAAAAGGGATGTTCTAATAACTATACCAGGTCAGGACTTTCCACTGGGGCAAACAAGGCTGCACAATCACCCTAATTATATAATACCAAATTTGACTAGCCCAAAATTTCAGTATTATTTTAGAATTCGAGATGAATTTATTTTATTTTAAAATACTTTCATTTATTTACTTATTTATTTAGAGAGAGGGGAAGGAAGGATGAGAAAGAGGGAGAGAAACATCAATTGGTTGCCTCTTACACACCCCAATTGGGGACCTGGCCTGCAACACTGGCATGTGCCCTGAATGGGGATCAAACTGATGATCCTTTGGTTCACAGGCCAATGTTCAGTCCATTGAGCCACACCAGCCAGGGCAGAATTTAAATATAAGTAATATCCAAGTAAAGAAACTAAATTATAATCTGGTCTATATAAACCAAGTGAATCTCTTACTTAACTTAAAGATTTAAATACCTTACTTCATACACAAAAACAATTTCAGGTGCATTATAGACCTAAATGTGAAAAGACAAAGCAAAAAGTTTTTAAAAGACCATCCAAATATTTCTATGATCTTGGGGTAGAGAAAAATTCCTTCAAATAAGACAAGAAACACTAGCAATAAAGATAACAAGTGATAAACACCTTTACATCAGAATGAAGAGCTTCTCTGTTCACCAAAAGAAACCATTAAGTGAGAAAATTTATTTGCAACAGAAACATCCAGCAAAAGATTCATATTGAAAAGGCTGAACTCTAGAAAAAGACATGCATTTCAATAGAAAATTAGGCAAAAGATTTTTTTTTTTTGGCTCTGAACACTTTTATTTGGCAAACCCACTTAGCAGCAATACTAAAAATAATTACTAACTTCCTTCTGGTATTAAAACAACTATCTATCACCTCTAAAAATTTTTTTTTAAAGATTTTCACTCATTATTTTTAGAGAAAGGGGAAGGGAGGCAGGAAGTAAGGGAGAGAATCATCAATGTACGGTTGCCTTTCACCTGCCTCCAGCTGGGGCATCTGGCTGGAGACCTGGCTCACAACCTGGGTACGTGCCCTGACTGGGAATCTAACCAGCAACACTTGGGTTCACAGGCTGGTGCTCAATCCACTGAGCGACACCAACCAGGGCCAGCAAAAGATTTTAAAAGCACCTCACGAAAGATGAAATCCAAATGACCAAGATATGAGAAGATGTGCACCTCATTAGTAATAAGGGATAGTAAGACCAGGTATACAACTACATGCCTACCAGATGACTAGGTTAAAATATCCAATACCAAGCATTGTTGTTGGTGAGGGATGTGGAACAATTAGAATTCTCATATATTAGTAACTGAAACAAAAACTAATAACGACTACTTTGGAAAACTACTGACATTACTTAATAAAGACACATATTCCTCATGATCCTGCAATTCAAGGAATATACCCTCAAGAAAATTACATAAATGTGCTTCAGTGCATTTAAACACAATGTTCATAAAGTCATTGTTCGTAACAGACAAAACCAGTAAGCAACTTAAACATCAACTGAAGAATATCCAAAACAGTAGGATAGATAAACCTGTTGTATTTATGATGGCATATTATGCCACAATGAAACCCAGCACGAAATGCAGGAGTGGGCAAAAGTAGGCTTACAGTTGTGAGCATGTGAAACACAAGTTAATTCTTGTATTACTATTTATCCTTGTGCTAGATATTTTCCCATATGAACAACTGGAAACCTCCTTTTGCCCACTCCTTTCTATACAAGATGATTCCATTTATGTAAAGTTCAAAAATAGACAAAAGTAAGCTTTATTATTTAGGGATATAAACTTCAGTGATAAAACTATAAATGTCACAATGACGTTTACATCTAGCCTAGAAGGGTAGTAGTTATGATTGGAAGATGCAGGGGGTGAGAGGCTTCGGGGGTTCTGGCAATGTCTGTTTTGCCCTGGGTGGTATTTACAAGAGTCTTTGTTTGAAAATATTTTATTTTCATCTATGCATCTTCTTCATTCAATCCTTACCTGAGAGAATATGTTTTCACTGATTTTTAGAGAAGGAAAAGAGGAAGTGGGACAAGGAGAGAGAGAGAGAGAGAGTGGCAGGCAGACAGACAGAGATAGAGACACATCAATGAGTTGCCTCCCATATGCCCCAAATGGGGCTCAAACCTACAATCTAGGTGTGTGCCCTGACCAGGGATCCAACTCACAACCTTTTAGTGTAGGGAATGACACTCCAATCAACTGAGCCACCTGGCAAGGCGCCACCTGGCCAGGGTTGTGTATCTTTTCAATATGTGTGGTTATGATTTGCAACAAAAAATGGAAAATATTCTCCTCAGAGAGGATTAAAAAAAAATTAACACCTTAAAGAGAATTCTAAGAATGTTACTCAAAGAAATCAACTCAATCTATGGTTTAACAATACTGATCCAGATCTCTAAATCCAAATATTGTATTCTAAGCTTAATGAATAAACTTTGAGCTTTAGTGCTGGAATGTCATTCTTCATTCAGATAAAGGTGGAATTTCAGTTATCAAATTAGTCAGGAAGTCACGCAAATCCTAAAATGTTAATACCAAACGCCCTATTTCTAATTTCGAAATTTGAAGTAAGTATCCAGTGTGGGCAGAACAGCTATATAAAGCAGTTTTAGATTTGATACTGCTAAGTAAAATAATACGTATGCCAAGATGTTATAAATTCTAATTTTTGGCAAGCACAAATTCTCAAACACATTAAATAACTCATAGTAATTTTTAAAAAGTATATATTATGTATATGGGATTAAATACAAAGCCATATAAATTAAATGATAAAGGATGTTCTTATTGCTGTCCTTATATCACATATTTATCAAGCCATGATACAAGATAAAAATTTTGTTTGACATACAAATTAATGTTTAATGACTTTAGAAGCTGTTTAAAAGGCAATTTTTTAAAATGTGGGCTAGCAACAAAATATATGTTTTAGGTCCTCGCATGGAACAGTATATTCGTAGATTTTTAGAATGGAGTTAATATATTAGAAATCTTAAAAATGTGTCATTTTTTTCTTTAAGAAGTAAAGGTCGCATAGTCAACTAACTGACAAGTTACTAAACTAACAAGCTACCTTAAAATTCAGATTAGGTTAAACAGTGGTTTTTAAAGTTATTAAACCACTTTACTAAAGAATACTGTTTTCAGCCTGTATGGTTCTCACCAAGAACTTCGGAAAGCCAATTTCATAAAGTCATTAAAACTAAAACGCTATACAGCCAAATGGCTGGAAAAAAAGGAACAGGAAAGGAAACTAAGTCAAAATAAAACTCCTTACGCAGGTATAAAATTTGTCCCAGCACAAGAGCTACTCAGAGAGATCTACCAGAGCACTGAAAAAAATGTCATTAAATATTCTATAGTGTGAAATGACTCTCTTACCAGGTTTTTTAAAAAACAGATTTAGAAAATCTGGACCTCTGTCCCTACACGCTCCTTATTCCATAAGTCTACCAGATGTGCTGGGGAAATTACTTTAGTTCTCATGTTTCTCTCTCAAATGTTGGTTAAACTTGTGCGTTTGCTTTTAAGATCAAGAGCTAAAAAGTTTATTTACTCCTGGTTTCCTGGCGAAAAAGAGGCCCTGTTCAAAAAAAAAAAAAAAAAAGAGAAGGCCCAGCGCGCGTGAAAGGAGACCAAACGCCCCCACGGACTGTGGCGCTGCCCAATACTGGAGTCGGCCACCTCCTGTCTTCATGACCGCAACGCCCCGGCGCCGGCGAGCGCTCGCAGGGGTCCGCCAGCGCCCACGCACCACCCAGCTCTGCCTACCCGACCGGGGTCCCGCTTCCAGCTCGACCCCTCCTCCCCACCGGGCTCCAGAGACAGGGTCGCCTCGGGTGCAACAAGCACTTTAAAGAGATGGTTGGACAACAGGCTGTGACAAGGATTCCGGCTTCACAGGTAAACACCACCCAGGAGACAGGACTGCCTGCACCGCGCAGCAAACCCAAAGTTTCAGCACGCTCCAGGTGCCCCGGGGAGCAGCACAACACCCTGAACTCGAGAGCGTGAGAAAATGGTGCTGTGGAATCAAGAAATCCGCGCTCAACTCCAGCGAGGCGGAAAAATTCTTTGCCTGCTCAGGCTTTGTTTCGTGGCGAGACGACAGACCACCGAATTTCAGAGTTGGAAGTCTCTCCGCGTTCTCCGGCTCGTTCTGGGACTTCAGGGTCGCCCCGCCCGCCCCGCGCTCGGTCGCGCAGTTCCCGGATGGAAGGCACGGACCTCGGCGGTGGAAGCCAGGGAGCCCCGGGGAGGCCGCGGCCCGACGCGCGACGCTGCTGGGGCCCACAGGGAGGAAAGGGAGCGGACCCCCAGCGGACGACGCAGGGGACACGGAGAGAGCGAGGAAGCCCGCAGGCCGGCAGCGGAGCGCACAGCCCGCCCCGCCACCCCGGAGTACCTTTGGCGAGGGCTACGGTGGAGTTCTCGGTGTCGATGGTGTAGAGGATGCCCTCGTAGCGGATCTCCGCCTTGGAGATAAGGCTGATCTTGCTGCCGATGTAAGGAGTGCCCCCACTCATGGCGCCGCCGCCGCTCCGCGCTGCTCGCAGGGAGACAGAACCCACACCGCGGCCCCGGTTCCGCACACCCGCTCACTCGCTCGGTGCTTACAGCAGCCGCCTCATACCCAACATGGCGGCGGCGCCGGCTCCGCTACCCTCCCCCAGCCTTCCGCCCTCAAGCCGCGGCGCGGCGGCGGCGGCGGCGGCGGCAGCGGCGGCGGCGCGGGGTATGCTGGGCCAGCAAGGCCGCGCTCTCGCGAGACTCGGCCGCCTTGGAAGCCGCACAGTGCTCCCCTGACTCGGTGGGAACCCCTGCGCCGCTTGGGCTGGCCTAGCACGACCTTGCTCGTCCGGCTGAGAAAAGTTTGAGGAGAGATGAGTGCGTCGTGGCGCCCCTACACTGTGGGTGCACGCGGACCGGTTGACCTCAGCTGTGGCCTTCACCATTTCCCTACCCGTGCTGTTTTGTCCTGAGTCCCGTGTCTTTGCAAACGCTGATCCCTCTGCCTAAAGGTTGGCCACTCGCCTCCTCCAAACTCCTCACGATTTCCTTAAGTCCTGGTCCTTTACCCGGAGAAGCAACCTGCACCTCCCCGCCCCCAATTCTGGAGCTGGGACTCTGTCCAACCCGTTCTGATGGTCCCATTCAGGCTCGTAGCTTTCTAACTCATTAAACACATACCAATCCTGAGTATTGGGCTTTGATCGAGTCTGTGAATTCTGCATTCACGTAAATAACAGACTCAACATCTCTAGTTGGATGACTAATTGGCAACTTCGTGTGTCCAAAACCCTAATCCTGATTTTTCTCTCTAAATCTAACTTTTGCCCACTGTTCTCCATTGAGGTGTGAAAATGAATAAAGGAAAACCTCATTGAAAGTAGAGTGAGGAAGCCCTGAAAGGGTTATTTCTGGAAGGTACCACCCACCACAGCTTACTTTACAAATCTGGTCAACAAAAAGATTATTTGACTGTCCCAGCAGGAGGAAGGAAGATTTCTCTTCTTGTCAGGTAACAGCTCTGCAAATGAGAAACCACCACACTCCGCCAATGAGAAGCCCCATCATCCTGAACTTTTACTATTATCCAATGGACTTTTGCTTATAACTGCCCACCTGAATCTGACGCTTCTCACCATCTGCATCGCTACTTTTCTGCAACATGCTACCATTATTATGGTCAGGATTATTGCAATGGCCTCAAAGGTCCCTCAACTTCTGCGCTTGTGCCCAGTGGTTTATTTTCAACACAACAGCCAGATGGTAAAATCTAAGTCAGATCATATACCTCTTCTACTCAGTACTCCTCTCTCCATTAATCCCATGCCACACAGAGCAAAAGCCAAACTCCTTAAAGCTTTGTGTTATAAAGATGCACATCATTTAGTCCCTGGTTACTGTACTTCACCCGTTCTGTTTCAGCCACCTCTCTGTTACCCAGAGCTTTCAGAGCTTATTCAGATCTCCCCTCAAACGTCTCCTCCAGAGATGACTTTCTCATCACTCTACATCCTCTTACTCTGCTTGCCTTTTCTTCAAAGCACTTATTTCTCCTTAATATGTCTATTTAATTATTTGTGTATCTGTTTCCCTCACTGAAATGTACATATTTTGAGGCAGGGACTTTGTTTTGGTCACTACTGGATGGTCAGGATCAAGTACAGTCCCTGGCACAGGGGAGCTGCTCACTAAATGGCTGTATAAATGAACAGTTAGAGGTAGGCAGGATGTCTGGTGAGCTGAGTGAACAAATGGTGAAAAACTTGGTAACACTGAGAAGGGGAAGCAGGAGAGAAAGGAAAGCCCTAGAGGTTGTGTTGGAGCTGATACACAGCAGCTTCAAAGGAAGTCTGTGAAATGGCTGCTTAAGTGCAACCTTGTGGCGGGAGAGTTGAACTCTATTTCTGTTCTTTCCTTCCCCTTTCAGACCTAGAACATTCCTTACCTTCTCATGCTTGCTAAGTGAGCTGATTTTTTCTACCTATTGATACAAGTTTCTTAATTTACATTTTTATTCGAGATCTCCTGACTTTCAGAGTCACATTAACTACACACTATAACATGGATGAACCTTAAAAAGGTTATAGTAAGTGAAAGAAATCAAACACAAAGGCCACATATTGCATAGTTCCATTGATATGAAATATCCAGAATAGGAAAATTCATAGAGACATAAAATAGTTGTGAATAGATTAGTGGTTGAGTAGATTAGTAGGGCTGAGAGGTAGGGTTGGGAAGCAGGATTGGGGAGTGAATACTAATGGGTACAAGGTTTCTTTTTAGGGTGATGAAAATATCTTAAATTAGGGGTGATGGTTGCACTACATTATTCATTATACACTTTAAAAGGATGCATTTTATGAAATGTGAATTGCATGTCATTAAAAGGATATTCAGGTATCTAGTCAAGATGGAGGCATAAATACATAGATATACTTCACTTCCTTGCACAACTATAAGAAGAATCACAACTAACCTCAAAATAAATAACAACCAGAACTGCCAGAAAATCAAACTATGTGGAAGCCTGACAACCAAGGATTTAAAGAAGCCAATTCATTCAGATGGGTAGGAGGGGTGGAGAAGGGACCTGGGGCGGAGAGGATGCAGTGTGGTGGCAGCAAGGAGGTGGCAGTGGCGAGACAGCGGCAGGTGAAATGGATGGTCTCACATTCACAAGTGGTGGATAAAAATGGAAAGGGATGCCTTGGGAAGGGTGATCCCAGCCTCAGGTTAGACTGCACAGCCCAGGGTTCCAATACCAGGAAAATAAAGACTCATAACTTCTAGATGTAAAAACCAGTGGAGCTTGGGGTGGCAGAAGAAAACTGCTGGTCTCTCAGGAAAGTTTGTTTAAAGGACACAAACAGTTCTAGCATATACGCAAACCCACTCACTTTGGGAACCCCCAGTGGGCAGCAGCTAGAGGGGCAACAGTAGCTTACAGGAAGGAGGTAAAGTGACTAAGAGAAATAGGGTGAGCGCCAACTAAGCCTCCAGCAGCCAGGCAGCAGCATTGTCTCCTCTGTGATCCCTCCTCCATATACAGAGCTATAAAAAGGTGAAGCTGATGGCCCCACCCTGGTGAATACCTAAGGCCCTGCCCCATACAACTTACCAGGTGTGCTAAGACATGAAATCAAAGCAGTTCTACTTAATACATAGAAACAAACACAGGGAGGATGCCAAATTGAGGAGACAAAGAAATATGGCCTAAATGAAAGAGCTGAACAAAATCCCAGAAAAAGAGCTAAACCAAAAGGAGAGAACCAACCTATCAGATTGTTCAAAGTTCAAAACACTGGTGATAAGGATGCTCAGAGAGCTTATCGAATACAGCAAAAGCAAGGGGGAAGAAACAAAGGCTACACTAAGTAAAATAAAGAAAAGTCCACAGGGAATCAACAGTGAAGGGAAGGAAGCCAGATTGCAAATCAATGTATTGGAACATAAGAAAGAAATAAACATTTGACTAGAGCAAAATGAAGAAACAAGAATAAAAAAAAAAAAAAAAAAAAAAAAAGAGGAGAGACTAAGAAGTCTCTGGGACATCTCCCAAAGTGCCAACATCTGAATTATAGTGATACCAGAAGATGAGGAGGATGAGCAAGAAATTGAAAACTTATTTGAAAAAATAATGGATGAAATCTTCCCTAATTTGGCAAAGGAAATAGACATACAAGTCCAGGAAGCCCAAAGAGTCCCAAACAAGTTGGGCCCAAAGAGGACTCATCATGATTAAAATGCCAAAGGTTAAAGATAAAGAGGGAATTAAAATAATATTTTATTTTAAAAATATTGTATTTATTATTTTTAGAGAGAGGGGATGGCAGAGAGGCAGAGAGGGAGAGAGACATCAATGTGTGGTTGCCTTTCACCTGCCTCCAGTCACATACCTGGCTGGAGACCTGGCTTGCAATCTAATTATGTGTCCTGGCTGGGAATCAAACCAGTGACCTTTGGGTTCGAAAGCTGGTGCCTTATCCACTGTGCCACCAGCCAGGATGATAAAGAGAGAATCTTAAAAGCAGCAAGAAGAAAGAAGAGAGTTACCTACAAAGGGGTACCTATAAGACTCAGTTGATTTCAGCTGATTTCTCAAAAGAAACTTTGCAGGCAAGAAGGCACTGGCAAGAAGTGAAGCATTCAAAGTGATGAAAAGGAAGGACCTACAACCAAGATTACTCTATCCAGCAAAGCTATCATTTAGAAGGGAAGGGCAGATAAAGTGCTTCTCAGACAAGGTAAAGCTAAAGGAGTTCATCCTCACCAAGCTCTTATTACATGAAATGTTAAAGGGACTTATTTAAGAAAAAGAAAAATCAAAACATTAAAATGATGCCAAATTCACCACTATCAACAACTGAATCTGAAAAACAAAAACAAGCCAAGCAAACAACTAGAACAGGAACAGAACCATAGATATGGAGATCATATGGAGGGTTATCAACAGGGAGGACGATGGGGAAGAATGGGAGAAAAGGTACAGGAATTAAGAAGCATAATTGGTTGGTACAAAATGGACAGGAGTATGTTAAGAACAGTCAGGTAAATAGAGAAGCCAAGAATATATATGCATGACCCATGGGTATGAACTAAGGTGGAGGGGATTGCTGGGGGGAAGGGGGTTACTAGGCAAAGGGGGGCAAAGGGAAAAAACTGGCACAACTGTAACAGCATAAACAATAAAATATACTTTAAAGTATTTAAAGTCGTCTAACCAAGGCTATGTAGCAACATGGGCCTATGCTTATAATATTTAAATTAAAAAGCTAAATACAAAATTGTACGGGTATAAAATATTTTTATATAAGAAAAAATGAGGCAGCATATGAAATGAATCAGGAAAATAACTTTCAAGTGCTATTGTGTCAAAGTGTGAGGTATAAGATTATTTGGAAGTTGTATTCTCTATTCATTAGGGGGTGTGCTCTGGTTATTTATTGCTGTGTAACAAACTATCCCCAAATTCTATAATTTAAGACAAAAAACATTTTATTATATGCTAAGCCCTCACTTAACATCATTAATAGGGTCTTGGAAACTGTGACTAAGCAAAAGAACACATAATAAAACCAATTTTACCATAGGCTAATTGATATAAACAAGAGTTAACTTCCTACAGCATATTTCTGGTCACAAAACTTTTAAATAAAGACCTAAAACACTTCTAATATTAAACATTAAAATAAGTGTGAGCTAACCATACACTTAAGAAAGATTAATAAAAAAAGAAGAAAGATTAATAAAAGCAAGTTAGATCACTTTTTCCTACATGCTTATTCCAACTCATGCCTGTCCTAAATGATGCAAAATAAAAGCAAGTGACATCTGCTGAAGGTCTACTTAGTATAAAGGACCCAGAGGCATATGAAAGAATGCTCAACATCACTAGTCATCAGAGAGATGCAAATTAAAACCACAATAAGATACCACCTCACACCTGTCAGAAATGGCAATCATCAACAAATCAACAGACAACAAGTGTTGGCGAGGATGTGAGGCAAAGGGAACCCTCATACACTGTTGGTGGGAATGTAGGCTGATGCAGCCACTGTGGAAAACAGTATGGGGTTTCCTTAAAAAACTAAAAACGGAACTGCCTTTTGATCAAGTGATTCCACTACTTGGACCATACCCAAAGAATCCTGAAATACCAATTCATAAGAACCTATGTACACCTATGTTCATAGCAGCACTATTTACAATAGCCAAGTGCTGGAAACAGCCTAAGTGCCCATCAGTGGATGATTGGATCAAAAAACTTTGGTACAATTACACAATGGAATTCTATATAGCAGAAAGAAAGAAGGAACTTGTACCCTTTGCAACAACATGGATGGAACTGGAGAGTATTATGCTTAGTGAAATAAGCCAG
>PVIW01002533.1:148950-212938 GCA_004026585.1 Noctilio leporinus | reverse complement strand
TATCTTATTGTAGTTTTAATTTGCATCTCTCTGATGACTAGTGATGTTGAGCATTCTTTCATATGCCTCTGGGCCCTTTGTATATCTTCCTCAGTGAGTTGTCTGTTCAGGTCCTTTGCCCATTTTTTAATTGGGCTGTCTGTCTCCCTGGTGTTGAGTCGCATTAGTTCTTTATATATTTTGGAGATCAGACCCTTGTTTGAGGTATCATTGGCAATTATGTTTTCCCATATGGTTGGTTCCCTTTGAATTTTGCTGATATTTTCTTTAGCTGAACAGAAGCTTTTCAATTCAATTTGATATAGTCCCATTTGTTGATTTGTTCTTTGATTTCCTTTGCCCTTGGTGAAGTATCAGTAAACCTATTTTTGCATAGGATATCTAAAAGTTTACTGCCTCTATTTTTCTCCAGGACCTTTATGGTGGCACTGCTTATGTTTAAATCCTTTATCCATCTTGAGTTTATTTTGGTGTATGGTGTAAGTTGGTGGTCTAGTTTTATCTTTTTGCATGTTGCTGTCCAGTTCTCCCAACACCATTTGTTGAAGAGACTGTTTTCACTCCATTGGATGTTCCTTCCCTCTTTGTCAAATATTAGTTGACCATAGAGTCTTGGGTTAATTTCTGGGTTCTCTATTCTGTTCCATTGATCTATATGTCTATTCTTATGCCAGTACCATGCTGTTTTGATGACAGTAGCCTTGTAGTATTGTTTGAAGTCCGGTATTGTGATTCCTTCTACCTTGTTCGCAAGTCATTTATTATAGCTATATCTATCTTAGCAATTATACTCTCCCTGAAATACTCTTTTAATACACAGTGGCACATTTAACCAATATGCACCTTTCTCTCACCACCATTTAGGAAAAGAAAACCACAGGAAAGTTGGTTTGTATCACATGTAACTCCTAACTTCAGCACCCTACACTTCTAGCATGACTTGTTTCTGCTGTGAAACCATCACCACTCTAGTTCATACAACTAAACAAATCTTTTTCTTTCTTTGCTAAGGAAAAGAAATATTCAATTAAGAGGGCCTCTGACTAATTGCTCCCATGGTGGGTGGGGAATACTCCTAACTTTCCCAAGAACAACTTAAGTGTGAGATCCTCCAGTCCCTGAAGGTCCACCCCCTGCCCCCCTCCCCCCAAGACTGCTGGGAGAGGGCAGCGGCCTCCTGGAGTCACAGGTGTTTATGTCTTAGATGTAAAATTCAAATCCCAGACTTGGGGACTAAAATAAACTTTAGGGCCTTGAAAAGCAAGACTCAGAAAATAACCCCTCCTCCTCGTGTTTCCTCTCCCCACCTCACTAAGAAACTTCCTAAGTAAATTAAAGTAGCAAATTGAAAGTAGAGAGAACACCATGAAGAGGAAATCAGAGCCCTGACTGCCATGGCTCAGTTGGTTGGGCGTCATCTCGCAAAGTGAAGGGTCCTTGGTTTGCTCCCTGGTTGGGGCACAGACCTGGCTAGCAGGTTCAGGCCCCAGTCAGGGCCTGTGCAACAGGGCAACCGATATTTGTTTCTCTCCCTGTCTTTCTCCCTCCTTTCTCCTCTATGTAAAAATGATAAAATCTTTTTTAAAAAACAGAGGAAATCAGAGAGTCATCAGAAGAAAACCCCAGGAGATCAAAATGACAATATCTTCACGTCTGGTTCATTTGTCACTACTGTTTTAGGAAATAGGATAAAGGTTGCAGGGGTGACTTAGGAACTTCTTCCAAACTAAGCTTCGTTCTTTGGAAAATAAAAACCACTGTCAATTCTCATCACCATTTAAGAACAGCCACAACTTATGGGTAAAATATTTTTAAGCTCTAGTTTGTCCACTTAATTCAAAGCTGATATCCACAAAATTTAAATGGGAGGAAAAAACTTCTGATAGTCCTTTGGAGCTGTAATAGTATATGATTTATGTAGTAGCAAACTTAGGTTGTTTTTTAAAAGCTCTGGCCATGGAAAACAAAGCTAGTGTCCCTTTATTCATCTGAATCTCATCTGCCACTAAAGTTTTTACTACATGAACTGCATTAGTATACAGGTATCTGGTCACTTGTTTTTATGAGGAGAAAACAGCGTGAAGCCAGTAGAATATTTATCTCGGACAGAGAACTGGAATAAGACCAAAAAACAAAAGTAGGAATAAATAACCATTTCTCTAGAAGGCGAAGTATAAACAGAGTGGTCTTTCAGTGATAGGTATGCAGGCTGAATTTAACATTTTCATGACCAATCTGAGTGAAAGACTGCTCAGGGACAGGGCTAGATTTCTTTCTTTTTAAAAAAAAAAAAATGATTTTTTATTTCATTATTTTTAGAGAAGGGAAGGGAGAGAGGCAGAGAGGGAGAGAGACATCAATGTATGGTTGCCTTTCACCTGCCTCCAGCCACAGACCTGACCGGAGACCTGGTTTGCAACCTGGTTATGTGCCCTGGCTGGGGAATCGAACCTGCGACCTTTGGGTTCGTAGGCTGGCACCTTATCCATTGTGCTACCAGCCAGGGCTTTAGATTTCTTAAAAAAAATTTTTTTAACAAGGAAAATGCCCAATGAGAGGGAACACACTAAAATCTCTCAGGGTTCTTTGAACAAATAAGTAAGTGGTGAGTTTCAGGTCTGGTCAGTTTAGGTAAAAGCAATGCTCAAGCCAGTCTTATAAACAGACCAAAGCTCTGAAAAAAAAACAAAAAAACCATATTCTTAATAGAGTAAGTCATGTATTTCTTTCTGAGGTCATGAACCTGATCTATTAAAAATAGTCTCTGACCTGGCTGGTGGCACAGTGGATAAGGCACCCGCCAGCAAACCCAAAGATCACTGGTTCGATTCCCAGTCAGGGCACATACCCAGGTTGCAAGTCAGGTCTCCAGCCAGGTCTGTAGCTGGAGGCAGGTGAAAGGTAACTATACATGGATGTGTCTCTCCCTCTCTGCCTCTCTCCCTCCCCCTCTCTCTAAAAATAATAAATAAATAAGTAAATAATCTTTTTAAAAAAAAGTCTCTGAGGTTTAAGAAAAAATACATAACCCTGTAGCTGAAAAAAAAAGGGGGGGGGTAAACATAGTAAGAGAAATGAACAAGAAAAACACACTTATTGGTTAAATTCTGAAATACAAGCATTGGAAGATGTTCCTAAAGATAAAGAGACAAATTTATGCAAAATTGATATGGGAACTTTATGTAATGGCGAATAAATTGAAATGTTTCTCTAAGTAGTGGTACGAACTGAACATAAACAGGTTCAAATAAATATACTTACTTAAACATTTCCTGAGCCCCTATTAAGGTACTCAGTGCTATGCTATGCACTTCAGGGACATACACACAATGCTCCTTGCACTCAAGGTATAACCTGGTGTTTAGATAACTTGTAAAACAACTAGTAGAATGTTGTGTCATAGAAAAATTAATTAAATAAAAATTTTAAAATCCTTCTAAGCTCAAGAGTTCAGATGGCAGGCACATTTGAGGGCTACCAGCAGAGATAACCAGAGGTGGCATCTGAACTAACTTTGGAAAAACAAAAAGAATTTTGACAAAAGTAATTTTGGGGCAGGGAATAGGAAAAAAGTCTTAAGAGCAAAATATGAATTTCCCAGCAAATAATGGCTTAGTATCTCCCCTGACAACCAATACCTCATGAATATCGCTACTTGGAGTATCCAGCTGCACCTCAAATTCAGTCAAAATCAAATGTGTATGTTCTCTTTTTAAAAGACATTCTCCTTATAATGGCATTATTTCCATTAGTTATGCTACAATTCTCCCACGCTACTCAGGCTCAGAATCTTGAGGTCATTTTATATATTACTACGTTTTCAGTGTTATTTATCCTCTTCATTAACAATTCTCTCTCATTCACTTTCACATCCCATCCAGCTTTCCCTTTGAAATATGCCTTATGTACATTCCTCCACGCATACCAGTTAGGTCCCCAAGGAAACGACATTCAGAGAAAGCAACGGAAGATTCAGGAACCCTTCATTCCTTGCTCAGCTCTGATGCCAGATCTCTCAGCCTCAAATCCTGGTGTGTCAGACGGGGCCAGGCTCTGACTGGATGGGACCAGGTGGAGAATTCAAGGGGGGAGGATTTTAGGCCACCCAGAGCCTAATAAACCCATAGAGGTCAAATGACCTCCTCCTCTGCCCCCATAGGCCACACAGGAACTAGGCTGATGGACCTTTACTGGGAGGAAACGAGGGAAAACATAGGGAGCCTGCCGGTCAAGGTCCCACATCCCAGGTATTTCTAGGATGGGAATAAAAGGGAAGTCCTCTCAACAGAGGGGAGATAAGCGATAGGTTAACAATACTTCGAGATTTGTTTTGAAGGAGATCAGAGACCCTATTAGTTTATCCTTAAGAATAACTCTGCCCTCCTCCACTAGAAAATCTCTGGGGTACTAGCGGCCCAGTGCTCTGCACATACAGGTTTCTAACATAAAGGGGGAGAGCACAGGTCTAACGCAACACTGGAACTTCAGGGAAGTTACCTACTATGGTCTGCTTATTGGACCACAACAACTCTGACATTCAGATGCTAATTTTAACATAATTCTGAACAGAACCTTCCTCTTAAACAGCTACTTTACATGCTAGCAGGGTCAAGGCCTTCTCCAAACAACTCACGTGCGACTGTGGTGTTAAACACAATGTTGACTTTAACAGTCCACGCTGCAGAACTCAATCCTGGCTGGTGTCAAGAGAAAGGCCCGGCATAGTCCGCTGTAAGAGCAAAGTCCAGTGCAACCCGGATTTGAGGAGAGGTTGAAAGGAAGACAAAATGAACAAATTAAGGTGGAGGTTTGCATCTACTGAAACTACATTACACTGCCTTTTTTTGTCTTTCAGCTTTGTTGGAGAAAGCAGAGGTTGCATACTTTCCTTGGCACATTATATAAACTAGCATCCCCACACAACTAGGGGCGCGCTTAGCACTTCAGCAAGATAAGATAGATTACTGGACAACTGGAAGATTTCCCTTTTTCTCGTTTCTTAGACAAATGCATTTCTCCCTTTCCAGCCCTCTTATCTTTTCTGGTGTGAAAAATCTATCATAACTACTGGAATTAATTTGTCTTCAAACAAATTTCTCCCCTTGGCATAAACCTGGAATTTCAGGATACAGCCACAATAGGCTATTCACAAATGCCTGAGAAATTAATCAATGCCAATGCAAGAAGCAGACCTGTCAGGAAACTACCTAGAAAAAGCTCCTAAAATAGAAAAAAAGAGATCCTGGGGTGGAAGGCAAGATGAACAGGCATAGCACAGAGGATTTTGAGGACAGGAAAAACACTCCATATGATATTATTATGATGGATGTGTTATTACATATTTGTTCAAACTCATGGACTATGTAACACCAAGAATGAACCCAAAACTATGGGTTTTGTGTGATTTTGGTGTGTCAATATAGGTTCATCCTTGGTAAATAATATACTATCCTGGTGAGTTATGTTGATAATGAATGAGGGAGGCTATGCATGGGGGTGTAGGGGACATCTCTGTACCTTCCTCTCAGTTTGACTGTAAATCTAAACCTTCTCCAAACAAATAAAATCTTTATTTTGAGAGCGGCAGAGATATCCGATAGGTTTTCCAAGTGCGGATTTTGCCACAGGCTGGGAAGGAAAGCGAACAGGTGGAAGCACGGTGCTTCCATTGAGTAAGTTTTTATTTTTCCACCTCTGGGACTGGGGGACAGAGGGAAAACTAAGGAGCACAGGCTCTGCTTACTGATACCATATACAATACAACTTCATTTACTTGGATCCCAGCACCAAAATCTAAGTTAAGGTACCTGAGCTGAGCGAGCTGCTTCATCAATCACCCATGGCTCCCCAATGCCTTCAGAGAGGAAGCCCCACCTTTGATAAAGACAAACTGCTTGCTGTTGCCCTACCATCTGAGGTGGGGTTAACACAGGAAAGTAGCTGAAGGAGCTAGAGAGAGAGACAGGTAATATTTAAGGCTCTGAGAAATAAGAGCCACCATTTATCAAATGCATAATAGGTGCCAAAGGCGATGCAATAGGTATGGTTAGCATATATTATCTCTAGTCTTCAGAACAATCTGTAAGAAAAGCAATTGTATGTCCCTTTTATCAGTTAAGAAGAAAATAAAAAACTCAGGGAGGATAATGGGTGTCAGTACAGGAGCCAGGTGTGATATCAGGAACAGAAATCAGTAACAATGTCTTCACTCTATTACTCTCAAAGTATAGGTTGAGGGCAACCCTTCCACACTTTAGGGTCACCTAAAAGTAAAAGTTAAAATTAATAATGCTTGCAAAGCCCTGCACAATTTGGTCCCAAAGGCTCCTGCCTCACAGGGGCACTTGTATTTCAAAGGACTGCTCCCTTCACTAACCCAGGAACACCTCTAAGGAAAAGTGTCTTCATGCTCCTCAACTCCCTGAATTCTATCCATCAGATCTTACCTCCTCGGTGAAGCTTTCCCTAACCAGCCAGACTAAAAAGGCCTCACTCCTTCCTTCCATCCTAATCTGACTTGAGAGATCTAGTTCTGAACTATTGCTTTGTATCACCAATTACATTTTTAAACTTAACATCTATTGTTTGTACAACTGAAGGGGAAGCTCCCTAGAAATAATATTTACATAGACTTCATTTCCTTAAACACTCCACAGATTCTTAAACACTTCAATATGTTAACCTGCAGAGGCCTACAGATCACGTGTTATGAAAGTTACCTACAAGCCCTGGCTGGTGGCACAGTGGATAAGGTGCCAGCCTGCAAACCCAAAGGTCGCTGGTTCAATCTCCAGCCAGGGCACATAACCAGGTTGCATGCCAGGTCTCTGGCCAGGTCCTTAGCTGGAGGCAGGTGAAAGACAACCATACATTGATGTTTCTCTCCCTCTCTGCCTCTCTCTCTTCCCAGCTCCCTGAGAATAATAAATAAAACCTTTTTTAAAAAGAAAAAAAGAAAGAAAGTTACCTAGGAAGTAGTTTCTATAAGACAGTCAACTGATTTCTCAAAAGAAACTTTGCAGGCACCCTGGCTGGTGGCTCAGTGGAACGGCACCAGCCTGCAAATCCAAAGGTTGATGGTTCGATTCCCAGCTAGGGCACATAACCAGGTTGCAAGCCAGGTCTCTAGCCAGATCCATGGCTGGAGGCAGGTGAAAGGCAACCAAACATTGATGTTTCTCTCCCTCTCTGCCTCCCTCCCTTCCCCTCTTTCTAAAAATAATGATAAATAAAATCTTTAAAAAAAACAAACAAAAAAAACTTTGCAGGCAAGAAACATTCAAAGTGAGGAAAAACAAGGACCTAAAACCTAGATTACTCTATCCAGAAAAGCTGTCATTTAGAATGGAAGAGCCGATAAAGTTCTTTCCAGACAAGGAAAAGCTAAAGGAATTCATTATTACATGAAATGTTAAATGGACTAATTTAAGAAAAAGAAGACTGAAACTATGAACATTAAAGTGGCAACAAATTCACAACTATCAACAACTTAATCTAGAAGACAAAAACAAACTAAGCAAACAACCGGAACAAGAACAGAATCTTAGGTATGGGGCTTATTTGGAGGGTTATCAGCTGGGAGGGGGAAAGGGAAAAATGGGTGAAATGGTGCAGAGATTAATTGGTAGGAAGGAGGGTACCATGAAGAGGAGGGCAAAAGGGGAGAAACTGGGACAACGGTAATAGAATAATCAAAATATACTGAAAAAAAAAAAAGAGAAGCCATTTACATACATGTTCTATCATGCGTCCATTATTTAAAGAAGTTTACAATCTTTAAAACCATAAATGGCTATCTGTATTATAAAACAATTTTTCTAATTTTATTTTTTGCCCAATTTTATAATAAAAGAATTTTTAAACAATATTTACCCACAGTTCATTACTGCATTACCTCACATCAAGCATTGTATTTTTCTGTTTTCCTTTGTGGACCTTGGTCATATGTTTACATAGTTTGCTAATATATTCATCTTGTATGTGTTAATTGGTTTGGGTTTTCTTCATTTAACACATCAAGCATTTGATTATATTAACATTATATTAAATACTGATGTTAATTATAACATACTGATAATTATATATAATAATTACAGCATATTACAATTAGATCATGTTAATATTAAATGTATAATTTGATTGTAATACAATACTCATAATCATTTAACAAGTATATAATAGCCAATGAAGCTAACATCACAATTTAGCCAAGCTTTTCAGATTTTTATCATTATAATGATAATGTCTAATGAACATCTATGGGCAGAAAAGTATTTTTTTTTTAATTTTATTCATTATTTCCAGAGAGAAAGAAAGGGAGAGAGGCAGAGAGGGAAGGATACATCAATGTACAGTTGCCTTTCACCTGCCTCCAGCCACGGACCTGGCTGGAGACCTGGCTTGCAACCTGGCCATGTGCCCAGGCTGGGGAATCGAACCAGCGATCTTTGGTTCACAGGCCAGCACCCTATCCACTGTGCCACCAGCCAGGGCCCAGAAAAGTATTTTTTGCTTTTTCTAAAACCTCTTCGTGTATAGCACTATCTTCTTTGAAATCATTAGGGTAAAAAACAGTACAACCATTTTCATGTCTACAAAGAACAGCCACACTGAATTGCAGAACTTAAAACAATCTGCACAGACCTGGGACTAGCCAAGCTGCTGCCAACTCCGGAGCGTGCCCTGCGCCTGAGTCTCGCCACCAGCCCACCGGTGCTGCTTCTGTAGTTCACCTGAAATCGCCCCACTCCACAGCCAGGATGCTGTTGGCAGTAGCAGTAACAGGCACATCCCTAAAGAGCAACTGGGCAGAGACGCTGTCCCGGGCCCTTTTCCTCGAAATATACTTGAGTTTATCCCTGAGTATCTCCTGACCAGGAAGTTCACCACCTCTAATATAAGAGCCCGAGAACAATCTAATATCGGCAAATAGGGGAATGGTTAAAATTAGTGTGTAGGAGCAGTGTTTCATGAACCCACAGGGAGGGGTTCAAACAGACATGTTTACATGGCAAACAGCCATGTAAGCCCCAACCCAGACCAATTAAATCAGGCCCGCTGACAGAGTCGTGTGGGCACTTAAAATCTAAAATCTCTAGGTAACTTTAATGTCCAGCCAGACTTGAAAACCACTAGGGCAAAGAATTATATATGCATTTATTCATTGGGATACTGGGCAACTACTAGGAAAATGCTAAACAGCGTGTACAACAACTGACATTTTGTGTGAATGAAAGAGAATGTTTTTCTTTTATCTGCATAGAATATTCCTGGAAGGCTGTAAAAGAAACAGGTATAATAATGGAAGCCTTTGAGGAGAGAGGTTAGGACTGTGAAATGGGTGACTTGCATTTCCATGTATATTATTGTACATTGTTTGATTCCTCATCAGCTGCATTGAAAAATAATGTTAAACAAAATGAAATCATTTCTCGTGTAAACTATTTTTCAGGAACACATGGCACCAAGCGACACGCAGTGGTGTCCCACAGCAGGGGCCAGGTTCAGAGGGTCACCGTGGAGCTCTGCACACTTGGAAACAACCTAGTGTCTACCAAGGGTCCTTCTCCCTTTGAACAGAGAGTAGTTCCTGCTCCTTCCTTCTGTCCTAGCAACTAACTTATTCAATGTACCATTCTAAAGCAAATAGTCACTGCCTGATAGGCTTCGGGAAAATGTTTGCTCCCAGTTCCCTCCCTCACACGGTGCAAGCCATCATGAATGATAGGTTAGGCTGGACTAGACGCTTCTTAAAGAACATGCCAGATTTACATTATTTCTGCAAATGAAAAAAGTTATGCAGAGGAAGCAGACAGGATTCTATCTTTTGTCTAAAGCACTTACCATGTAACATGCAAATAGTCTCTGCCAGGTTCAGAATACCAGTACTGTTTTTATAATTAAGTGTGCCAAATTTAAAAATTTAAAGAATCAATTGGCTATGTTCATTCTATAATGTATTCGGTTTTACCAAGCCACACAAAAACTAAAATAAATCTAAAAAGTATAGAACAGAGTTTTATATTAATCACATACAGCTAATAATTTCAGAGGTTTGCAGATTATTTACTTTTTTCAGTAGCTGTGGGACTTTAAAACTGGATCACTTTTATTGTTTTTCTTTTTGTTTTTGTTTTTGAGGAGGTGGCAAGTTTTTTTAGAGTATTTCACCTCTGAATTTGATACCAGAAAAACATATCATCAATATTAATAGAAAGAATGATTTTAATAGATTCCTTTTTTAAAAAATATTACAAAGCATGCCAGAAACATCAAGGAAGGCAGTTCTATACTTACAAAAGAAATTAATATTTCAAAACCTCAGGTTCTGGAATACCAGAGAACCCTTAAGGATCATCAGTTTGCAAAACTCTTATATTCATTCATTCAGCACGTATTTTATTAACTATAGCTTCCAGCCAGGTACTGCATTAGGCACTACACACACGAAAGCATGGCTAGGATTTAGAATTCCCATATGGTGCTCTAACCATAGCATGTTATTTTCCTATTTCAATTACTTTCAAATGTATGCTTTAAAATGGCAGGTTTTAAAAGTATTGTCATTACTTCTCAATCGTACTTTAATAGAAGAGCTTGAGTGAATGAGGATGGTTAATTAACAGCTACATGATAGCAAAAAGGCTGAATGTTGCCCCCATCACCCCGAAGTTCTCAACTGTGAGAAAAAAAGGAAATACCCTCGGTACACCAGGGAGAGAGAATTGACAATCTGAGGTATTTACGAGGTGTTAAAGGCAGAACGGATCAGACTGTTGATTCTGTTGCTTCTTCCTCACACATCCTAAATCAACACCTGTTTCATCTCTTGAGGAATATGCTGGTTAACATGTAACTTGTCCTCAAGTTGTGAGGAAAGAGTTACCATGACAACTAAATGAATAGCTTAGTTAGAATTTATCCAATGAAATGCAAAAATCCACTCAATTCTGTTTAATTGATATATGTGTACTTGCAAGCAAATTCTAGTTTTCTGTTTGTAAAACTGTCAAAGTACATGTCAATGTGTTCTGTGGAAATATATCATGAATAAAATATCAAACATAGGCACACACATCTTTTGGCCAGGGTAGACCACAAGTAAATAAAATTAAACAATGACTGACCATTAAATCTTAGTGGCCTGCACGTAGGATTACAGGGTCTCAAGTACACCTAAATCAAGGAAAACGGACACTTCAAAAGTTAGTGCATTTTTCAGATTGTGTTAAATTGCCAAGTAAATTCATGCATGTTTAATTTCTGCTAATATCTATTGCACAATGTAATGTAGGGTACAATTTAGACTATGAATTTCCTAGAAAAATATTTGTCACAAACACACAGTTAAGGCTGTTGACATGTGCTTAATTAAGTTATTAACTTCCAACATGCAACTATCTTTATTGGGAACTAGACTGAAGGCCCCACAGATGCACAGGTTCCCAATTCATCTCCCTCAGCTTTCGGGGGTGAATTTCTGCTGCCCCAGTGACTGCCCTACATGGCTTGGTAATCATTTTCAATTAGGCATCAGTGGATAACCAAACACCAATGATCATTTATTAGTTATATCAAATACAGAAATGCATTCATTTATGATTAAAAAGTCTTAGGTATGGCAATAAAATCATCTTCATAAAGCAGTACATGTTTTCTCTTTATAACACTATGTTGGTCACATATTCTAGAGAACAATCTACAAGTTAATCAAGATTCAGGGGTATATAACCAGAAAAATGTTCTAAAGATATACAGAAATGAAAAGCATACAGTTAAAGACTGCAGACGATGACATCCAGGGACCCAGACTCATGCGAATAGTAAAATCTTATGTAAGAGAAAGAACACTGTGCTATACACTTTTCCACAGCGTTATAGTATTAATGGGGGCATTTATTGCACTTAATATGTTGTATTATTTTGGCACAAACAGAAAGTGCAATAAAAAAAAATATGTAGCATGATGTGTGAGAAGGCACATTGTCCTTTTCAGAAGTCCATTATAAAGGCAGCTGGACAGATTCTGGCCGAGCACAAGTGGGATGCCAGCCCATCTCCTTCCATCCCCATCCCACCCTCCAATTCAAGCCCTGGTTACAAAAGTGCCTGTGTGGCCCTGAGAAGTGAGTCATGGATATTCCATTTACAGACCGGGTGGAGTTGAGGGAAATCACTATTTCATGCCCGGTTAACTGGAAAAGTCCATCCTGTTTTTCTTCTTCTACATTGTGAACATTTTTCACAAACCTGAGATCAAGACCACTTGCTCAGTAGAAACTCACCACGTATGCTAGCCCTCTTACACGCAAAGGGAAAGTCTGACTTGCACAGCCAAGGCCATGATCTCATAGTGCAGGCTTAACAATTCACACCAGGCTAGGGACTTGTACAATCAGGATAAAACATTTGTTCCTTTTCGCCCACACCAAGAAAAACAGCGGCTGGAGAAGTAAGCACAGCACCAGTTTCCAAATCAGATTCACCCCCGCAGGGTTCCCGATGGCAGCCAAAGGACTTCCAGCACAGAGACAATCTTTTACAACTTCCTTCGCCAGGAAAACGGAGCAGCGAAGTGGTTTCCTTAAAATGACCTCACAAGCAAACCATGAGAAACGCAACCTAAAGCCACAACAGACACCAACACTCTTCAGATCCACACTTGCTTTAAAAGGCCACCGGCATGCGCATCTCTCAAGAGCACCCACTAAGGCAAGTAACAATGGGTCACGTGATCAATTTCAGAACTTAAAAACACAATGCATGTTTAGCTTTAAATACACCCAAGCTAAGCCAAGCCCCTGAAATTACCCGAATAGTCCCCAAGTCTAAAACACTGTGTCACTTTTTTATAAACATATTACAATTAAACGTTGAGATCTCTCTTGATTACCAGATGGAGACCTGCGTGGGTGAAGACCTCTGGGCTCCAAGGTTTGGGGAAGGGAGCAGTGACCCTGCCTGACCAGTAAAAATTCTGCCTGCGTAAGTTGCCTACAATTATCAGCATTACCAATGAAATTGGCCTCCTAAGGTTCGCAATGAATTTAGGTTTTAAGTAGATTAAAATTCACAGCATATTACTTTTTAATAACAGGAACTACCAGCTATTTTAACAAAGAGGAAAACATTCTATGAGTTTTCATTCAAATCAGGTTTCTCACACATCATTATCACTCCCTTCTTCATCATGTAAAATACCCCAAAGACCTATTCCACATTTAAAACAACTTAAATCACCGAAGTCACAAGAATTTATTAGAGAAAAGTCCAAAATACAGAAACAAAACCCACAAAAAAGTAAAATAAAAATTTTACCCGCCCCTTGACAACCACTGTTAATACACCACTATCAAGTGTTCTAACCCTTCTCCACAAATGTGTAATCAAGTTACACTACTGCTTTTAAATGTTATTCATATAAGTTTATAACTTGGTTTTACTTTTTCTATGGAGAACACATTTCCATGTGTGCAGATATACCCAAATTTATGTGTGTGAATAAGTACATGTATGTGTATGTATGTGTGTGTGTGTATATATATATATATAAATATATACAAAAAATAATTTGGCTGCTGCAGAGTATCATCCATTGTGTGGCTATATCATTCTGTTTAACAGATTTCCTCATTTGGCTAAATAAAATTTTATTCTTGATAAAACAAACTTGCAAATAATTCTGAAAAAACGAATACACCAGTCTTTAAAATACTTCTAAAAACCCCATCACCTTTACTTAGGTCAGAGTTCCTGCCTGCCGAGCCTGCTGAGTGTTTTTAATACTCCTCTGAAAACTTAGGGTCTCCGTTTTATCAGTGACAACATCATGGTTAAAAAAAAGGAAATTAAAACATGTCATTTTGGTTCTATTTCAAGTTTCCTATCTATAGAAAAAATTAATATATATACATATATAATGAATATATAATCTACTGTCCTTAAGGTTGAATCATTCTGAAAAATGAAAAAAAATGGCTCAATTTTTAAAAAGCGTCAATATGGCTATACTGATGTCCACGACTTAAAATAAAGGCTCTTGATAATACTTAAACCATTTTGTATTGCATGTTATTCTTTTCAAGAGATCTCCAGAGCCCTGGCTGGTGGCACAGTGGATAAGGCACCGGCCTGCAAACCCAAAGGTTGCTGGTTCGATTCCTAGCCAGGGCACATAATCAGATTGTAAGCCAGGTCTCCAGCCAGCTCTGTAGCTGGAGGCAGGTGGAAGGCAACCATACATTGATGTTTCTCTCCCTCTCTGCCTCTCTTCCTTCCCCTCTCTCTAAAAATAATAAATAAAATCTTTAAAATAAAATATAATTAAAAAAAGAGATCTCCAAACTCACTCTATAACCTCCCCACCACAACCCTCCCCAGACGCCACTGCGGTTGCCACCTACAAATGAAGACCAGAGAACTGAACAGACTTGTTGGGTCTCACACGGTGTATGACGTAGGATTGATTAATTCAATGATCTGAATTTGTCTCCCAGGTGCTTTTAAACAGAACCCACTGCACTACATGGAACAGTTAGTCCCTTCTTCCCTTCAGCCAAAAGCCTCTAATAACCCCCCGCAGTGTAGGGCATGTTTGAGGACAAGGAGACAGAATGCAATGAGCGTGCCAATAAATCCAAAACAGCAGGCAAGGAAACACCCAGGAAGACATTCAGAAAGTTGTAAGGAGAAATCAAAACTCTGTATGTGTCCCATGTTTTTTATCGGCATCAGCTAACAGAATCAAATCAGAGTATAGCAGGAAGTAAACTGGTGCTGAAAGGGAGGGGAGGAAGCCCTTCTATGTACTATCCCTCTGTAGGAGGAAAAGTCAGTCACGGTCCTGCCCTCAGTCAAACCAAGGATCAGTGCAGTAAGTTGTTCTTTTTTACAAAATAAAGATTGAGGCCCTGGCTGGTGGCACAGTGGCTAAGGCGCTGGCCTGAAAACCCAAAGGTTGCTGGTTCGATTCCCAGCCAGGGCACATAACCAGGTTGCAAACCAGGTCTCCAGCCAGGTCTGTAGCTGGAGGCAGGTGAGAGGCAACCATACATTGATGTTTCTCTCCCTCTCTGCCTCTCTCCCTAACCCTCTCTCTAAAAATAATAAAATCTTTAAAATAAATAAAAATAAAAATTGTATTCATTTATTTTTAATAAAGAAAGAGAGGAAGCGAAACATCGTTGTGTGGTTGCCTCTCACTCACCCCCAACTCGGCACCTGGCCTGCAACCCAGGCATGTGCTTTGAATGGCACCAGATGCAGTGAGTTCTTAATGCCGTATTTCATGTAAAGAGTCACTCTTTATCAGTCTTGAATTATCTTCTTGTTACAGTTTCCACTGTATTATTTGCTGTTTATTCATCTTGGTATATAAGGTGTTATCCATTCAACTGCAAAGGCCAATAGGCGGGACCAAGGGTGGCTTACTTGAATCGTGCAGGTGGAGCACAAAACCCACGAGCCTGTGAGCTATTCCATAACAATGTAAGTGGATTAAACTATATTTATACTAACCTGGTAACAGATGACTTAAAATTCTTATAACAGGACGTGGATTAGCCCTAACTAGGCCATTTGGGCTGGAGGGAGGGAGTGGAGCCTCCTCTTTCTAGCATTTACACAGTGAGCTACCCAGCAGCTCTTCATATGCAGGTGATACATCCGCTTACTCACTTCATCTAACTTGTCCAAAACAACGTAGTTGATAACTTTTTCACCCTACCATTACATTCTACATTGTAGGTGGAAACTAGTCCACTAATTCAAGACATTAAAAAAAAATGTTCTTTCATAAGGCGCTGGCCTGCGAACCCAAAGGTCGCTGGTTCAAGTCCCAGCCAGGGCACATAACCAGGTTGCAAGCCAGGTCTCCGGCCAGATCCACGGCTGGAGGCAGGTGAAAGGCAACCATTCATTGATGTCTCTCTCCCTCTCTCCCCTCCCCTCTCTCTTAAGAATAATAAATAAAATCTTTAAAAAAAATGTTCTTTCAAGATAAAAGATCAAACTTGAACCAGACACACATGTCACTGAGCATAACTTGGCTTTTAAAAATTCCTAAATAAACATGCTGACCTTAAATCCAAAGTAACCAATCCTACTTCTGACTTGGGCCACTAGGCAAATAATCTTTTTGTTCTAATTTATCCTTCTGGAACAAAAGGTTATTCAAATATATATATATTTATGTGTCAATTAAAAGTGAAAGCATTCTGAAGACCAGCAAATAGAGAATCGTCTCAAATTTCAAGACCACAGTGCAATTTTATAACTTTAAATTGAGCTTACACTTCACAAGTACCATAATTGTGCAGTGGTCCTAACTCCCAAACATGTGAATTCAATCTCTCTGGATTTCTTTGGTTTTCCTAGCAATCTCTTTTTCTCAAAGCTATGAAAAAGGTTTTTGTCAAGATCCTAGAAGAAATACACTTAGGGCAGTTCGATTTTTGATGATTCTCTTTTTAAAGGGAATGCCGGAAAACATGAGAATCTGAAAGTGACCTCTGATACAAGCTGCTCATACCGGGCAACACATTTCCTTTCTCACCAGCCACAGAATGTGAATGCTGGAGGAATCAGAGAGAGGTAAAAAGCCCAGAGAAGTGACTAGGAAGTGCCTAAAAGTGAACAGAGTAACATCCAGGGCAAAACTTGATGAAGGGCAGAACTTTAGAGATGTGGAGAAGAGTTGAAAATAACCAGTCCAAGACCATCGCAGAAAGAAAAATATATAAGGTTTCCACAAACTCTAAACCAAACGTGTGTGTGTGTGTGTGTGTGTGTGTGTACACACAGAAGATTTGAATCTTATTTTTACTTAGGTTTTTCATAAAAATATATGTCAGTATATGCCATAAAACTGCCCAGAACATCTACCTGAATCTTCAGGGGAACTACCATTCAAGATCTACAAGTTACATCCTGTATTTAAATGCACCGAAGAATACAGCCCTGGCTGTTGGCTCAATGGATAAGGTGCCACCCTGCGAACCCAAAGGTCTCTGGTTCAATTCCCAGCCAGGGCACATAACCAGGTTGCAAGCCAGGTCTCCGGCCAGTGTGTAGCCGGAGGCAGGTGAAAGGCAACAATACATTGACGCCTCTCTCCCTCTCTCCCATCCCCTCTCTCTAAAAATAATAAGTAAAATATTTATAAATAAATGCACTGAAGAATACAAATTCAAATTCATGTTAGGATTACTAGATTTTTAACCTACAGATTTTATCTTAATTTTTCCAAGTCTATTCAACTACAAAGTGGGCTCCCAAGGGCAGGTAATACTCTGCATGAGGCATCCCCTTCTGCACAAAGCACATGCTAAGTCCTACTTTGTGAAATCTAGGTAAGATGAAGCAAAAGATGATCATTTTGTATGGGCAAAAAAGGGAAATTTTCCAGGAGGCTTTTCCCCGGGGCACTGCATTGCATGTGAGTGAAGTCAGGTCAAGAGAGCAGGAGGAAAGGCTTGCTTGCGCACTGCATGATTTGTCCTAACCTTTTCGGGTCTTTACGGACGTCTGCTGCTTCACGTGACACCAAGCAGGGACAGCACTGAAGGACTGTCATCCGGTGACGATCCTTCAAAGATATTTACCTTAAAACTTGTAGAAAATCCTAATGAGGTCCATTAAATTTAAAAAGTCCTTGGCACAATTTTGTGTTCTTCATCAGACACCAATGAAAAGTCGGAATTCTACACTGATAATGTTCCCACCAGATGGGAATCAATTTCCCTAATATGGCCAGGCCCTAAATATAGCCACAATTTTTTTTTGTTTGTTCAAAATACACTGAAACTTGTGGATGGAGGAAATGATGATGGGCACTGGGCAGAGAGCACAGGAAACAATGATACAATGTCACTCAACTATCTCACGAGCACCGAAATGGCTTCAGATGCCCTGGACAAATGGCTACCAAAGCAGAGACACCTGTAACACGCATGCCCTTTTCTCTACAGTCTTTGTTCCCTTTGGTGCACTCTGGGTTACTGAATGGGGAGAGAAGAAATTACACACCCTGGGTCTGCAGTAATTCTACCATTCTGAGAAGGAACACAGCATCACTACTAGTACTCAAAGCAGCGGAAAGAAAAGAATTTCCTCCTCAAATTATAAGGATTCAGTTAGCCTAAAGGAAATACGAGAATTCAACTCAGGTGGTTTAAAATCCTCCCAATTTACCTTCTAAGCATCCCCACACCCACCCCACGAGTACAAACTGTTGGTATTTAATGTTGAGATCAACGTAGAAGGGACAGTGTGTGTTTTAAGTGAATGGAATTCAAAGGAAGCAAAATCTGGAATATAAAACAATATCTATTTACTCAAACACCTGAAACTTTTAAAAGGCTGATTATTTGGGGACTAGACTTGCTGCATAACAAACTGCTTCTGCAGGACTTTTTGCCCCAAAAGCACCTAGCAGAGTGTTCCAACTGGAAGTAGATGCTCAACTTAAAATTTGCAGGGGGGAGGGGGGCCCTGTTGAAAGTAAATAAACTTCCCAACTTAAGTGTGCATTTTAAAGCATCTTTTTACAAGTTAGCCCTGGAAAGCAGAAGAGCAAAGACATTTTAAAGACTGCTTGGGTCAGAATGCCAGCTTGGCCACCTACAGCTGCGGGTGTTGGGCGAACTGCTGTAAGTTCTCTGTGACTTGGAGTTTCCTCATTTGTAAAATGGGAATTATAATAGTACCGACCTCCCGGGGCTGTTGGAGAAATAAACACGAAATCACAAGAAATCGACCTAAAGCATTTCAAATCTTCAAGGCGCCCTGACGGCTGTAGCTATGATTATGCAAAGATGTGTGCTCAGAGGTCAGATCTCTCAACTATGAGAAACATGTTGGTTAAACTGAAATATCGGCCATCTCCTCAAAGCACTTTGACTCCCCCTTTCCCTACATCGCGCGGCATCAACCTTCCAAATGATGGTGAAATTACATACTTTTATTCATCCTTTTGCCAGCTTGTCACATACAAGAAGAAGAAAGGTGCCTTTCTCGTGACTGTTGCTCGTTCTCAACTTCAAAATACTGTCACGCACACAATAGGTTGGAGCTGCCCTTAAAATGACAGCTCACAGCTTTGCAGCGCCCGCAGGGGCTCCCAAACGGCTCTGCCGGGAAGGGGTTCACCCCAATTCCCGGCCAATCCCCCACTTCCACCGCCAAGCCAGCGCACGCCCGGGAACCCCAAGGAACAACTCTAAGGAGGAGGAAGGGACCCCGTGGAGTGGAGAAAGAAAGAGAGAGGAGGAGGAGGAGGGACCCTCCCGGGCACAGAGGTTTCGCGACCACGCTCCGGTGACAAGCCCCAAGCCCCCGGGCCCGGGAAGGGCTGCGACGCCCCGGGCGGCCCACTCCCCTCTCCTCGCCATCCCCGGCAGGCACCGCCGCCAACTCGGGTCCCGCGCCAGCCTCGCCCACGGCGCCCCCTCACCTAAAGGCGGGTCCTTCCTTGGGAGCCCTGCCCTGGGCAGACGCCGCCGCCGAGCCGCCGCCGCCGCCGCTGCCCTTTTTGTTGAAGAGCTTCTGGAGCAGGGTCGGGGCCATGATGCTGCCGCCGCCGCTGCGGCTCCGCCGGCTCGCACTCCGGGGGCTGGCGGCTCAGCGCGCAGCCGGGGGCGGCGGCCGCGGCGGCGGGGCCATCGCGGCGGTGGCGGTGGCGGCGGAGCGGCCGCCCAGGCTGGCGGGAGCGCGGGGCGGCTGCGGCTGCGGAATTCTGCTCAGCGCCCGGGCCGCCGGCTGCCGGTCCTGGGAAAGAGCTGGCGGGCCGCCGCCTCGCACGCTGACAGTTATCTCCTGCGGGAGGAGCCCGCAGCTCCTCCGCGGCGGCGGCGGCACGGGAGGAGCGCGGCCACCCCGGCGGCGGCCATTGGCCTGGTGGTTGCCCGCCCCGGGCTCACGTAACCCGGGCGGGAGGCGCGGCCAGGATCGGGCGGACGGAGCTCGCGGCGCGCGGGGGGCGGGGGCGCACGCGGCGCTTAAAGGGGCCCGACGGGCTGGGGCGGGCGCCGCGCCGCTGGGTGGGCTGTTCCGGGGGCGCAGCGCGCGAGGCTGCCGGGTTTCCGCGGCGGATTCGTTATTTGGGAACAGCCAGGGAGCCGCCTGGTCGATCTTTGTTCTTTTTGAGACAAAGCCCCTGAACTTGAGCCCTCGCTTCGTGCAGGTGCAAGGACTCGTGTAAAGAAAGCCTGTGTTGGGGAAAAAGGGTTTTAACACACGACGTTGCTGCTCCCTGGACCGATTTGACCCGCACAACCACCAAGGTGTTGGCCTGTTTCTGCCATGCCCCGATTAGATTTCTCCGGGTTGTTTTCCCCATAACTTTTTTCAAAAAATCATTTGCTCTGTCTGGTGTTTGGGGGCACCATACCGTAGTTGCATAAAAAAGTTGCATGTGAAAATCAACCCATGGAATTGGCTACATAGATTTGGAAACTTAAGAGAAGCTGTTTTATGACAAGGGAATGCTTTCCCAATACAGATTTAACAATCTAGACACATACTAATCTGATATCAACGGCAGATATTATTTGGTTTGGACAAAGGAGGAGTTGTATTTGAGTTCACTCGAATTCTCAGGCCCACCCAGCCTCCGTGAGAACTTCAGCCTCTGGTAAGGAACTCTCCAAAAGCCGGTGGTTGTGAAAGAATTGCCATGCTCACAGCAGCTTCTCTGTTCCTTAGCAGGTTAGTTCCCCAGCTTTTCTGATGATGGGAATCTAGTTGGTAAGATTCCAACCTGGTCTCTCTTGGTTCCTTCTTCATCAGCAGTGAACAGTTTCTCAGTTGGATTCCTAAACTTAAAAATATCCCTTGCCCGGGCTGGTACGGCACAGTGGATTGGGTGCTGGCCTACAAACTGAAAGGTCCCAGGTTCCACTCACAGCCAGGGCACATGCCTGGGTTGTACCTACCTGGTTGGTGTATCTTGCACAAGGATGTTTCTCTCCCTTTCTTTCTCCCACCCTTCCCCTCTCTCTAAAAACAAGTAATAAAATCTTTAAAAATATCTTTTTGGCTTATTTTAATTTGCGTTTCCAATTTTTATTGTGTAGGTGTCTGGTAGGAAACTGAATGATGATGTGCTGAAATTTCACAAAGGTATGGGAAAGATAATAGAAATTGAAACTCATTTCCTTCAGATTTTTGCTATTAAAATGGTGAATTAGCAAAAGAAATGGTGGATCAAGTACCTTATGCAGGTGAGCAATTATTATTTTACACAAGAAGTGTACGCAGAACCCTGATTTGCAAGTTTGTTCCTCCTTTCTGTTTGCTGGGGGTACCTGCCTCATAGGGTTTTCGGTATCGGTCAATATCCTGTAAAGCAGATATTGGCCTAATCTGTTGTGAACTTATTAACATAGGGTCCTGGATTGTGTGTCCTAGCAACACACTGCCCTCCCTTACCCCATCCTTGGGACGTGTAAATAAAATAACCTCCTTAATTCTCCAAACTGAAAGCCGCATACTTTGGATGGGCCTAGCAAGCTTTTGCAACTTCGCATTGAAGGGGATTTTGACTTGGTGTCCTTGAACCTCACCTCCAACTGTTTTGGGTCTGACTCAGTCCAAGTGTGCAAGACCACCAAAAAAAAAAAGAAGACCATAACAAAAGCAACCTACTGCAGCCATCACCCTCGATTTTGATCTTGATTGGGCAATTATAAAGGGAGAGTGTGCATTTGAAATGATTAAAGACAGACTTCAGGGGAGAAAAAAGGAACTAAAAGAGTTCCTCTCTCTCCCTTTTCTCCCTTTGCTTCCTCTCAGCACCACAGTCTTCCTCACCCTGGTTCTGGCCACACCTCTCGCTTTGAATTTTTAAAAGTATCCGAAAATCCTAACCAGCAAGCAACAAAGGTCCTGGTAGATAGCTCTAGACAGCTCTCCTACCCTATCCTCATCATTTTCTTTTTTTAAAGTCTATTTTATTGATTATGATGTTACAGTTGTCCCGATTTCTTTCCCCTTTGCTCCCCTCCAGCCAGCATCCCGCTTCTCTCCTGCAGTCCCACCCCCGTAGTTCATGTCCATGGGTCATGCATAGAAGTTCCCTGATTTCATCCTTTCCCATATTATTCTTTTTTTTTTTTTAATCTTTTTAAAAAGACTTTATTATTTTCAAAGAAAGGGGAAGGGAGAGAGGCAGAGAAGAAGAGAAACATCAATGTAAAGTTGCCTTTCACCTGCCTTCAGCTACAGACCTGGCTGGAGACCCGGCTTGCAACCTGGTTATGTGTCCTGGCTGGGAATCGAACCAGCGACCTTTGGGTTCACAGGCGGGCACCAAACCACTGTGCCACCAACCAGGGCTTGTTGTCAATTTTTTTTTTTTTTAAGATTTTATTTCATTATTTTAGAAAGAGGGGAAGGGAAAGAGGCAGAGAGGGAGGGAGAGATCAATGTAAAGTTGCCTTTCACCTGCCTCCAGCCACAGACCTGACTGGAGACCTGGTTTGCAACCTGGTTATGTGCCCTGGCTGGGGAATCGAACCTGTGACCTTTGGGTTCACAGGCCGGCACCTTATCCACTGTGCTACCAGCCACGGCTGGCTTGTTGTCATTTTAATGTTAATAGTTTTGATCGTCTTTTTCTTAAGTCAGTCCCTTTAACATTTCCTATAATAATGGCTTGCTGATTTAACTTTACCTTGCCTGGGAAGCACTTTATCTGCCCTTCCATTCTAAATGACAGCTTTGCTGGGTAGAGTAACCTTGGTTGTGAGACCTTGGTTTTCATCACTTTGAATACTTCTTGCCAGGTCCTTCTTGCCTGAAAAGTTTCTTTGGAATAATTAGCTGATAATCTTATAGGGACTCCGCTGTAGAACACTCTCTTCTTTTCTCTTACTGCTTTTAAGATTTTCTCTTTATCTTTAAATTTTGGCATTTTAATTATGATGTGTCTTAGTGTAGTCCAATTTGGATCTAGTTTGTTTGGGACTCTCTGTGCTTCCTAGACTTGTATGTCTATTTTCTTCGCCAAATTAGGGACATTTTTCTTCATTATTTTTTCACAGAAGTTTTCCCTTTCTCGCTCTTCCTCTTCTCCTTCTGGTATCCTTATGATTCAGGTGTTGGCACATTTAAAGTTGTCCCAGAGATTCCTAAGCCGTTCCTCGTTCTTTTCAATTCTTGTTTCCTCATTCTGTAATGGTTGACTGTTTTCTTTGTTTTGTTCCAAATCGTTGACTTGAACCATGGTTTCCTTCCCTTCACCATTGGTTTTGTGTGGATTCTCCTTCACTTCACTTAGTATAGCCTTCACTCCTTCCCTTCTGTTGGGGTCCCCCTGGAAGAGCATTGGGGCATGGAGCACTGCGCAGGCCAGGCCAAGCCTGTAAGACCTGACAAAGCTGGGTGCTTACAGCCCTGATGCTCCAAGGGGGACCCAAAGTAAGAATCTGGCCTTGAAAATATTCCACAGGTCCTTTGAAGTTTGAGCCTAAAACCTAAACTTCCTAGACTTCATGATCGCATCCACAGCAAATGTTGAAACCTTCACCCACATGTAATCTCACCCTCCCTAAAATTGTATTAACCACCTGGAGTTCTTGCAGTCACCTTATCTAAACTTAACTCCCTTCCATTCTTTCATGGCAATGAGTTGTATGTACACAAACCACCCGCAACCTTGTGTGATCAGTAAAAACCTTTGAAGGTGAGAAGACGAAGCCTTTGTCAGGCACTGTCCTGCCTTCTCTCCCGTAGCACTAGCTGCCTGGGAAGTATTTGTTTCATCCGCAGCACTGAGGGATCTATTCTGGTCGGGGTCCCTCACACCCTTCCACATTTATCATTCTCAAGCATATCTGTCAAGTCTGTGAGCATCTTAATCACCAGTGTTTTGAACTCTGTGTCTGTTAGGTTGGCTCTCTCCTTGTTTCTTAGTTCTCCCACTGGAACCTTGATCTGTTCCCTCTACCCATGGGTTGAAAACAGAAACCTAGGAAGCATTCTTGACCCCTCTCTTTCTCTTATCAACCAAAATATTTCTCAAATCCTTTTACTACCATCGCCATCATCCTTGTCCAAGCTGCCATTGTCTCCTGCCTGGACTTCTGTCATAGTAGTAATTGGCTACTTTCTAGCACCACCTCCAATCTAGTCCACGTGCAGGTGGCCATAGGGATCATTTGAAAATGTAAATTGTTTCACGTTTCTTCCTTGGCTAAAACTTTTCAGTGGCTCTCTGAGTTAAATCCAAAATTCTTAACATGGCCTACAAAGTTCTATATGATTAGATCCCTTCCTCCCTCTCCAGACTTATCTCACAGCACCCTCCCGCTCCCTTGCTCTCCTTCAGCCATACTGGTGTGCTTTCATTTTTCCTGGGATTCCTCTGCCAAGAATACCCCCATTCAACAACTTTCTGTCCCATTAACTCCTACTTACCTTTCACTTACCAATTTAATGTCGCCTCCTTGCACATTGCCTGCCTCTTCCCACCTCCATTCTTCAGTAAGGACTGCACCTCCCTCCCATGTTTCTGTTGTAGCACCCTTTTTTTAGTCCTTTAAAGCAATTATCATAATTTATAATTAACCAATAAATAAATGCATAACACCCTTTTCCCACTGGACATATTTAGTCCTTTAGATCAGGGACTGTCTTTGTCTGACACATGGTACCTTCTTAAATGTATATTTGTTGAATGAATGAGTCAGTGGGTGAATGAAGTTCATAGTCCTCACTGCATGGAAGCTCTAGACCATCACAAGATAATTCTCTGTAGTAATTGCTAGGTAAGGAAGATTTCTACAAGTTTTTCCACTTACTTTGGGAGGGAAAAGAGGCCACTGATAGCCAGTTATAAGTTCCCATCAGGAAACTAACCATAAATGGGACTTGGACTTTTGTTCCAACGTTCTGGCTTATCCTTGAAACACTTTTGTTTTGCCTGGACATTACCCAATTTGTTCTGCAGAGAATCCTGCCCAGGTGTGAATGTTGTATTTCTGTATCATCCAGCAGTATCTGTATCTGCTTTTTGACTCATCAACCCCTCACACCAGTGATTTTCAATGTTTTTCATTTTGTGGCACAGAAACTAATTACTAAAATTCTGCAGCTCACCAAAAAATATATTTTTGCTAACCTGACCAAAAAAAAACAGGCATAATTTTGATTCATTCACATCAGACAGCTACTGTTGTGTTGGCTGTTGTCATTTTTACCTGACAATTTAAGACAAAAGAAGTCAGTGCCCGAAACCAAATAGTCAGGTATTACGTTTTAACAATTCTTGCGTCACACCAGTTGAAAATTACTGCCTTATTCTGTCTTCTTCCTGAGATAAATCATACTATATCCATTAGGATGCCTTTGACAATCCAGGGAAGTACAAAGCTTAATATAATAATGGGTTCATCCCACAACCTAGGTAGATAGAATAGCTACAGTTAATATGTTTATGACATTTCTTCCTTCCTTCCTTCCTTCCTCTTTTTTGTTCATTTGTTTGTTTCATAGGGATTTTTATTTCAGGGTCTGATGACCTCTAGGTCAACAGTTCAACAAACTAATGACTTATTGTTCTTAAGTCATTAATTCAACATAAATTCATCTAGTTCACACAGTTAGTCAGCAGTCATGCAATATTCCAATACCAACTATATTCTAGCCAATGACCCTGAAGAGTTGTACGATTATTACTTCGGAATTTAAAATTATGATTCATATACAAGCATCCTCCCTTTCACACCCCACTTCTCCAAAGCCCATTAAAATGACAGCAAAGGAACAAAAAAGGCATTAACCTATAAGAAACGAAGACAAAGGGAGGGCAAGACAGAGGATTAGAGATTTTATCAAGCGTTTGGCCAAGGATGGGTGTTTGGAAGATGGAAAGTGGATGAAGGAGTAGTCATTTAGAAATTTTATGGTGCAAGCTAGCCATTCTGAAATGTTTTTAACCTTTCAATCTTTGAAGGATTGTATGTATTGAGCATTATAGGAGGAGTTCATGAGGTGTGATTTGGTTAAACTAGACAGCAAAATGTGATTTCAGATTAATTGTTGGAAGAAATTTAATTTTGATTCATACGTTTTTCTTTAAACCTCATGCATGAAGAAGTTAAAGAAATGTTTTTATTTTAGTGACTATAAAAATTATAAAACATTTAAAAAGATACAACAAATAGATGAGCACAAACCAGTAGCTAAGGAGTTAATATTTGTAGACTGAACAGTAACATACAGCATGGTACTTAGTTATTTAAACTGAATATGCACCAGTTTGCATATCAGATGCCCCTTAGTTGTATATCAGGTCATCTCTAATATTCTTGGGTACAACACAACTTGTCTTAAAAATAATAGTAAGGCCATCTGCAGTACTTACTGTGCCCCAGGTCCTATTCTAAGCCATTTTTCTTCTATGATCTCATTTAACCCTGGCAACAACCCTATGAGGGAAGCGATATTATTGTTCCCATTTTACAGATGAGAAAACTGATAGACAAAGTTAAGTAACTGTACACAGCAATTTGAACCTGTCAGTCAGGCACCAGAATCTGTCTTTTTGACTACAATGCTATATGTTCACAAGGCAAATTGTTGTAGAAGAACATCACATAAACAATTCTATCAGTATATATGGTCATTTCTCACACATAGATTTTGTAAAAGATGCATTTTAAACGAAACATCTTACTAACAATTTTTTCCCTCACAGAATGGCCATCAACCAACATCTTGTGGGAAGTTCAGGTTTCAGGGAACGTGTTTCTGAAGTGCTGGCCCAAATAACGGTCTGAAATTTCCATTTCCTGCTTCCCTTTTTTGGCTATGGTTCCTTCTCTCAGCTCCTACTGAACTTGCTTGCATCCCTGAGTGCCTTCACTTTTAGGACGTGGTAAGGCACCTTCATGCAATTCTCTGGCTACCAAAGGACTTACTTAACAAAGCCTACATGTCCTCTTTCTCCAACCCCCAATTCAATGCTTACTCCTTGAGCTACAGTTTCAATTAAATATTTCTAATCAAAGTATAAGTGGGACTTAATGTACAGTTTTTCTTTCTTGTTAAACCATGTTACATCATTGTAAATACACACACATATATAATGATATCTCTCTGGCCCAGAGATTTTGCATTATTTTCAGATATTTTTGACCTAATATTTTTATCCCAATGCTCCCACATAATTTTATCTTAACATAAAACTTGAAAATCTTTTTTTTTTTTTAAAGATTTTATTTATTATTTCCAGAGAGAAAGGAAGGGAGAGAGACATCAATGTATGGTTGCCTTTCCCTGCCTCCAGCCATGGACCTGGCTGGAGACCTGGCTTGCAACCTGGTTATGTGCCCTGGCTAGGGAATCGAACCAGCGACCTTTAGGTTAGCAGGGTGGCACCTTATCTACTGCGCTACCAGCCAGGGCTAAAACTTGAAAATCTTTGATGATTCAATTACTGTGCTCTGTAATGAAATATAATTTGAATTAAATTATTTTTTTTCCTGGATGGAAAAAGCTCCAAATATTAAAATAGTCTGTCATTTTAATTGTTAGTAGTACAAAATTGTCAATGTAACCTAATTTGTTATATTCTTAACCATAAATAATAAAATTGTGTTGAAATGCCTTTCTCAATGACAATGGAGCTAGATGAAGACTACTCACTAAAGAATGAAACAGGTTCAATATTAATTTGTACTTTTTGTTTGTTTTTATACTTGTAAGTGCTGAGAAACCTTATTTACATACACAAATAGATGAGAATGGAAAGAATTTATAGTATCATAACTTTTCCCTTCTTTTTAAAAAATTTACATTTTATTTGTGTTTTAAAGATTTTATTCATTGTTTTTAGAGAGAGGGGAAGGAAGGGAAGAAGAAAGGGAGAGAAACATCAGTGTATGGCTGCCTTCCACCTGCCTCCAGCTATGGACCTGGCTGGAGACCTGGCTTGCAACCTGGGGATGTGCCCTGGCTGGGAATCGAACCAGTGACACTTGGGTTAGCAGGCCTATGCTCAATCCATTGAGCCATACTAGCCAGGGCTAATTTACTTTTTAGAGAGAGGGAAAGGGAGGGAGAAAGAGAGGAAGAGTAACATCAATGTGTGGTTGCCTCTTTCACACTCCCAACTGGGGACCTGGCTTGCAATCCAGGCTTTAGCCCTGACTAGGAATCAGACATGCAACCTTTTGGTTCGCAGGACTGCACTCAATCCACCAAGCCACACCAGCCAGGGATCTCTTTTAAGTTATAATCAAAATCACTCTGTTCTAGCATCAAATATTAGACTAATATCCAGCATGTAAAAAACTCTCTAAAGAAGTTAGCATTAGGCCCTGGCTGGTGGCACAATGGATAAGGCACTGGCCTGCGGACCCAAAGATGTAGAAGGTATTTTGATATCTGTTAGAGGACAAGTTTCTCACTCTTATTTCACTTTTTTATTTCTTATTTTCTTTAAAAAATTTGCTTTTGGCTCACATTTACCTTTCCCAGTAGTTTTTATGATCCATATGTGAATTTTTAGAATTTGGGGTTCAGATATTTATGGAAATGCACTGAACTTTAGATTAATTTGGACATATTTGATATTGTCCTAATATCAAGTCTTCTTATCTGTGAACTCAGCAGTTCTCGCCATTTATGCAAGCCTTGTTTCATGTCCCACAATAACATTTCATAGTTTCCTTTTTGTGGGTTTCATGTATTTCTTTCTGAATTTAAGATTTTTATAAATCCGGTTTGACCACTTTAAATGCATTCTTTCTTTCCCCTCCCTCCCTCTCTCTAACTTCTTTTTTTCCCATTCTCTTGTCGTCCCAAATAGATTGTAAACTCTTGCAGGACTGGAAATGAATTGTGCTTATAACCTCCTAAGTGCGTAGAATAAAGCTATGTCAGAGTGGTTGCTAAGGAAAGAAACGCTGTGAGATAAATAAATCAATGAAAGGCTTGATTCATAAACTAGAAATGCAACAGGAGGACTCTGGGGATATGCAAGGAAAGGATTTAAAGGAATTTTAATTCCTTAGAAATGGATGATAAATTATGGATTGGGTATATATATACCACAGGGCAGATTTAACAAGCGGTTGGATGTTTTTTATTTTTATTTTATTTTTTTTAACTAAAAAGACAGATAACCTGGATATTAGACTAATTCTCCTAGTGCAAATTCACTCTAAGATCCAGAGGCGATAAATACATGCTTCTGATTTCCTCAGACGTTGAGAAAAATGCCCAAGTTTTTCTACCTGTGAGGGTCTCTGAAACATTATTTTCACTGAATATCAAGGAGAACTTAAACTTCTCTTTTAAAAAGGGTGCCTGCTGCCTAAATGTTACAGATTTAATTGGTCTTTGAAATAAAGAACAAGTTAAACTCAAACTCACTGGTATTGGGGGTGGTGAGGGGAATTTTGAGTGGAGCAAGATGTACATTCAGCCTGTTGGCTGGGAGATCGTCGGCTTCTTTCCTTCCCTGCCTCCGGCCCTGTGGACAGTCACAGGGGGGTCAGTAGCCATCCCCGCGGGGCGTGTGTGACGGAGGAACACATTTTCGAGGCACTAGATTGGTTGCGCCTGCAGGCAGAAGGCAGATCCTCCCTCTGGGCTCTGAAGTCAGAGGCTGAAAGTGGAAGAAAGACTTCTTCTGGTAGGAATTCATTTAGACCAGAATTTCCCCTGAAGTGAGACTCCTGTCACAACAGAGCCTGGGGAGTGTGGGAGAAGAGCTGGTCTTGTTGCTGCTTGTCCTACAGGCTTCCCAGGCTCCAAAGGGAGGCCTGCAAGAAGCCATTGAAAATACCAGAAGCATTACCCCAGAAGCCTGAGGACTGCCCTGACCTTTCCGTCACCTGGGGAAATGCTTTACAAATGACAGCTGTTTACCTTACTTGGTGCTGGAAGTCACATGGCCCCCTCCCCTCCCTTCGTGTGCAGTGGCCGGAGCAAAGAAGTGCCACTCCACCACCTACCCTATCCTGCCACACAGCCTCGCCAACATGATCTACCCCAAAGCCGTCGGTGCCATCACGTTAGCTTTCTATCGCTGGTTACATCAATCGCCAGTAGACTCGCAGGTCATGCTCCTTGCCCTTGACTCCAACCCCAAGATCACTGTAATCTCCCTCAATCCCACCCCTCCCTGCACTAAGACAGCCCCTTGTGTGCGCCGTATTGCCTAGTCTGGTGGCAAGAAAACTCCTACCCACTCTCAACAAGGTCCCTTTCACTGTCTTGCTACAGCAGAAACCCGAATCTTCCACAAGACGACCATTTCCCCTGTCTTTGTAGTGGTGGCCATCCTCTTCCTTGCATCTGCCGTGACAGTCTGGCGGGAGATGGAGTGAGGGTTCTCGTCTGCTCCTCACTGCCGGGTTTAGACTCCGCCCCCTCTTCACACATCCCCAGCTTTGATGCTCTTCCTCAGGTCCACCGTCTACTCCTACTGTCCCTCTTACTCATCTGCCCTCATTTCTCACGGACTTCAGCAGTTGGCTCCTGAATCACTTTCTCCCACAGCAGCCTAAGTGGCTTCAGTATCCATCTGGGTCAGCCTTTAAATATCCTGACGTCACTGCCTCAACTGCCTTTCTTCCTGATGATCTAGCCTTTTGCCTTATATAGTCGCTCATTCTGAAATCATACCTAGACCTTGCTGTTTTCTCCACCAATAACTCCTTCAAGTTCTCCATGTCAGCCCCCTGGCACCATCACTGCCCCCCTCTAGCACCCTAATTCCAACAGGTCTTTCATTCTGCTGAGGCCTACCTGCATCCTCATGGTTTTGTCTGGCATGTTCCTCTCTCTCTCTCCTATTGTTCTTGTAAACTGGTAGATATATTTTGAGGCTCAATTCTCTGCTTTCTTGAATCCATTCCAGTCATGAATTCACCCTACTACAGTAGTTCAAAACCTGTGTGTGTCAAGTTCATCCACGACCCACATTGCTAGATTTAACGGCCCCTTCTTAGTGCATTTCTGCCATGATGCATGAACAGTATTTAACTTGATTACTTCTTGGTACACTTGCTTTATTTGGCTTCCAGGACACCATTCCTCTGTGGTTTTACTTTTGCCTCACTGGTTGCTTCTTTTTCAGTTCCTTTTGCTGGCTCCTCTTTACTATTCCTGCCTCTAAATGTTGCAGTACTGTAGGATAATTTCTTGGTTCTCTATCTGCACTAACTCCATGGGTGATCTCATTCAATTCTCAGACTTTAATGACCACTTTTTACATTCTGACCTCCTAATGTATAGCTCCAGCCTGCGTTTCTCCCAAGAAGTCCTAATTCAGATAGCCAAATGTTTCTTTCACATATCCATTTGAGTATCTAACAAGCACCTCAACTTGGTCACATCCATAATTTGACACCTGACTGCCTACCAAATTTGCTGCTCTTAGTCTTAACTAGGTTGATGGCAACTTCATCTTTCCAGTTTTTCTGGTCAAAAATGTAGGACTCCTGATAGACTGTTTCTCTCTATTCCAAACAGAACCGTCCAGCAAATCCAGGTGACTCTATCTTCAAAATATATCACAACCTGGTTACTTATCACCACCTCTACTGTTACCTTGATTCAATTTATTGTCATCTCTTGCCTCATACTTTAGCCTGCTCACTGCTGTCTGACCCACTCCTTTGTTTTTATCACAGCAGCTAGAGTGCTGTTTTTAAAATGTGTGTCACACCCTAACAGGTGTGGCTCAGTGGGTTGGGTGTTGTCTAGCAAAGCGAAGGTTGCGCATTCTATTCCCAGTCAGGGCACATGCCTGAGTTTTGGATTTGGTCCCCAGCCAGGGTGCATGTGAGAGGCATCTGACTGATGTTGCTCTACTTCTCTTTCTCCATCTCTTCCCCTCTCTCTAAAAATAAATAAAATCTTTAAAAACAAATGTAGGTCACATCAGGTCACTCTTCTTCTTAAAATATCCCAGTGATTTCCTTATTTCCTTAGAGAGAAAAGCTGAAGTCATTAAAATGACCTCTAAGACCCCACATGTCCCATCCCATGTCCCACTGATACTTTTGACACATTTCCCAATATTCTCCCCCTTTTGCTTATTCCATTCTGGCCACACTGGCTATGTTGCTGTTTCTATCACATGACTCATGGTGTTTAAACCCAGGTTAGCATTTGGGGTTCTGCCTGGGATATCAACGGCTCACTCCCTCACCTCCTACAGGTGTTGTTTGCTGCCTAGTCCTTTCCTGAGCACCCTCTTTAACATTACATCCCCTAAGAATTGATGGGTCAAAGAGTACAAGCATTTGTTTTTAAATAAATATTACCAACTTCCACCAATACAAGCTCCCTGCTTAGCCAGGCCAATTCAGGCTATTAACTTTTGAATTTTTGACAGAGAATATTTTAAATTTGCATTCCTTTTCTGAGGAGGGAGGTCTGCATATTAGTTTAAGAGCCGTGTTTATTTTCATTTCTGAAAACCCTGAATTCATCTCTCTTGTCCACTTTCCTAAAAATGTGGGTCTTTTTTTTCTTATTTGGGCAAGCTCTTTGTACATTGTGAAATGAGTACTTGGTCTGTGGTGAGCTGGACTGCATTTTTTCTGTTCGTCACTTGTCGTCAACTTCACTTACGGTGGGGCTGCACTATGCAGAATTTTTTAAAACTGAAGGTCTAATTCATCATTACTTTCTTTTACGGGTTCTGACTCTTGTGTCATATTATAAAAGGCCTCCTTCACCTGACATAATATTTATCACATGTTTTTTTCCCTTTATCATTTAAGTCTTTTACCCATTTGAAATTAACTTAGGTACAAGATGTGAGACAGACCTCCAAGTTTATTGTTTTTCCCGATGGACACCTTTTTGTCTCATGGCATTTACTGAACTCTCCATGTCTTTTGCATTAACTTGAAGCACTACCTAGGAGATTCTTAAGCAGACTTCAATGGTTTGTGGTCACAAGTATTCTCTCTTTGTGAAACCTCTCCTGGCTGGCAGGGACCTCAAACAAGCCAGCGAGAGGTGCAAACAAGTCAAACCTGTAACATGCTGAAAAAGAAGCCCACACCCAGTAAATGCATACATAATGTATGCATAATTTCAGGCTGCCAAATTGTAGCCTGAAAAATTGTGAGCACGTGATATCAACCTAAACACACTTAGTTCCTCCATCCAGGCACATTCTCTCCAACAATGTCAAAGGTGGCAGGGAATAGTCACATGGGTTTTGGCTGGTTGTTTTACAGACTTAATCCATCAACATGTGAGGAAGACCAGAACTCCATATTTGCAAGTCATTTTGAACTATGGAGGAGAAAAGTGCTATTGTGATCCTCCTGCTGGCTTTTAGGTTTCAAGCATGTTATCGTAACATCAGCTTTCTAGGCTTTTTCAGTTAGTATACATAGTATAGTTATCCCTCTGTGCTCAACAGCCGAGAAGCCAGGCCACTGGGTGTGGATGATGAAGGCCAAAGTTTTGGGATGCGATGAAACACTTCCAAACTGGAGGTCTTAAAAGACTAGTAAAGCTGGTTCACCTGGCACCATCTACCAGGGTGCTTTTAAAACTATTGTTCAAAAAAAGAAAACAAACAAAAAAACTATTGTTCAGTAATATCACACTGAGTGGTAATGCTGCCACTAAGATACTGCACAATCTAGCCCTGTTGAATTAAGTTCTGAATTTTCAAAAATAATTATGAGGGATATAAGTTAAGTTTTAAGGCTATTAAGACTATTCCTTAATGGAAATACTATATGACATAATAGGGTTTTACTCAAAATGCAGATAGGGTGAGTTCAATCTTATTTTTATTATTTAAACACATTTTAAGTATATTTTATTGATTTTTCTGTTACAGTTGTGCTCATTTCTTTTCCCTTTGCTCTCCTCTGCCTAGGAATCCCCTTCCCTCCAGCAATCCAACCCGCCTTAGTTCATGTCCATAGCTCACGCTCCCTAGGGGTCCTTAGTTTTTTAATGTGTGACTACACTTTCTGCTGGCCCGCCACGGCTGCACCACCAAACCACGCTCTCTGTCCCTGCTCTGCCCCTCCTACCCATCTGGATGAGTATTTCTTCTGTACATCTTAGTTTGTTGGACTTCCATGCAGCTCAGTTTTCTAGGATTTCTTGGTTGTCTCCAGTTTTGAGGTAGATATATTCCTTCTTAGTTGTGGAAGGAGATGCAGCGTGTCTACCTATGCCTCCATCTTCAGGGTGAGTTTAATTTTGATTCTTCCACCTTTTATCTGAGTAACTCTGAGCAAGTAAGCTAACTTCTATGAACCTTAATTTGCTCATATATAAATGATGATAATTGTAGATAGTTACAAGGATTAATGAGAAAATCTATTTAAAGCATAAGCAAGGCTACTACCCCCTCCCATCTGACTGGCAAAGATCAAAAAAGTTTAACGTTACATTTAGTGGAGAGAGTATGGCGGAGACAGGTACTCCCATACATTGTTTAGGGGGGTGTAAGTTGGTACAATCACCATAAGACATCAGTTGGCAACATCTACCAAAATTATAAATGCATATACGAACCTTTGATTGGCAATTCCTTCAGCTGGAATTTATTGAACAGATGTACTTGTAAATTAACAGATGATAACTGTCTGAGGATATTTATTGCAGTACTTTTACTATAAGGGAACAGTGGAAACAACCTAAATTTCCATCTATAAGGGGCTATTGTGATACATTCATGCAATCAAATACAATGCTTTAATAAAGAACAAGGAAACATTTTTGTTATCAAAAGGAAGATTGCCAGGACATAATGTTAATCAGAATAAGCCAAGTGCAGAACAGGGTATAAAAACAGGGGATGGAAAGTACCTAACACACATATGTCGTATTTGCTTCTAAATTACAGAGATGCTTAAGAGAAACACTTAAGAAAATGAAAGCATTTCTTTTAAAGCTGATATTTCCTGGTAGACATTTTCTAAGAATTTTCCAAGTGGCCAGGAAACTTTCTTACTATATATCCTTTACATTTTTAAATAATACTATGAATGTATAACTTATTTAAAATATATATATAAATCAATGTAGACTGATTGGTGTGGCTCAGTTGCGTTGGGTGTCATCCCACAAAGGGGAAGGTCACTGTTGGATTCTAGGTCAGGGCACCTGCTTGGGTTTCGGGTTTGGTCCCTGGTCAGGGTGTGTACAAGAGGCAACCAATCAGAGTGTTTCTCTCCTTCTCTTTCTCCCTCCTTTCCCCTCTCTCTAAAAATAAATTTTAAAAAGTTTAAAGAAATAAATATAAACTCATAGACATGGGCAACAGTATGGTGATTACTGGAGGGAAAGGGGGATGTGGGGAGGTAGAAGAGGGTATGGATGGGTGATAATTGGTGATAGAAGGACATTTGGGGTGAAAAACACACAATGCAATACACAGATGATGTATTATAGAGTTGTACACCTAAAGCCGATATAATTTTAATAATCAATGTCACCCCAATACATTCCATATAAAAATCAATATAAAGTTTCTAGCGCACTCATGACACATAATATGTATGCAATATTTATTAGGGCTTATTTAAAATTTCCACTTAACGATAATTATTTTCACTAAACAAGACAGCTAGAGAATTTTGAAAATTGCTTAAAATTCTAAATACTACAAATTGTATAATAGATAAGTAATTTTAAACAATAGGATTGATCTTGCTACAAATTATGAATGCATTTCTTTTAGTCTACGAAGTCCTACAATCTGGGTCTATTTTCATTTACATTTCTAATAAAGGCATTAAATACCTGGTAGTTTTTTAAAAAATATTAATTAATTAATTATTTTTAGAGAGAGGGTAAGGGAGAGAGGCAAAGAGGGAGACAGACAAAGAGGGAGAGAGACATCAAGTGTGGTTGCCTTTCACCTGCCTCTAGCTACGGACCTGGCTGGAGGCCTGGTTATGTGCCCTGGCTGGGGAATTGAACCAGCAACCTTTGGGTTTATAGGCCGGCACCTATCCACTGTGCCACCAGCCAGGGCTGTTGTGATATCTTTCTAAAGTCTTTTTAAATCTGTGGCTTGGTGGCCAGCTTTCAAACAGCAAAATGATGTGGCCAGATGCCTTCCACTCCTTATCCACTGTGCCACCAGCCAGAGTTAATATCTGGTAATTAACAAAAATCTACTTACACAAAGAACACGATTCACAGGAAATGAAGATTTCTCATGAATTACTCTGAGCTGTTGAAGTTTTTGGTAATTATAGGTGCCATTTAAGCTTCTCTAAAACATTGTTAGATTTTAAACAAGAAATGACAATACTGAATATGCTTTAGAATTATTTAGTTATAGTTGAGTTTTGCTTATAGTTCTGAGTTTTGGGCAAATTTGGATACACTGAAAACAAACACAGAATGCTTTTTCTGTTTGATATATGCACTGAGACTGTCAGGCTGCACTAGCTTTTTTCTCAACAAACTGTGCATCCAGATTCCTCACTCTTATCAAATATTCCACTATTAACATTCCATCTTGTTCTCCACTGTACTTTGGTATAATAGCTTCTCCCTTCTCTGGTTTTTAATTTCTCAAACATAAAGTTTATTTTTAAATTTTTTAATTTAAAATTTATTTATTTATATCAATGTATGGTTGCCTTTCACCTGCCTCCAGCCATGGACCTGGCTGGAGACCTGGCTTGCAACCTGGTTATGTACCCTGGCTGGGAATCGAACCTGTGATATTTGGGTTCCCAGGCCGGCACTTTATCCACTGTGCTACCAGCCAGGGTTTCAAACATAAAGTTTTAAGACCATTATATACTATATATGTATATATATATATAAACTCTGATTTCAGGCTGCTGAAGTACTTAAAAGAGTTAGATCAAATGGCATCTCCCATATGAAATTGTTAGAGATCTCCAAAACTGGATCTCCCAACTTTTCCCCCCTACAGTCTTGAGTCCATCTCCATACTGTACATATGTTGTAATGATCTGTCTCTTTTTGTAAACAGTTAACTCCTTAAAAACAACAACTCTACTGCTCCAGATCTAGAACATCTTAGGTACTCAAAAATGTCTGCTAAATACTGACCAGATTTCCCCAGTAGAATTTATACTACTAATAGAAGCTCCTCAACAAATATTACCATTTATTATATTTGAGTATTTTTATAAATATGAGTCAATTGTCTAGGTTCTAATGGGGATCTCAATGATCTTTAACCTATATCCATATAAAGGTATAAACTCAGGTAATTATAAACCTCAAGTTTATTTTTCCATAATTCGCCTTAAGTATATTTGTGAGTTGTGTATTGCAAAGCGTTGGCAATACCATAATCTTTGCCAATTTCTGGTATTCCACCTTTTCTCTCCCTGAGATTGGATTTAAATTTGAGAATGTGTAGTATGGTGGAAAGTTTTTGGGTTGGAAGCTCTTGGTTCTTAATGTCATCTGTCTACGTAGGCATCCAATGAGAAACTCAACATTCCAACTCAGGTGTTAATTCTGTCAGACCTTTAGTTCAAAGGTAGTTCCTTTCCATGAGCTCCTTTTTTGTGTGGGGGCTGTCCTTCCTCTTCTAGGGCACACTTGAGTATACAGGGATACTATTTTGCTCCCACTTCAAGTTAGGCATATGAAATCTTCCCATCCACCTACTCACACCAGGCATTTACAACCTGCCCCAGGGGCCTGCTGCCCCTCTGGGCTGGTGCATCCAGGAATTCCTGCATACCTCCTCTGCTCTCAGATCTCACATTCTCACGTATGTACGTTTCTGGCTTCTCAGGAATGCTACCGGGGAACATGCCTCAGAAGCCCTATCTCTGGGGCAGTGGAAATCTGCCCAGCCATTGCTTCCCCTCCTATCCTACTCTCGACTATTCACAACCCCTGATTTTCGAGCACAGGAGATGGGGTTTTAGTTTTTTTCCAGTCACTGGAAAACTATACTCTTACAAAAAAGTGTTTTGTCCTAATCTCTTGCTGTGCTGGGAAGTCAGTCTCTCTCTCTCTTTGTTCCTGTAAAGCCAAGCCTTTTGCAACACCAAAGTCAAGAAGGGACTTCTTCCCTCCACCTCTTTTTTTGTTGTCACATTTTTTTTTCCTTAAAGCAGTAAACCCAGAATGCCTAGCTGCTTGTTGGGGTGGAATGATGGGCAAAGAAGTTGAGAGAATATTATGTGGGAGACGCATTCTGTTAATATCATCCCATTACACGTATGAACAGATAGAAACAACAATCACAATAATAGAGCTCTTAGAGCAACTATTTCTCTCTTTATCCAGATGACTTTGTGTCCTTAGACTTGAGGAACAGTGCACGGTCTTGACTCTGTTTCTTGCTGTACATGGGTAAGAAACCTTCAGAAGTCAGAAGCCTTATTTTAAATAAGCTATCACTGGGGAAAATTGCTAGGAGGATTTATCTTTTCACTTGAGGTCAGTTTTGGAGTGGTTTTGAAAGGTGTAATTCTGCTATTCGGGCTGGTTCTAGGAATATGACAGTTTATGTAAAGCTGTTACTTCGCTGTGAAAAATCTAGACACAGAGAGAGTAACATTTAGTTTTTTTACACCCAGAAACCTGTGTAACAGTAAGAATCACATGTTTTCTGAGAAGGCAGAGGCATTCTCAAAGCACCTTTTCAGTTTTAACTTTCCATTGAAAATATTTGATATTGGTAATTATTATAATAAGGTATTAGCTATTTATATTTAATATTGCTTACATGTATTTAGTACTTATGAAAACATCTAAATAATTCATTCAATTCTTATAAAAACTTTAAGATACATATAATATCCTAATTTATAGATACAATAACTAAGGCACAGAAGGCTAAGTCCAAAGTCACTAGTATCTATTAAAGACTATATTAGAAACCAAAAGTCTGATGGTGGAGAAGTGTTTAACTATGCTGCCTAGTTAATCATAATGATAATAATGGTTTGGAAATTATGGTGTAAAAGCAAAAAAGTAAAGCAAAATAAAAATTTTAACGTGGTATCATTTGTTATTTGTGAGACAAAGTGTAAGTTACCAGTCTGCAGCCTGTAAATGAGACTGTGTTAGAGAACAATTTATTTTGAGTCTTAGTTATCAAAAGACACAGAAGTTAGGTGCTCAGTTGTTCTTGCTTTTCAAGAAACCACAATGAATAAATACCAATGGTAATAAAGAACATCAGCTCATAAGAAATTAACATTTTATATTAATTTTAATGTGCTGAACTTTGAAAGGATCAGCATGAAGAGCTGATAATCTTATCAAATTATACATAAAAGGGACAACGAAATGAAATTTCTTGTTCACATTTTCTGATGAATATTCTCAGGGCCATTAGCATTCTGTAACTCATTCATTTAAAAATATGTATTGAACCCTGGCTGGCAGCACAGTGGATAAGGCGCCTGCCTGCGAACCAAAGGTCGCAGGTTCGATTCCCCAGCCAGGGCACATAACAAGGTTGCAAACCAGGTCTCCAGTCAGGTCTGTGGCTGGAGGCAGGTGAAGAGCAACCATACATTGATGTCTCCCTCTCTTCCTTCCCCTCTTTCTAAAAATAATGAAATAAAATCTTTAAAAAAATAAAAATAAATAAAAATATGTATTGAACACACATTACGTGCCGGACGTTGTTAGAAGTGCTTAGGATAGAACAATGAAAAGAACAAAAACTTTGTATTCGTGTAGTTTAATTCTAAAGGGAGGAGAAAGATGAAATAAACGAATAAACAATTAGGATATTACAGGTGCTAAGGAGCATACTACTTTTCTTCAAAATTGGGCTTTAAATAAGGGTAAAGAGGACGACAATGCAGTTTTATTAGGAATCAACACTGCTCTCTTCTGGACTTTCAGCTCCAGCTGCTTGGAGCCTTTAGTCTAACCTCTATGGTTTATACTGTTACTGTGACGATCAAATTACAATAAGGCAACAATAATGCGCAGCTGATTAGCTACCCACGAGCCTGGGTCAATTACTGCGCTGACTTATTTCTTTAATCTTTAAAATCGACCCTCCGAGATAAGCCTTTTCATTCCCACTTTGCAGACAAGAAACCTTGTTCAGAGAAGCAAACAAACACCAACCGCTTTAGTGAACGAGAAAAGGGACGTCAGGCGGGCACCGAGCACAGACGCGGACAGGTCCCGCCTCCAGGGCGCGTCGACGCCACTAGTAGGCGGCGCCGGAAGTCGGGCTGCAGCTGCTGGACTCCAGGCCGGAAGTGGCTCGTCAGCGCCCCGCGAGGTCTTCCCGGAGAGAGCTGCTCTGGGGTGTCGCGTTCCAGGCGGCCACGAGGTTCTCAGAACCTTCTTTCAAACCCTGGTCTGCGAGTCGAAATGTCGCACCCATGCCCCCAGGCTAAGCCCTCCAACCCCAGCAACCCCCGAGTGTTTTTTGATGTGGACATCGGAGGCGAGCGAGGTGAGCGGAGTCGGACACCTGGGACAATGACCCCCGAGGAGGTCGGGCTTCCCGGGATTCGGGGGACTCCGAGGGTGCGGTGCGGAGGGGCCCGGGGCTGCCCCTTGGAGCGGAGGGGATGGCCACCCAGATCGGACCGCCTGAACCTCTGCAGGCTTTGGGGGTGGGTGGAGGCAGCGCGCTTGCAGAATGCCACCTATGGTGCAGAAGTTTCTGGAAATTTCTGGCTAGAGCATTGTGGCGGCATTTAGGTTTGTCTCCCCAGATTTGTTTTCGCTTCCCAGCCACCTTGCGCCCTCAAGTTTGCATAAAATAAGATTGTTTGCCTGCCGTGGGGCCTTCGGGAGACCAGGGGATGTGCGTCAGGGGTCTCCGGTTGCGTCTTCTGTTTGGCCACGCGAGCAGCATTAGCAATTTGCATGTTAATCTATAGATTGAAGCGACTTTTACTTGTTCTTGTTATTGCTTCTTAACGTAATGGTCCAGTCAGTTGGTGATGACTTTCTCGGGGTTGGCGTTGGGGAAAGGAACTCGCTGTGGCAGTGTGGTTGCCTAGGCTACGGTAGCGGTTCAGAAGCGCCCTAAACTCTGTGGATCAGCAAATTGCTTCGCAACTGAACTGCGCTTGTTCTAGAATAGATTAGAGTTGCTGGCCAGGCAGTGTGTGTGAATCTTACACAGTCAGGATTCAGGGACCCTGTGGATCACTTTCATGCGCGCGCACACACTTTACCCATATTTCAGTTTGTTTTGAAACCAGTGCCAGGTTTAGTTTTACCTCCCTTAGGAATTACCTAGAATGGGAACTTTTCCAGCTTTTGGTTCAGCCGCGGGCAGCAGGCAGGCTACACAGAGCACGAAGGCTACAGCTGTACTTAAAACTCATGCCACCTGACCACACAAAGAATTGTTAATTTTTTTCCTTTTGGTTATTTGGTGATTGAAAATTCTGAGTACGTGTTGAAGAAATTACTCAGTATTTAAAACCAGTTATACTTCATGGCGTTCCTTATATGGTGCTTATCTTCTGGCTACTGTATGACTATTGTAAGATGTAGAAAAATAATTGTTCCATATTTAACTAGATGCTTGGCTCCTAATGTGAGGGAGACTAAATTAGAATATTAGAAAAATTACAAAAAAGACAACTTGGAATCTTAGTGGCCATGATTTTACCAATTGACCTTTTATCATTTGCTTATATGCTTGTTTTGCATACTGACACTATTCCATTTTTTCTTTTTCAGTTGGTAGAATTGTCTTAGAATTGTTTGCAGATATTGTACCCAAAACTGCAGAAAATTTTCGTGCATTGTGTACAGGAGAAAAAGGCATGGGACCCACCACCGGGAAACCTCTCCATTTCAAAGGATGCCCATTCCATCGAAGTATGTACATTTTCTGAAACTGATTCTTTTTATAGAGCAGCTATTTTCAACCTTTTTCATCTCATGGCACACATAAACTAAAATTCTGTGGCACAGACCGAAATATATTCTGTTGCCAATCTGACAAATGCAGGTATAATTTTGATTCATTCACATTGGATGGTTATTGTGTTGGCTGTTTTATTTGACAGACTAAGGGAAAAGAAGTCAATATCCCTGACTAAATAGTCAGGTATTGTATGCTTTAGAAATTCTTGCTGCATTATGGTTGAAAATTGCTGTTCTAGATAATCAATCAAATCCTGTCTTACAGGAGTTAGGGAAGAAAACACTGTGGGGTGAAGATTAAAAATTATTATTAGTTGCCAAGAGGACGCTTTGACACTGGAAGCAATAGCTCTGTTTCAAAAAGGATAGTCTGTGAAAGGCAGAATTAATTATAGGAGGGTACTAAGGTTTGTTTGTAGAGAAAGGGTTTACTCTAACTTCACCTGTTCTCTAACTCTTCAACATGATTAGATTGAGAAGAAAAGAGAGTGACCGTGAGAAAACAGCAGATCTCTGATAACTGCCTGGTGATAAAGTTATACCTACTTCTTGGGTAGGGTTGGTTGGGAAGTGTGTAGCCAATTTAGAGATTCAGTGTCTTGGGCATGTGGTGTGATACATGACTAAAAGATGGCATTTCACACAGCTTGTCACATTTTTATTCATACTTTTGTTTAGTGATCATTTGATGGTTCCCCCAAAAGACTGAAGGTTCTGTGAGTTCAGGAATTAAATCTTAATTTTATTCTCAGCATCTAGTAGTAATTGAGTGGGCATTCAATAAATATTTAATGAATAAACAAACTAAACTATAATCATTAGAGTAATTACATTAAAAATTTATTAAAAGAAATTAACAGATTTTAGAATAAAGTGTTTACTTTCATGTTTAATAAAACCCCAAAATGTGCTCATAAAGTATACACAGAAAAGAGTTAACATAACAGGCCTATAACATATCAGCCATAGGCCTGCTATACTTGAAAAGGTCTGCTTCCAAGGGTGGCTATTGGCTGACACCTGGGACCTTGGAACTTGAACCCTTCTCAAAAGCATAAAGGTGGTTTACTATGTCTAGACTTGATTTCCTTTGGGGAGTCAGGAATTTTGGAACTGCTAAGCAGAGAGTGCCTGCATCATCATCCCCAGAGAAAACCTTGGGTGCTGAGTCTCTAGTGGGCTTCCTGTGCAGAAAGGTTGTGTATATGTTACTGCACTTTGTTGAGTGAAGAATGTGCTTTGTAACCAGTCCTAGGATGGCGAGAGCACAAGGAAGCACGTGGATTCCTCTAGACTCTCCCTGTAACCTTATCCTTTGTCATCAGCTGAGTATCCTTGTGTTGCTGTAATCCAACCAAATGCTGAGTCTCATGAACTGTAGGGAATCTCTGAACCTCAAGGTGGTTTTGGGAACCCATGACACCAAGAGATGAGTTTTGCTGAAATATTTCTATTATGGCATAATAAATCTAGGAATAATTGGTCTTTATTCAGGAGTGACTACTATGTGCCCAGCCAGGCACAGTTACAGGGATGAAAAACAGATATACTTAGGAATTCATTGCTGGAAGAGACAGATCATTATGACTTATGTTATAAAATGGAGTTGGAGTCAAGCTACTGAGGGAGAATTAGGAGATCCAACTTGGGGGTGCCAGTGACAGTTTTACTGCAGTGATGCCATTTGAATGAATTTTCTGAGTATTAGTCGGGGATCAGGCAGTGAAAGTAGTTTGGATTCAGGCTGTGGAGTCTTTGAGAGTAGTGTGTTGGAGAAGACAGAAAAGGGACATGATTAGAGCCATGTTTTAGGAAGTTGTCATTATTACATAGTTATTAATTAACATTGTTAAGATTATAACTTAGTTTCTAATGGCTATTTTCTTTTTTTGTAGTTATTAAGAAATTTATGATTCAGGGTGGAGATTTCTCAAATCAGAATGGCACAGGTGGAGAAAGTATTTACGGTGAAAAGTTTGAAGATGAAAATTTCTACTATAAGGTACAGTAACAAAATGCATGTTATGATAAACGTGTTATGTGTGGATACTTGTTGGATTAAGACACCAATAAATGTCTAAAGTGGGCTTAGACTCTCTTTTTTTAAAAGGCCATATTTGTAAATATGTGCCTTTGATAGGGAAAACTTTAATCCAGTAATGATTTAGCAAAGATGCTATAGTTGTTTCAGTGTCATCCAAGTTTATATCAATAAAGCTTCTAAGTTTTTAAGTGGCCACCATATGGCAAAATCAATTCAAGAAAAAATGTTCTCATTGTCAGAAGGATGGTAACTAGTGCATCTTTATGCTTGAATTTGAAGAGCAACAAAACATCGCTAATATCCAGGATGTCAGGGGATTGCAAACTAGAGGATATGGTTAATGTACAAGCTCTAGAGGACATTAGTGGTGCCAGTATCTCTTACCTTCGTTGTCCCAAGATGTAATCTGGTTATATTGCATCATTCAAGTTATAAAAATGGACATGTACGTATAAAATTAAAGTGGTATTTTTGAAAATGAGGACTATGAACAAGGTAATCAAGATAACTTGAAAACCTCATCTGTCATGTAAAGCACTGGACATTGACTGCACCATGTGCTTAACATTGTCATTGGCACCAAAGGGATTGTAAAAATGAAAGGCCTTGATGCCAAGAAATTTGCAATCTTATCAGAAGACAAGATGAAAACATGGGACAGATGGATAATACCTGTAACCTGCAAATAAATGCTACATTGATGGAAATGTTCTTTGTGTACTGTAGGAGAAAGCTGTGATTTATATGGTCAAAATTATTAGGGAAGACATTGAGGAGGAATGGCAAACCAAGCCTTGCAGGGTAGCTGAGCTTTGGTCTGATGGAAACTAAGTAGGACGCCCCAGGGAAGGAAGACAAAAGCAGCAGGAGGCCAAGGAGACAAAATTAACATTCCATTTCATTTCATGGGAAAAGCACCAAACTTCTGGAAAGAAAAAAGGGAAGCTACCAGAAGGATGAAAATTAAGATTATATGATGATCATGTTGATTAAATAAAGGAGACCTATTGAAAGAACACACAGTTCTTCTACAAAGCTCTAACCTTAGAGCTGATTTCGATTTAGGTTGCAGGGGGATAAAAGGCATCTTAAGAGTTACAATATTTGGCCCAATAAGGAATAAATTTACATACTTCTAGATAAGTGGAATGATAAAATTGGGTTTCAGCAGCACCTGTGATCAGATTGTGCCAGGAAGAAATTTGATTTCAATATACTATACGTATGCTATTTTCTTTCGGGCGTTCTCTGAAGAAGTGATTCACCTGGGGTGAAAATTACAGATTTTGGATTCTTTTGAGATTAGAGAAGTACCAAATAAAATGTCCTGTCTAAATTAAATAGCCTGTTGCTCTTTATTGAAGTGTAAAGGAAGAATCATAAGGTAGGCCCATAAAGTGGGAAGACTAATGCTTTTTAGGAAAAAGGGCTTCCTATTATTGTATTTCCTTAGTGCAGCATCTTCATCTTAATGATGAACTGTGTTCTTTTAACATGGTAAATTTAGAAGTATGCTTTCCCATAGTTTCTGTTACTTTGATTTCATAAGCTTTTCTTAAAATTTAAAGTGATTATGTAACCCTACCTTTTGTGAATTAAAGATTGCAATTTATACAAAGTAAAATTAGACAGTATTGTTTGATCTAATTAGTATTACAATCCACCATAGTTTTATGTGCATGAAATCATTCAGACTAGTACCTCTAACCATGTTTTTCTTGTAATGATTTGTATTTCGACAGCATGACCGGGAGGGATTGCTGAGCATGGCAAATGCAGGCAGCAATACGAACGGTTCTCAGTTCTTCATCACAACAGTTCCAACTCCTCATTTGGATGGGAAACATGTGGTATTTGGCCAAGTGATTAAAGGAATGGGTGTGGCAAGAATTCTGGAAAATGTAGAAGTGAAAGGTGAAAAACCTGCCAAAGTAAGTACGAAGTTTATCTTTGTTGCTGTATTAAAGAAATGTAAGTAAAAGGGCTGATGATTATCAGCTGGAAAAAAGTTCGGATTTTTGGTATCGACACCTATATCTGCACTTTCTCTTTTAAATTAAGAAAAGATTAGGGCAGTTAAAAAACATTTTATTATTTCAATTTCAATCTTGGTGATTCAAGTTTTCCTTAATCTGCAAAATGAGTCAGTCTGTATACTACTACTTCATAGAAAGAGGACAGGAAATGAAGAATCTCTCTAGACTCTGCAATTTAATTGGTGGTTTGGCCTTGATCTTATTCACGTTTTCTTGGCCTGATTTCTCATCCTACATAAATTAAGGGTTTAGATTAGATTGTGTAACTAAAGATCCTTTTCTAAATGTGTGTAAATCAAAATGGCCATACTGGGACCAAACCCAAGTGGTAGGGCTGCAGGAATTGGAAGGTCAGCCACCTGCAGGAGGTCGGCTGTCCCTCAGTGCGTGAAGTAAATTGAAAGTCATTCCTCACGTAAAGATAATGGTGCAGAAAATGATGAAACTGTCCACTTATTTTGTGTACACTGAGATGCTGAATAGCAGTAACACATTTTTGTAAAATAGTGACATTCTATTATTTGGAATGTTTATAAGGGACATTCTTGTAATTATGTAGAGCAGATAGATGAGCCTTCTAAAGTCAGCCTGTCATTTCAGAAGTGACTTGGACCATGTTGCCCATGACTTGTAGCTGTTGAGCTTTTAAACCCAGACTTAAAAAGAAATACCGTTAATATGGTAGTGGACTTCTACAATTTAGGATTATTTTTACAGTTGTGCGTTATTGCAGAATGCGGAGAATTGAAGGAAGGGGATGATTGGGGAATATTCCCAGAAGATGGTTCTGGTGACAGGCACCCAGATTTCCCAGAAGATGCAGATGTAGATTTAAAAGATGTGAGTACTTTCAGATTAGTCACATGTTGATTACTTAAATTACTAAAACCCTTTTGTACTAAAATGTTGAGATTTTTGTGTTAATCTGTCTTGGAACCTAGCATAAAACCACATTACTCACTAAAATCCAACATGTTTGTCTTCTTTTATACAGGTAGATAAGATATTATTAATAACAGAAGACTTAAAAAACATTGGAAATACTTTTTTCAAATCCCAGAACTGGGAGATGGCCATTAAAAAATATTCAAAGGTGTTAAGGTAATAAAGTATTTTAAATAAATTACTTTTGAGAATTTTAAGTTGAATTATAAACCCAAATTCAAGAGTTGTTTATTGTATTTTTGGCAAGTTACTTGCAAAGTTACCAGATGTGTCAAAATAGTTGCATTTTTCTTGTATTTCCTCTGGCTTCTTTTGGAAGTTTTTGAAGTACAGAGAAGTTGAAAGAATAGCACATGAATGAGTGCTCATGTACCTTAACCTAAGGTACACTTTTGCTATTTATATATTTGCAGAATCAGTTTTGAAAGGAAGTTGCAGATACCATGACACTTTATCCCTACATATTTTTGCAGTTATTTCCTAAGAAACAAGGACATTCTTCTATATAACTTGAATACCATTAAAACCCCTCAAATACCATTGATAGTATTATCTAATATGTAATCCATGTTCAGATTTCCCCAATTCATTTTTTTAACTTGAGGGTTTATTGTATTAAGTTTATGTCTAGTTTCCTCTAATCTTTAATAGACCCTATTCTACAAGGATTTTTTAGTCATTTGCATTTTGTGTAGTCCTAAGCAGGATGTCCTAGAATACCATCTGTTTTGTTTGTTTTTTTAATTTTATTGTTGTATTACATCCATCCCCTTTTTGCTCCCCTCTGTCCTCTTTCCCACCCACCCACTCCCCCACACCATTTGTGTGTTTTTGATCGCTTCTTCAAGATTAGGTTAAGGATAAATATTTTGGCAAGAGTACTTAAGTAGCTGATAAGTATTTCCTATGATACCACATATTGATGGCACATGTCAGTTTGGCCTAATTGGTGTTTTGGTACCTGATTACACTGTTGCCATCATTCTTGTTGAAGCTTAGAGTTCCAGATCTTTCCAGTGGGAGCCCCTTTTTCTACATCCTTTTTACATGTTCTTCTTAGTCTGTGATCACTTGGCTTTTTGGCACAAGATGCTCCAGGCTCATCTTAGGCTTGACCTGTTTCCAGGTCTGATTATCAGCAATATCTCCAAGGAGCCCTGATTCTTTTCTGTGGGGTTAGACTAGAAAACAAATTCTGGGGACCAGGTATGCTTACTTATGAGCTCTTTCAGCAGACAGAGCTAGGAACTGTATTAGATGACAAGTCAAAACTGATAGCGCACTGCTCTTTCCCATTCCATTCTCTGTCACTCAGTGAGTACCTGGCTTTTAAGAGGGACCTGGTTTTTATAATTATCTTTAAATTTGGGCATTATTCTTAATTTTGCCAGTTTGAATGCTTTGGGAAAAAGGTTGGAACAAATAAAAAGAAATTATTCATCCCTGGCCTGTGGCGCAGTGGCTTGGAGCGAGTGTATTCCAAACACCAAAACATTGCTGGTTCAGTCCCCTGTCAGGGCACATGTCCAGGTTTCCAGTTTGATCCTTGTTCGGGGCATACATAAGAGGTGACCAATGGGTTTTTCTCCCTCATTGACATTTCTGTATCCATATAAAATATAACCTTAGGGGAGGATTTAAAAAAATTAAAAAGCATTTAATGAGAAGAGTGAATATAAGTATTGATAATCAGCATTTGATGAACTTTTTGTATCAGAAGTGGTATAATAGTTCTTGGCATAGTTGGAAGAAGCAGAGTAAGTCTTGTAGCATTACATACTACCACCCCCCCCCCCCCAAAGATTTTATTTTTCAGAGAGAGGGGAAGGGAGGGAGGCAGAGAGGGAGAGAGACATCAATGTATGGTTGCCTTTCACCTGCCTCCAGCTAAGGACCTGGCTGGAGACCTGGCTTGTAACCTGGTTATGTGCCCTGGCTGGGAATCAAACCAGTGACCTTTGGGTTCGCAGGCTGGGGCCTTATCCATTGTGCCACCAGCCAGGGCTTTACATGCTACTTTTATCATGTGTTCTCCAGATACGTGGAAGGTTCAAAGGCTGTAACTGAGGAAGCAGAGAGATTAAAGCTGCAACCTGTAGCTTTAAGCTGCATGCTAAATATTGGTGCTTGTAAACTGAAGATGTCAAATTGGCAGGGAGCAATTGACAGTTGTTTGAAGGTAAGCCTGTTTGATGTTGAATTTTTTGACAGGGTTCTATATATTCATATATCATTGCATAGGACCTAATGATACTATAAAACATGTCATTTTATCTAAATATTTTGAACCTTCAGTTTTTCTCTAATCCGTTTACTTAGCTTATTATGTTGCCTAACATCTGTGAAGCTTACTTTTCCTTTTTTTCTCAAAGCATATGTCCTAGCTTACTTGGTCATTTAACATGTTGAATACCTAGAATGTGCTGGGCATTGGAAGACAAGGCCAGGAATGAAGAATGTGGGTGTGGAATCAGTCAGACATGCCTTTTTAATTAGTTTTCATGTCATTTATTACTTTTGTGATTTTTAGATCACAATTTAGAGTAGAATCCCTGCTTCATGGGATTGTTATAGGACTTCACATATGTAAAGCATTTGGAACAATGTGGGGCACCTGTTAAGCACCTAACAGGTATTTAAATTAAGACAAACCTGTACGTTTAAAGAACTTTTTATTTGGCTTGTTATGGAGTCATCTGGGAAGACTTAACTGTAAGAGCTAGAAAGGCGACAGAATTACCTTCCTTAAATAGAGCAATTATGAATCTCTTTATAGTTGAAAAATTTTCCAAACTAAACCATGAATTTTAAAAAATCACCTCCAATAATTTTAATTGCATACGGAGCTATGTACATAGACCAGTTATGTCCTGAGCAAGTAGAAATAAAATGAGACCCTAATTTGGTAGGGTAGGTGGAATCGAATGTTTAGAAGGAAGCATATAGCAGAGGAAAAAATGGTATCAAAGGAAATGATTGGTCTTTACCAATCTTCTGGATCTCTTTTTGACTTTTGTGAGGCAGGTAACATACCCTTTTTAGTAAACTCTGAGTATTGACGTTTAAAGGATATCAAATAAAATAGTGTTTTTAAAACATTTGTTTCAGGGAGAAACCTATTAAAAGTTATTCATGCTTCTAAAAAAGTTTATATATGTATATACACACACACATGTATATATATTTATTTATTTCAAGTAAAAGAATGTTTTGTATACAGGTATATTCAAAATGGCATTATCAGTTAGGGCTGAACCAGGAAATAGAAACTACACAGTAATTTGAACAGAGAGTTTAGAAGATGTAAGAGGGGACTGGAATAATAAGAGGTGGCTAGTAGAGAATTCCGAAGTTCCAGGAATGGCAGATGTATTTATTTATACATACGAAAAAGACAGGAGCAACTAACTGTCTGCTTAGGCTGGGATGGAGCCCCTAGGAAGAGGCACCTCTCGAGACCCTGACTGAGATCCAGACCTCACTGGCGAGGAACTCTGTGGCTCACTGTGGCTGATGTGTTCAGTGAGCACCGTGCTTGTGGGATTCCCTGCAGTGCTCCGGAGCTTGGCTTGGGGCGTTGCTGTGTGCTAGTGACCAAGTGTGCAGGAAACTGAGGGGAGCACCCCAGAGCAGAGAAGAGAAGGAGCTTTCTCTTCCATGTGCATTTAGCGCCCTCTACTGACAAAATGTAGCACTGCCAGTTGGCAGAGGAGAGGTGTACAAGGGTCCAGCCACACACGTGGTAGGGAAGGGTTGATTTGGAGCTGACAAGCAATGCATTGAAATCTGGCATATATATTTAATATTTGGCATATTTTTATAGGCTCTTGAAATAGACCCATCAAATACCAAAGCACTGTACCGTAGAGCCCAAGGATGGCAAGGACTAAAAGAATACGACCAAGCATTGGTAAAGTTTTGTTCTAAATTTCAGTTTTCAAAAATAGACAACCATCTTCATGAATTGTACACCTAATACTTCTTTTTTTTTTAAATTTAATTTTATTATTGTATTATATCCATCCCCTTTTTGCTCCCCTCTGTCCCCTTCCCCACACATCCTCTCCCCAACAAAGTCAATCCCCCTTGTCCATTTCCTAATACTTATTTCTTTTTTTCTAATTACAGGCTGACCTTAAGAAAGCTCAAGAGATAGCACCAGAAGATAAAGGTAACTAGGCAGTTTTTGTAGTGAAAGTTCACTTAAGAATTTATTCTCATGAAACATTGTCACATAAGATACAGATACTTTTTTGGTTATTTGTTACAGAATGCCTGTCATTGGCCAGTCACTGGTCATAATGTATTGAACAAGTCAGGGTCCCTCTCCTCAAGGTTCATATTCTAGTCTCTCTCCAGAATACTAATTTCACATGCCTGAATACTATTTGTTCTACTGTACCATTTGAGTTCTAGTTCCTATTTAATTCTAGTCAAAAGTGCAGTATTAAAATCATATTATGGCGAATTTAATCTTTAGGACGATTTAAGATGTAGTCATGACCAAAATATTCTAGCTAATAGATTTACATTTCAGGAAAGCTTTGGGACGCTGTGACAATAAGCTTGTCTTTCAAATACTCCCAACTACTAATATTAGAACCAGATATTAAAATATATCTTTGGTTTCTTTATTACTTAAGTAAAACAGAGGAGGCACTTAACTGCCCTCTAATGGGGAAGGAGAAGGCAAATCTGTGTAAATCAATTCGAGTTCTCTCAATTGACAGTCTTCTAAAATTACGCTTTGTAATTGTTGTATTTGTGATTATTTTCAGTGTAAAATATTGTATTAACAGGGCAAGAAGGTTATCAAGGGGCAATTAACTATCATGCTACAACATCAATTTGGTCAACCTAATTTTTTTATGTTTGAAAAATATGTAACTCATATTACATATTTATTTTGCAGCTATCCAGGCAGAATTGCTGAAAGTCAAACAAAAGATAAAGGCACAGAAAGAAAAAGAGAAAGCAGCATATGCAAAAATGTTTGCTTAATAAGGAATTCAGTTATACTTAAATTCACACATTGATTTATGAAGGCAGTGAGAAGATTTAAGGGTTTTTGTCTGTAATATATGATACTTAGTTGTTCCCTTTGATACATCAGTTCCCCTTTGTTTACAGTTTAGGAGTACTGATACCCATTCACTATTAGTAAAAGTGTTACAACCTATAGTGAAGTTGATTTCATTTCATGGCTATCTGCAATTACTCACAAATAATAATGGTATTCATTGCCCTGGCTGGTGTGGCTCAGTGGATTGAATGCTGGCCTGTGAACCAAAGAAAGGGTCTCTGGTTTGATTCCCAGACAGGGCCCATGACTGGGTTGCAGGCCAGGTCCCCAGCTGGCATGAGAGAGGAATCCACACATTGATGTTTTTCTCTTACTACCTCCCTTTCCTTTTCTCTTAAAAAAAAAAAAAACTTCAACTCAACCTGTTTTTAAACTATTTCATTGAATAAACAGATAAAAGCTTGTTTGTATATAATTTCCCTCAATTCTCATGTTTATAGTACTCTGTAGACTGGCTGGTTTGTGCCTGTGTTTTATACTTAACAGATAATACAGATATACATGTTTAGGGGTCAGCACACTTTCTCTAAAGGGCCAGATTAGTATATTTTGACCACTGTATTCTGTAACAGCTACTCATTTTCACAGCTGTAGCCATAGATAACATGTAAACTAATGGGTGTGGCATAGCTATGTTCCACTACTAAGAAAGTAGTGGGCTGGATACCAACCTCTGGTCTAGAATGTGCATTTATTTTTAGCTTGAAGTGTTGAATTTGATGTCAAATGTACATTAAAAGGCCAAGAGTTTATTACTCTATTGATACTGAATCATTGAAGAATTGAAGAAGTAAGTAGATCCAACATTACTTAAAAAGTTTATTTAAGATAAATATTGATAATCTTTTATGGGACGATTTTAGGTATTGTATGAAATTTCAAATTCCCTGGTACTTCATGAACATTCTGATCAATGATGTGCTGTTTAAGGTATTTTGACACTTGTTAACTTCTCCACATTTTCAAGTCAGCTTACCATACATTTTAAAGAGTGGTTATCAGACTTGCCTGCACATGAAATCAGTTGCAGTTTACATTCCATTGTAAGCAGGTCCTCCTCCACCTTCGGGTACCACCCAGTTAATATTCTGACTTGGATCTTTAATATCACATGTTTTACAGTGCACACAGTTCTGAGCATTTATCTGTAGCCGAAATCCATCACCTTGTTCCAAAGGTATAAATTCATAAACTCCTGTAAGGAGAAATAATACTGTGAAGTACCTAACATTTTTTTCCCCTCCCCTAACTTTAAATTTCAAAATTCAGCAATAGAAATTGAGGTCCAGGAGACTAGCTGCAGAAACTGTGAAGTTTTGTTTTCTGAATGTTTACCCATAGAGCATATTACAAAGATCTTGGTTGCTTCTGAGTTATAATTTTTCCTTTCCTGTTCAAGTATGATTTTATTTAAAATTGACTTAAGTTTTATATATATATATAATGTGCTAAATGATACTATAGCTGAAAAGACAAAATAGATCCAGTTATTACCCCTCACATAGTATAATGACAAATAATTAAAGTCAAAAGATAGTCAAAGTCATTTCCTTAGAAAAACTTATCTAGTATTTTTCCACAGTGTACTAATTTTTATATCTCTGAATACTATTTTACTTTACCATTTGAGACCCAGTTACTATTTCAATTTCTGGATGAAAACTCAGCACTAAAGATACAGTATTCATGGTGAATTTAAAGTTTGGGCCCTGGCTGGTGGCACAGTGGATAAGGCGCTGGCCTACGAACCCAAAGGTCACTGGTTTGTTTACCAGCCAGGGCACATAACCAGGTCTCCAGCCAGGTCTGTAGCTGGAGGCAGGTGAAAGGCAACCATACATTGATGTTTTTTCGCTCCCTCTGCTTCCTTCCCTTCTCATCTTTCTAAAAATAATAAAAACCTTTTAAAAAATAATAAAGTTTGGGACCACTTTCTTAGCTGAATATGGCTATCACCAGTATTTAAGCATCTGTATACACTGTGTGTATGGAGTGAGCAGCCATGACAAGTGATGTATTTGGTTTCCATACTATTTTGGTTGGAAGGTAGACACGGAAGGGCTGTTTTTGAGAAATACCTGAATTAGGCTTCATAAAAAAACCTATTTTAACATTGCTAGAGCAAGAGCCATAAAATAACTGTTTCTAAGGGAATGGGAGCGTATTTCCCACATGTTTAAAGCCAACACTTGTGTTTTAGGACAGAATGGAAACCATAGCACTGACCTGCAGGGCAGAAGCGTTGCTCGGGCCCATCGTATATCGCCAGGTTTCTGTTTACAGGTACACTGTCATCCTTTAAGGTCAAATGTGCTGGCTGGTCGTGTTCATGATTAGTGCCACTCAGAGCCACGGAAGACAAAAGGTCAAAACTAATCTGCCCGTCAGGCTTTGGGTATTCAATAGGTGTGCAGTCTTTGGCTGGCTTGAGCTGAGCAGAGTCAGAACCTTCAAAGGTTTTAAGTAAAAATACAATTTTAAAGGCCTTAAACTTTTTTATAAAAAGTAACCAAAGAAATAAGACTTTCATAATAATGATACTCTGTTGTCTTAAAGATACTGAATTTGTCATGAGTAAGCAAGTTTAAAGCATTAAAAAAATGCACTAAATGGATCCCATTTATGCGTTTTTAATGATTCTAACATTCATACTCTGAAATATGTTGGAATTACCTTTATGTTTTAGAGTCCATGGCTCCATTCCTCTTAATATCCAGTAAAAGATTCCAGTGTAAATCATCCCTCCATATAAACCCAGGGGTCCGTGGCAGGAGGGTCTTATATTTCTAACGCTGTATAGCTCTTTCCACACCCATGATTTCTTCAAATTGTCTTCATACTCAGTTACATGGAGTCCTTTTGTTAGAAACATGAGGTAGTAAATATGAAATTGCCTCAAGGAGTATAAAATACTTTATCAAGGTATTTTGCTACTGAAATATTTGATGAACAAATCTTAAGTAAATTTTAAAAAACAGGTGGTCATATAAGATGACACAATATTTCACATATAAATGTTGGCATCTTTCAAAAAGATAACGATATATTTTGTTCACAAACAGGCATCTGATTTCTTATAGTAGTAAGCATGGAAAGTTAAGTTGCAAAATTTAGTGAGCCTAAAAGAGAGGCTTAAGAGTTTATGCTACCTATAAAATTTAAAAAAAAATTATAATTGATGAATGAAATGTTTATAGGTTGAATGATGTTCCCCCAAAAAAGATATTTTGTAGTTCTAACCCCCCACCCCCAGTATTTGAGAATGAATCAGAATAGTGTTGCAGATGGAATAGCTAAGATGAGGTCATAGTGGAGTAGAATTGGCCCTTAATCCAATGACTGGTGTCCTTGTGGGACACAGATGACAGGCAAAGATGGAGGCAGAGACTGGAGTTAATTCTGTGACAAACCAATGCCTGGGGCTTTCAGAAGCTGGGGAAAGGCAAGAAAAGATTCATCCAGAGGTGACAGATTGTTCCAGCCAGTACCTTCACTTCAAACTGCTAGCCTGCAGAGCGTAAACTACTGTTGTTTTAAGTCACCCAGTCTGTGGCAGTCCTAGGAAATTATAACAGTACCTAAAACTTTGTGTGTGCATGTAATATTTAATGGGACAAAATGGTTCTTCCTAACTTATTTTAACTGCGTAGTGACTATACTCATTGCAGTTACTGTTAACTGTCTGGCTCCACTTCCCTTCAGGCTTTAATCCCTAACCTGGTCTTAGGTGACCTACTTGCTCCAGTATTTTCTATGTGAGGTACTATGTGTACATACATGATAAGGTGGCCCAAAAAAGAAAAGATACTTGGCAAGAGAATTAGAAAAAGCATTCCACTACTCAACCATCACACTGCACCTTGCCTTCTCTGTACTACTGTGTCTCCCCCTCTCCCACTCCCACACCTTTAGCCTCCCTACCTACAGAGATCTGAAGGCAAATTAGGCGGCAAACCTCTAAAGGGAGGAACATTTATCATCTGGGATTCTAATGGAAAAGGGGAAAATGATAGGGAAGAAGTGTGTGTGTGTGTCGCCTGTCAGCGGGATCCAGTGCGAGTGGTGTCTGAGCAGAAGGGAATGGGCGAGGAGGTGGCCTGAGCAGGGCCACGTGGAGGGGGTGCACTTGGCATGTTCTAGGGTCAGTGAGGATGCCTGTGTGTCTGGAATGAGTCTAAAGAGATGAAGTCAGAGGGGTGAGGGAACTTTGGCTTTTACTTGGAGAAAAGTGGAGAAGCATTAGAGGGTCTTTATAGACGAGGGGTTTCCTGAGGAAAGCTAGCTGTTCCTCCCTACGCAGCAGAAGGGTCACATTCATAGATTCTGTGCTTGCCAGTCCTGCCACGGAATGGTGGGTTCTGCGGTTTCCACCACAGACAAGATCTTGTCCTGTTTTCAGACAAGATCCTCCATTATCGGTGAGATATCTTACTGTGTATATTACATGTACGTCACGTCATGCAGTAAGTCCAACTCGAAATTACTTCTAAGAGGATAGGGCACCACTGGTAGTATTCCACTTCTGATGTCAATAAACAGAACATGCTATAAAAATCTGACTGATTATTAAGAGTAGGCCATTTCATTTTCTTTGCACCGCACAGATCTTAATGCTTTGCGTAAAGAGACATACATTATATGTATCTTTTAATGTCAATTGAAATACTAAAAACACCTCAAGACTTTAGGTCAAGACAGAGGCATAGGTAAACATGGCTTGTCTCCTTGCAAAACCACAGCAAAAATTACAGCTACAAAACAACTATCACGTAGAATCACCAGAAAATCGAGCTGTATGAAGTCCAACAACCAAGGAATTAAAGAAGTCACATCCATCCTGATGGGTAGGAGGGATGGCAATGCAGAAGGGCAGCGTCACACCCATGTGTGGTGATGAAAGTGGGAGGGATACCTCAGGAGGGAGGGGTCCCAGCCCCACACCAGGCGCCCAGCCCAGGGTCCCAGTGCCAGAAAGAGAAGTTCCCACAACTTCTGGCTGCAATACCAGCTGGGGTCAGGAAGGCAGAAGACACTGCAGGATTCTTAGGCATGTCCTCTTAAAGTGCCAGCAACAGACAGAACTTGGCACTTAGTCCCTCTGTGCTCCAGCACTGTGGCTGCAGCTGGAAGGTCACCAGGGGCAAAAGGGGAGAAACTGAAGTGTTTGGCTTCAGGGTGTGTGCTGGTGGACAGCTTCTTCCCAGATAAACTTCCAGAGGCCAGGTAATAGCCACAGTCCCCTTTTTGAGCCTTCCCCCACTCTGAGCCCCAGAACTGGGACACCACATCAGAGATTCCATCAACCTGGTGCACACTGCAATTATCTAACGCTCCATCCCATCCAGCTTACCCCTGCACTTTTCTAAATTAGGCCACACTACTAAGATGGAGTCAAAGCAGCTCTATCTAATGCATAAAAACAAATACAGGGTGTCTGCCAAAATGAGAACACAAAAAAATATGGCCCAAATGAGAACAGAACTCCAGGAAAAAAGCTAAACAAAATGGAGACAAGCAATCTATCAAATGCAGAGTTCAAAACACTGGTTATCATGATGCTCAAGGAACTCACTGGGTACTTTAACAGCATAAAAAAGACCCAGGCAAAAATGAAGGTTACACTAAGTGAAATAAAGAAAAATTTACAGGGAACAAACACTGGAGTAGATAAAGCTGAGAGTCAATGATTTGAAACATAAAAAAGAAAAACAAACAGAAGGAAGAATCCAAAGAACAAAAACAAAAACCAATAAACAAGGACAGGCTAAGGAGCCTGTCGCAACATTTGAATCACAGGGATGCTAGAAGGAGAAGAGGAAGAGCAAGAAGTTCGAAACTTATTTGAAGAAATAATGAAAGAAAACTTCCCTAACCTAGTGAAGGAAATAAGATATACAAGTCCAGGACACACAGAGAGTCCCAAACAAGTTGGACTCAAAGAGAGCCACACCAAGACATATCATAATTAAAATGTCGAAGATTAAAGATAAAGAGAGAATCTTAAAAGCGGCAAGAAAAAAGCATATAGTTACCTATAGAGGAGTTCCCATAAGACTATCAGTTATTTTCTCCAAAGAAATTTTTCAGGCAAGAAGGGACTGGTGAGAAGTATTCAAAGTACTGAAAAGCAACGACCTACATCCAAGACTACTCTATCCAGCAAAGCCGTCATTTAGACTCGAAAGGCAGATAAAATGTTTCCCAGACAAGGCAAAGCTAAAGGAGTTCATTATCACTAAGCCCTTATTATATGGAATGTTAAAGGGACTTATTTAAGAAAAAGAAGGTCTAAATTCTGAACATTAAAGTGGCAATAAATTCACAACTATCAACAACTGAATCTAAAAAACAAACCAAACAAGCAGACCAGAAACAGAATCATCTGGAGATCATTTGGAGATCAGTGGGGAAGGGGAAGAGAAAGGGGGAGAATGAGGAAAAAGGTACAGGGATTATTAAGTACATATTAAGTACGGAATAGACAGGGGGTTGTAAGAACAGTAAAGGAAATAGAGTAGCCAAAGCACTTATGTGCACAACCCAGAAACATGAAGTAAGGGGGATTACCAGAGGGAACTGGGAGTTCCAGGCGGAGGAGGGGCATGGGGGAAAAACTGGGCAACTGGAATAACATAATCAATAAAATATTTATTTTTAAAAAACCTCAATATTTAAACAGTATTTATTTTCATGTTCTGGCTATATTCGGATTATATGTTTAAGTAACTTTTCAATGTCTCTATGAAAAACCTGACAATTTTCTATACTTTAAAAAGATAGCTCTTACCTATTGTCTTTGATTGGAGATTTTCATTAGTTATCTGATTAAAAATAGATTCTGCTGCCAACATTCCACTTTTCATTGCTGTATGGGTACCTTTAATCTTGGGAACATTCAGAAAACCAGGGCTACAACCAATTAGTAAACCACCAGGAAAGGTGAGTTTTGGTATAGACTGAGGAAAGAGACATTTAAAGTGTATTATTAGCATAAGTTAAATGTGCAACACTGACATTCCAAATTAAAAGCTCTTAAGTAAGTCTTCCAATGATGTAGGGAAACACTTTTTAAAAAATATAAGAAAATGAATTCACTAAAGAAAAAAAGTCAGAGCAAGAGCCTTTTTCCTCTTCCCTGTGAATGAAGATTAGAATGATTACTATTTTATTAAGAACTTTTCCTTTTTCCTCCCCATGACTAGCCTAGATGAGGTAGAATTTAAGACCAGAGGATTAACATATTTAATCAAATGTTTATATATATACTTACCATGTTATACAGAAATATATTCTCAAAACCTGAATGGCTATTATCTAAATTGTGATCTGCTTTTATATGTATTCTGTGTAAAGCATGATATACAAAGGGTATCATCTTATATCTACATATGGCTTTTATTTTACTTTGATACTGAAAAATGGAAACTTAGGTTCTAATCATGACATCACTACAATTAGCTTCTACATTAATTAACACTTAATTAACTTGAAAATAAGTTGAATTTCCAAAATAAACTTTTAAGACAGCTGTCTGGGCCTCAATATACATACATTTCTGATAAAAAACAATGTAATAAAGGCTGGTGATTTTTGGGGTTAGCCAATAAAAGCCTATATATACCCTACAATGTGGCAGCGAAATTATAGGTTGTTTGCATGGGAAAAGGACTCTATAGTTGGAAAAGGAAAGGAGAGAGCCAAAGCAGAGCTGTTAGTTTCTCCTGCATTTCTCTTCTCCAAGGGCTTCCTAAAGTAAGCCATGGCCTTCTTTGAGAAAGTGGTGGGTGGTAAAGTTTGGCTGATGATGTTGCAAGTGACTCAGAGGCAAGGGGAATGATTAACAGGCAAGTGAGTGCCATCAGCTGCAAGAGACGTGGTGAGGACTGTGGCCACCGCGCCCTTCCCTGAGGGAATTCTGTGAGGGAGAGGTGGTGAGAAGAAAATGGGGCAGAAAAATGCCAGTAACAGAAGGATCAGGGTGCCAATCCGTTCACAATACACATGGCGGATGTATTTGTAACTGGTTCTCAGACCAAACTCAAGATCAGAACCACTAGATAAGAGAGTGTTGCATCAGGATTACAGAGTAGACAGCGTGGGCAAAGACTTACTGAAATGCCACTAGTTGAAAACAGATAATGGTTAGGAACTTGAATAATGATAATTTTTTTCTCAAATAAGGGTGTGGTCTTGCTAACATTAAGTTTGATTGAAGAACCAGAAGACAGGATGTGGATTGTTAGTGCAAGTTCTTCCAAATTGGTGCTTAAGTCCTAAGGGTAAAAATTTTTATGGCCCAATGAAAATGTGGGTTTTAGGCCCTGGCTGGTGGTGCAGTGGTTGGATGCCAGCCTGCAACCCCAAAGGTCACTGGTTCGATTCCCAGCCAGGGCACATAACCAGGTTGCAAGCCAGGTCTCCAGCCAGGTTCGTAGCTGGAGGCAGGTGAAAGGCAACCATACAGTGACGTCTCTCTCCCTCTCTGACTCTCTCCCTTCCTCTCTCTCTTAAGATAATAAAATCTTTAAAAAAAAAAAAGGAAAAAAGAAAATGTGGGTTTTTAAGTTCTGGGAGGATCCTACCCTGTGGACAGTGTTGCTGGCATTGGGCATTTTGTTAAGGAACTAGGGACCAAGGAAAAGTTGCACTCAGAAATGTTGTGTCCAGGGACAGTCATTAACCTAGGGCTACAAATAATTAGAAACCTACCAGGAAAAGGTGAGTTCTGGGTATAGACTGAAGAATAATAAAATAATAATAAATAATAAAACTGAATGTTCCAAATAATTGCTTCTTATGGGTGTTCAAAACTTACTTAAAGTTTCTGAATTGACTAATTAAATCAGAAAATTTAAGTAAAAAATGCATGTGTGTGTGTGTTCATCTGTTCCTGTTTATCTAAAAACCACCTAAGATGTTGAAGCACACAAGCAGGTGTTTTTAAATGAGAATCTGTGAAAACCTTTATGCTATGAATTAAAAATAGAATTAGACTGATACTAGGTATATGGACATCATTCAAAAGAGTTTAATTGGCTTGAACATAGTTACATAATTAAAAAAAATACTTGTTACAACTAGAAACAAAGTCAACTACCCTATTCCCCCAATTTTCTATTATTTATTTGTTGCTTTTACAACAAAATTTTAAAGAAATGACTCCCAATTCACTGCTAGCTGTAGAGCTCCAGCAAAAAAAAAACAAAACAAAATACAACAAAACCTCTCTCCAACCAAAACTCCAAGATACCCAATTCTAAACTAGTTAAGATTCCTAAAATATTAGAAACAGAAGGGGTTATCTTTATTTTACAGATGATCCCGTAAGACCAGAGAAGTTAAGTAACTTGCTCCAGATCATCTGGTATGAATTTTAGAGCAGATTGTTTTTAAAGATCATCTTACCTAATATAATTTCTACAATAGTACTAGATCGTCTTACATGTCTAATATTATTTCTACAATAGTACTAACAGCTTTTATTACTGTTAGCTATCTAGGTCTTATTTCATTGTTTAATTACTTTATATTTAATATATTAACTGTATTTGATAAGATTTATTTTGAGCATGCAGTAAAATTGTACAAGTAACAGTAAAAGCTTAACGTAGCTCACAGAGAAGGCATAGATGTTACTACGTAGTTGGGATCAATTAATTACCTTGGCTGAAAACTAAATTTGCTTTTGAGTTTCCTGGAAGCTAAAGAATAAAGGGAAATATTTTGGATCACATAGTCTTAACTCTCTTGTTAAAAATAAACAAACAGCCCTGGCTGGTAGCACAGTGGTTAAGGCGCTGGCCTGCGAATCCAAAGGTCGCAGGTTCGATTCCCCAGCCAGGGCACATAACCAGGTTGCAAACCAGTCAGGTCTGTGGCTGGAGGCAGGTGAAACACAACCATACATTGATGCCTGTCTCCCTCTCTGCCTCTCTCCCATCCCCTCTTTCTAAAAATAATGAAAAAAAAAAAAAAAAAAAAAATCATAGCAAGTTTAAGAAATAAATAAATAAACAAAAAAACCTGTGAATTTAATCTCTAGAAATCAATATATTCTTGAAACTAATTTCATTGTGTAATTTATTTGACTACAGTGTGACAGTCTTAAAAACACTAACTGCTTTCCTTAATTACCGACATTTTTTCCTATAAGATGATTTGCTATTCTTTAAATTTGTAACAATTTTCACTGTTAAATTTATAGTACATAAAGAAGGAACAGAGCCCTGGCTGGTGACACAGTGGATAAGGTGCTGACCTGCGAACCCAAAGGTCGCTGGTTCGATTTCCGGCCAGGGCACATAACCAGGTTGCAAGCCAGGTCTCTAGCCAGGTCTGTAGCTGGAGGCAGGTGAAAGGCAACCATAGATTGATGCTTCTCTCCCTTTCTTCCTCCCTCTCTGCCTTTCTCTTTAAAAATAATGAATAAAATCTTAAAAAAACAAAAAAGATATAAAAATACCAAAAACAAAATCCCCAAGAAAGAAGGAATAGAAGGGCTGGGGGAGTTACCTGAAAGCCGCCTTCGTTGAGAGCTCTGGCTCCGTAGGCAATCCTTTTCCCACCTTCTAATGTCGGCTGGATGCTGGGATGGTGTTTCCACCTCTGGAACTCTCTGAATGGACTCAGGTACGGGTTTTGATAGTCCAGACCAACCTTAACATTTTTATATTTAAATTTGACATATTTATACAATTAGACATTTTTATTTCAAAATATATCGAGCTAAAATGTGACGTTTTTTAAAATAAAAATAAACACGTACATTAAATTTCTTGTACTAAAAGTACTTAGAGAAATATATACAGTAACCCAAATTTAGTTAACTAAGTAAAATCTGTTTTGAAAAGAAAGGGTAAACGAGAAGATACGTTATGTTTATAATCAGAAAAAACTTTAAAAATTTGGAACATATTAATAAATCACTGTGCTCTATATACCAAAGTCTATTATTAAATATTTGTAGGTGTCTCTCATTGTGTTTCTATAAAAGGAATTGTAATTATTTATTACTCATTTACTAATAAAACTCCACAAATTATACTGTATGCAATTGCTGGGGCAAAAATGAAGAAACAGGATGTAATCATACTTAGAAAAATAAGGACAAGAAATATTAGGCATTACCATAGTGATGAATTTAATAACCAAGCCTTTTTAGCTTTGGAAGGACAAAGTCACTAGAGTAACTACACAAAGGTGATGCACTTAACACTTGTCTGAATTTCAAAAGAACCAAAATCACATAAATTTAATAAACGTTAGTATGTATGTTTAATCATGATGATGAACAATAAGGGTGCCACTAATTCTAAGGTGCAGAAATTCGTATTATTTTTTCATTTCTTGTGATGTTCAAGACGTAATTTACTACAAAAACATAAATAGTCAAAAAGTTCCAGGTTCAAAGCCAGTGCTGATTGAGTTTCCAGTGGCAGCATGTCCTAGTGGAAATAAATGAGCTTTGAAGTCAGACAGGTTCAAGGGTGAAATCACCTCTGCTATTTCATGGGTGTACTTGGGAAAGTTGTTTTACTTGTTTAGACTTCAGTTTTTCCATCAGTAAAATAAGGATATACCTAGTTCACAGAATTTTTACAAAACTTAAGAGAGTTCTCAGTGAAGCACAGAGCCTGGCACATAGTACGTACTATTACTAAAGCTAAAATAAAAAGCATTTTACACTCTCCAGATTCAACCCCCCCCCCCCCCCCACCCAGTTTTATAACACTGAGGACCTAGTGATGGTAACAGTGGAACTTGCCACAATGGTGTATAACTTACCACAAAACCAAGGGCTACCAGGGGTTCCCCCTCGTTTAAATGATAGAGGAAAGAGCCTCCATAAGTGTGTCTGTCCAAGGGCCAGCCAACGGTGTGATCTACTCTTCCAGGTTTCCACTTCTTTTCATCAATAATCCATAGCTTAAAAAAAAAAAAAAAAAGACCCAGAGTATTATTTAAATTTTTTATGTCACTACAATGTATAAAACTTGCCAAGTTTGTCTTATTTATGAAAATTACAAGTAAAAAAAACTGTACAAAAAAGGGGATGGATGTAATACA
>PVIW01002533.1:0-148850 GCA_004026585.1 Noctilio leporinus | reverse complement strand
TGAACATTTTTATAGCATTAAGTAGATGTTCAAACCAATAGACTTCCATGCAATCACAGGAAACAGCACAGAAGAGATGAAGAAGGCATCTGGGGTGTTGGTAATAGTCTATATCTTGCTCTGGGTGGTGACCACCTAGGGGCAGTCACCCTATCGAAATTAATTGAACTGTACACTTAAGATCTAGGATTTTACACTCTGTTATGCTTCAATGAAATATTTCACTCTTTCTTGCACAGATTCCCTTTCAATTAAAGCAAATTATTTATCTTATTTTTAGAATGGTTAAGTTTTAAATTTAAAAAATTTTCATCTTAAATAGTCTAAAAATCAGTTATTATATGCAATCTACCAAAACAATGAAGCCCTTATTCACAACACAATGAATCTAGTTATGTATAGAATTTAAACTTTTTTGAGCTTTACCCTAAAAATAAAACAAAAAGTTACAATGAAACTTTTATATTCCAATAAGCATAAAGTTTGAAAAATAGAGTGTAGAGATTGGATAAACTGAGAAAATACACAGTACTCAACCTATCTAAATTTTAGGTTTCATGTCAATATACCATAATGGAGTATGATTTGTAAACTAAGTTATCTTCACATTATAATTTAGAATAACTTTTTTTTTTTATGATGTGGTAATCCTACAACCAGCATATGAATGGGCATATGGAAAAAAATCAGCCCTGGCTGGTGTTGCTCAGTGGATTCAGTGCGGACTGTGAGCCAAAGGGTTGCTGGTTTGATTCCCCGTCAGGGCACATGCCTGGGTTGTGGGCCAGGTCTGCAGCTGGGGGCGTGTGAGGGGCATCCACACAATGATGTTGCTCCCTCTCCTTCTCCTTCCCTCTCTCCCTCTCTCTCTAAAAATAAATAAAATCTTAAAAAAAAAAAATCAGTGTTATAATATTTTCAGAGTTCTTTCAGCAATACTTGATAAACAAATTATAACACGTAGATCCAACTTAAATACTAATAAATTTAGATTGGTATATCTTTTCTAGCCCTTTGAAAAATATCTCAAAAATTCTTAGTCATAATGAACATTTCAAGACAATGAAAAACATAACATTACAATTACGTTATAATATAAATGGATTTATGGCTCCTACTTTCAATGTTAAAGTCACAAAAACAAACTAGGATACCTCCTTGAGTCCAATTCCATAGGTTTGGGGATCACAGTTGGCCCTCAAATCAAACTTCTTATACAGCTGCTTGGCTAGATGTCCGTGGCAGCCCTCGGCAAAAACTGTAACTTTGGCATGTAGTTCCAGTCCTCGCTCAAACGTTGTCTAAAAAATAAAAACATGTTACACTGTTAACACTTGACAATTTAGAAAGTAGGCGCATTCTGGTCAGTTTTGTATTGAACTGTAATTTAGGTATAGAAAGGACAGGGCAAATATATTAGAAAAGTACTGTTATAAGTGAAATTTATTTAAATATAATAAGTTTTGTGTCTTTGTTATATTTTTCTCTTTTACTTCAAAAGCATTTGATTGAATGACTAAGTTTGTAAGAATTAAAATAGCAAATAAGCATGCTTATGCTAAAAAAGATGATTTACAAATAAACATAAAGTGAAAAATAAAAGGCCATTTCCCCACTGTTCCTGATTTTCCAGTCTTATCATTTAAAGTAAAAAACACCACTAATGGTTTTGTTGTGAAATTTTTCAGGGCAGAAAATTTCCGTGAATAAAAAACGGAGACCATTTATATCTTCTAACACAAATAGGATCATACTAAATATATTCTTCAGTTATTTTGTTTTTTTTCATCTTATTTTTACTTGTTCTCTATTGCTGAATGTACATTGTAAAACTGAAATGCTTTTCAAAAGGGAGAAAAAGCTACAGTAAAGTCTTACTTCTCTCTTTTGCTCTCTGTATTTTGCACTTATGTCTGGCATATGGTAGGTACTCAATAAAGTTACTGAATAAAGAAATACAGAATAATCAGAAAAGTCTCATGAAATGTGTCTTTCTTGATACTTCTCTATTTACGTAGTTCCATGTATTATATGTGTATTTGCAGTCATTCATATAAAAGTTTATACTAGCAAACTTTTATAATTGTTTTCATATTATATCATAAAGTGATTTGCCTAAGACATTCATTTTTTTTAAGACATTCATTTTTAATGCTTGAATAGATTCCCCTATTTTTTCAATCAATTTTAATAGTTGGACATATGATAAATTTAATATTTTTGGTTATTAGAGAGTTTGAACATCTTTCATATGTTCATTGGCAACTTAAAAAATTTTTTTTGTATAGTGATTTATTCATGTCATACATATACATACATGTATATCTTCTTAAAGAAAAAACCCAAATTAATAATTATATTCTAACATATACTTACCATGCAGTTTGTAGCCAGACTAAATTATTAAGTTGAAATCAACTTTTTTTTTTCTTTTTTTTAACGTGTCAGTTTGTTAAGCACAAGATTATTAAAACATTTACCTTTGGTGCACCATCCTTTTGTATCCCTACATCGTTGGTGGCAATTCCTTTTACACTACCATCTTCGTGGAAAAGGATCTAAGATAAAAAACATATTTCATTGTCACCTTAGGATTCATAACCTGGAGAAGAAACAATAAATAGCCTAGAATTTTTTTTAAAAGAAAATGAACATGTTCTTTAACCTGTGTTATAGAAATACAGGCTCTAAAATGCTCAAGCAAAAGGAATCATGTTTTTAAGCTACTCACTTTTAGAGCATAGAAGAACATGGCTCAAATAGCTGGAAATGAAAGAAATGCCACAACCTTAATTGGGAAGAAAACAGGGATGCTACTTGGGAGTCACTAAAACACCAGCACAATTAAACCAAAACCGTTGAAGAGTTCAAACATCAAAAACATACATACAGAACCTGAGATCAAGGCCTATAACAAATGAAGATCATCAACATGGATGGAAGAAGAACAGGGTCGGGAAAGCCTCTGTCCCAAATGAGCTAATCCGCCCCCCGCCCCCCAAGAACTGTCAAACAAAGAAAATGTAACAATAAAATGGAGGTTTAAGACAAGCCCAAAGGTGATTAAAGTTTATTTCTGGAGCAGAAGAAAGGGGAAAGAAAGGGGGAAAACTGATTAGAAGTATAGTTCTGAGGATGAGAAATGTTACTCTTTGCTTCCTCTCTGGATGGAAATGTCTTTGGGTGGGAAAGTACAAAATGTACACTAGACTCACGCAACAGAAAGCACAGGAGTGTAAAGGTAAAACGAGGACTAACAGCAATGGACATGAAAGAAGGGATATAATGCTTTGATTTATTTGATACCTTGAAAATAGAATGTAGCTATGAATTAGGACTGAAGTCTGGCTCAGAGTATAAAAGAACTGGTATCATTAATCTATTAATAATGATCTTTAAGGAAGTGAGGAAAAGAAGAGGTACAAGAGACTATACACATGTGTGTACTCAAAAAGTAAACGTCAATAATTCTACAAACACCTATTTGTAACTTTGACACTGATCCCAAGAACGTTTTAATCAGAAGAAATATAAAGCCCTAGATTTGGGCCCAAAACACCAAATGCACATGGAATGGGCTGGAAAAACAGCAGCAGCAAGTATAACAGAAACCTAAGTGTGTCTTTTTTTTTTTTTTTTAAATTTTAAAATTCTCACCCGAGGACATTTTTTTCTTTTTGAAGCTTTTACTTTAAGAGAGAGGGGAGGGAGAAAGAGAGGAATGAAAACACTGATTGGTTGCTTCTCACACACCCCCAACTGGGGACCTTGCCTGAAATCCAGGCATGTGCCCTGACTGAAAATTGAACAGCAACCTTCTAGTTCACAGGCTGATGCTCAGTCCATTACGACACACCAGCCAGGGACTGAAGACGTTTTTTCATTGCTTTTAGAGAGACAGGAAGGGACAGAGAGAAACATCGATGTGAGATGGACACATCAATCGGGTGCCTCCCCTACACATCTGGACCGGGGACGATCCCACAGCCCAGCTATGTGCCCTGACTGGGAATCAAACCTGCAACCTTTTGGCCATGGGAGGCTGCTGCCAACTGAGCCACACTGGCTAGAGCCCTAAGTGTTTTTATTTGACGTACATACTGTAAGGGTAAAAACAAATACAAAGTTATTTTGAATTTTCCCTGGTACCAAAATAAAAGAACTTCTCTTCCAATCAAGACTCCTTCAGCAAATCCTTCAGGAAACAACTATAAACTCTTTCTCTGTCAGAGATACATGTGAATCATTTTTTTTTTTACAGCTCCCCTTTTTCATTGAATGTGAAATAAAGGAGGAAATGAGGGAAAGGAAGCATTTAAAATTAGAACTCATATTAAACACTGGGGAGAGAAAAATTAAATTAAATCAACAAGGGAAAAGTGGGGGAGAGTCAAAGGGGGCCTTGCCCACCTTTCAATATCAACTCGGTAAATGTAGGGAAAGCAAAGGATGAGGGAAGAAGAGAGACACACCTTCTCCTCCGCCCGGCCTCCTCTCCTGGAGCACATAGTTCAGGGTGGATGCGTGCCCATCCCATGCACAGATATGTATCACTCCTCCCCACACTCTCCTGGGGTGGCCATGGCTGGCCTCAGCCAACAGAAATGGAGGGGTTGGGGAAAGGGCCCAGGAGTAAGGAAGGGTCAGAAGGGACTCTCAATTCCAATTCCCCTCTGGCTGGAGGTGGGCAGAAAGGAGACGCAGTTCAAATACTGAGCAGGCAGACAACGAACATGGCAGGAAACAGGAAGAGGGCGCCCCGCCAGCTGGAGGCCTGGTGACCCTGTCCCAGATCCACACCTGCACCTGGAGGAATGGCTCATGGGTACTGAAGACGGTGCTGAGAAATCCAAAGGGAAAAGCACCAACACCAAATGCGAACTGAAATCCCCCTCTGCTCTCTGGAGCTGGTCTCTGGCCCTGGGGGCGAGGTGGAGTTTTCAATCTGGGATCCTGGGGTGTCTGACTTCCTCACCCATAAAGGGGGACAACCTTTGCTCTGCTGAGCCCAGCTTTACACACTGGGCACTCTCGTCGCTCCGGCTGTGCCTCCAGCCACTGATGAAGACAGGCCAACAGTACAGGTGGCCACACACGCTGACCACAGCTTCCTGAGCAGTCTCCAAACGTGTACTACATTCCAAGGGCGCGCCTGCCTCGCCCCGCTCCCGGCCCGTCTCTTTGGGCCCCGTTTCCGCTGCCCCTCGAACACACATGTGCTGTGAATCTTTTTAAAGGCTAAATAAGACTCTCGCCAGATATGCAGCTCAGAAATGTGTTTCTCCAGAGCCTGGGAGCCAGGTACGAAGCGTGAACATCAAGGAGGATGGCGTCCTGCCTTCCCGTCTCTGGAGCCTGGGACAGGTGCTTGGCTCCCAGCTGTAACTTCCTGCTTATCACAAGTTGACTTTTCCTTTGGAAACAGACATGTCTGCAATGGACGGTATCTGCCTGGCTATATAAAAGGATGAGGTTTCTTTCTGTCTTGGCAAACTCCCTGGCAGGCTGCCAGTGACATGCAGTGCAATCTTGGGTTAACGATTGTTCAAGAATAAAACTGACTGTGATGTCAAGTGAAATAAGCTAGTCAGTGAAAGACAAATACCATATCCCACTTATAAGTGGAAGCTAATGAACAAAAAAAATTAAACAAAATAGAATCAGAGGCACAGACACATAGAACAGACCAACAGCTGTAAGAGGGGATAGGGGAGGTGGGGACTTAGTGAAAGGAGATGAGGGGATTGGTCAAAGAATATATATGCACAAACCATGGACATGGACAAGGGTGTAGGGATTGCCTGTGGGAGTTGGGGGGAGGAGGACTGCGTGGAGAAAAAATTGGGACAACAGTAATAGGATAAACAATAAAATATTTTTAAAAAATAGAAAAAATTCTTAACAACATAAAAACAATGAACTTTTTATAATTTATAAAGGTGATTTTTCTGAGTTGACAGATACTGTTTTTAATAATTTCCTCAATAATATTTAGTGAAAATCGACAGTATGATATGGATGCCAAAAGAGTTCTTTTGAGCAAATTAATAGAATAACATTTTCTAGAAAGAAGATAACAGCCTCTACACTAGGTTTGAAGCAGTGTATTCATTCTGGGAGCCACCTTATAAGGTGATAAATGGGAAATGTCTTCAGAGGATGGTAATGAGAATACCGAAGGAACTCAAACTATGAAACACAATGACCCAAAGAATTGAGAAGACTTAATTTGGAAAAGAAAAACCCAAGAGTAAATGTAAAGAACAAGAGAGAGCTGGGCATTAAATGACATGTTTCTTTCCAATTGGAAGAGGGAATAAATTTGTTCTATATGAAACATGAAATAACTTTGTAGTCAATCTAAGTATAAAAGCATTACCAACAATCCATTACCAAATGAAAAGACGGGTCTTTTCATCCCTATAGGGGTTCAATTGTAAATTGGATCATCACTTGACATGGGTACAATATAAGGAATTCAAGTATTCTGGATTATGTAGATCTTCCTAAGATTCCTTCTAATCTTGCACTTCAAAACACCTATGGCTTTTCTAAAAAATTTATTTACTTCATACAATTCTTAATTTACATTCAAAAGAAAAACAGATTACTGTCTATAAATAATAAAAACCGAAAAAAAGAAACAAACCTCAGCAGCAGCATAGCCAGGGTACACTTCAACACCAAGGGCTTCTGCTTGCTCTCCCATCCAGCTCACTAAATGTCCCAAGCGTACAATGTAATTGCCATGATTATTCATCGGGAGACCTATAAATAAATGCCTTATTTAGAAATGTGAATTTTTATTGATACAACATCTCAAAAACATAAATACTGAATTTAAAAATTCTAATTGGTGTATAATTTCTGAACAAATATGCACGTTATCTTCTGGTCACAATTTCAATTTATGGTCTATAGTTTTGGTCTAGAGTTCTAATGATTACATTAAAAACAGGCGTTACAGCATTAAATTAAAAATTCCTAGTTGCGCCCTGCCCAGGTGGCTCAGCTGGTCAGAGCATTGTCCTGTGCATCAAAAGTTTGCAGACTGGATCCTGCATCAGGGCACATACCTAGGTTGAAGTTTCGATCCCTAGTCAGGGCTCATATGGGAGGCAACTGATCGATGTTTCTCTCTCTCTCTCTCCTCCTTCCCTTCTCTCTCAAATCAGTAAACATATCCTTGGGTGAGGAAAAAAAAAGTTCTGAGTTGGTTTACAAGGCTACCTCAATGTTTCTAGTGGAAGACAAAAGAACTGGGATCTTGTCCTGCTTTCCTATAAGCTAGCTGTATAACTCTAGGTACGTCCTCTGGGCTTTGGCTTGCTCATCTGCAAAAGGAAGGGATTTCACCAGATGAGAGGTAGTTTCTTCCAGCTACGGAACTCTACGATTATTTATCATGCCTTACCTGGAAGGATTGGCACAGGAATTCTATATTTCTCTGTTAAAATCCCAAACCTGTCTTCTGTTACTGGGGTATTGAGTGGAGCCTAGAAACAAAATAGAGAGAGAAAAGGAAATTTTTAGTTCATATTCATAAAGGTAAACGCAAGTAAGTTTTAAAAAATTGTATCAGAAAGTAAATTTTCAATTTTCTTTCATCATTTTCTCTAGAGAAATGACCGTAAATCCCTTCTTTGTCTCTTTGAGATGTCTGGTAATCTTTTTAGAACCTAAATAAGCCAGTTTTGCATTCTACGAATGTCCTTTTTGTAAAAGATTTTAAAAATTGATTCTTTTTAGAGAGAAGGGAAGGGAGGGAGGAAGAAAGGGAGAGAAACATCCATGCATGGTTGCCTTCCACCTGCCTCTAGCTACAGACCTGGCTGGAGACCTGGTCATGTGTCCTGGCTGGGAACTGAACCAGAGACCTTTGGGTTTGCAGGCTGGTGCCTTGTCCACTGAGCCACTAGCCAGGGCAGGAATGTATTTCTTTGGGATTTTGGAGACATCTTTGAAATGTGAAAGTCAAGGAGGATGGATGGCCCCTGTTTCCCTGCCTGTGGGAGTTAGCTTAGGAGCATGCTCAAACTTCTTGCTTGATGAAAACATAAGACAGTTTCATTTTCCCTCTGGATCAAGACAGTTAACATAGATGTAATGAACTGTTTCTGCCTAGCTATACAGGGCTTAGATGTAAAAAAACCTTTTCTATTAGAATTGATAGTCAATAATCATTCAATTATATCTATTCTGATATAATATTAAAATGAGAAAGTTGGGCATAATTCAAGTATTTCAAGCTTAAAAGAGCTTGATATTTTAGAAAGAACATAAAAATTTTAGAATTTACCTCATATAAAAAGATGACATACTCATATAATGTTTTACCTTTACAAAGTATATTCAGATGCTAAATATTCTTAAAGGTAGAAGAGCTGTAGCATAACCCATCTTGCATAAGAAAAACCAGAAGCATACAAGGAATAGGCCTTCAGTGGTCAGGGGGAAAGGAGTTGGGGGAGGGGGGAGGCAGAAGCAAGAAAGGGAAGCAGCTTAGACAAGAACCTAGTATAAAGGAACCATGGACATGGACAACAGGTGGGATTGACTTTGGGGGGAATGGGTGGGTGGGGAGGGGGACAGAGGAGTGCAAAAAGGGGATGAATGTAATACAACAACAATAAAATTAAAAAAAAAAGAAAGAAAGAAAAACCAGAAGCATAGAGTGGGTAACATTTTATCCAAGGCCATATAAACATGAGAGCCATAAAACCAGCACTCAATTCCCTGCATATCACACCAGAGCCTTTTCTGCTTCAGTTATTGGCGACTATGATTTGTTGCTTTAGGAAAATAGATTAGATTATCCTCTTTGGCTTCAGATATTGCAAAGTCCCAAGAAATTTAGAAAACACTTTAAGAACAATAATAGAAACACTTATGGAGAAGGTTAGGAAATAACCTTAAAATGTAAAATGCTGTGTTTTATTTGGTTACAAATATTCAAAAATCTTCTCAAGATAATACCTTCTTATAAGTCCAGTACATAAATACAACATGTAGAAGGCATTATATAAAAATATGAGTTAATAAAATTATAACTGGATTTGATATGATTTAATCTATTTTTTCCCTTTATAAATTAAAAAAAAAAAATCAACAATTATCCTTTAAAATATAGAATCATGCCCTGGCTGGTAGTACAGTGGATAAGGCGCCGGCCTGCAAACCCAAAGGTCACAGGTTCGATTCCCCAGCCAGGGTACATAACTAGGTTGCAAACCAGGTCTCCAGTCAGGTCTGTGGCTGCAGGCAGGTGAAAGGCAACCATACATTGATGTCTTTCTCCCCCTCTCCCTCTCTCCCTTCCCCTCTTTCTAAAAATAATGAAATAAAATCTTTAAAAATAAATAAGTAAGTAAATAAATAAATAAAAGATAGAATCACATAAAAGCATTTCTCCTATTCCCATAATTTGGAAATAAGAGATACAATCAAGATTAGACTTTCTCAAAAACCAATTTTTCATACTCCTTTCTCCTTCCAGTCTGGGAACAGTTCTTCAAAAGCACATGGATCGAGGCAAGCGCCTGACAGAGTGTGAGCTCCTATCTGAGCAGCCTTCTCCACCAGACACACACGTATGTCCTTCTCGTGTTCTGCAGCCAGCTGTTTCAGCCGGACAGCAGCAGAGAGCCCTGCAGGGCCCGCACCAACTATGACCACATCCGCTTCTTCTGCAAACCGCTCCATGCTCACTCCTAGGAGGAAGAAAAACATTAAAAAAAAGATACATAAAAATCTGGGACGACTATGACCTGTTAAAATCACACGCTGGCTTATAAAATACCCACCATGCTTTAGAACATTATTTATAGAAGCTGCCCCTCTGCTTTGCATGAGAATTGCACTAGGTATATTATGTATTGGATGTTCTCTTCTGTTCCAGTGCATGTCTTATTTTATATTCCATAAACCAAATTTTGGTTGTGAGATTTATTATTATATTATAAATTGTGCAATACTTCTTCTAAATATTACTATGTATTAGAATAGATTTTATAAATTTATGTAGTATTAGATCATTTTACACCATCATGAAAAATATTTCCCTTTACAAAATGATACAGAGTATCTATTAAGTCTCAATATTTTTACACAAATTATTACTCACCTTCCCATCGTTTGTCCTTATCCCGGGGATAAATGGTATAGTGGGTAGTAATTTGAGGTATGACAGAAGTTGAAGCCCATCTCGTACCATGTAGAGGTAGACAAGTCTTAGTTTTTAAGGCATGAAAGCACCTGTATGCTGCACAAAAATGATGAAGATTATTTTTTTCAATTAGTTTTCCTCAGAATGGACTGAACAAATTTAAAAAATCTAGGATTGCGGAGCAGTGCTGGTTTCTGGTTAGTTTTCTATTACTTAGCCCTAAGACTTTAAACAAATCACGTAATTTGTTTCCTCATCCAAAAAGTAAAGAATCACAGATGATCTCAAAGGTAACTCATGACCTAAAATTGTATCACACATGATGCCATATATTTGGAAACTTGTTTATATTCTGACCATATCAAAACTGCAGACATTCAGTGAATAGTTAGGTCTAAACTGTAAAGTTGTTAGTTGTGACATGAAGTGAAATCAGCTGTACTCTTTCCCAGGGCAACAAGGATAGTTAGCTTTTTTTCTCATAGAGCAAAGTTTTCAAATTACAATATTTTAAAAGTATCCAGTAAACAAATTTATTCAGTCTAGCTTGAGAGTAATTAAGGGGCAGTATTCATGATTATGATAGGACAGTATTATTGGCAAACTGAGTTTTATGGTCAGGGTTGGTATCCAAAATACCCACAGAACTTACAAAATTCAGAAGGAAAACAACTCAATTAAAAAACTGGCTAAAAATCTACACTGACAACTCACCAAAGAAATACAGATATGCAGGTTGAAAATAAGCACAGGAAAAAATGCTGAACACTTCATGTTATCAGGGGTTAAAAAAAAGTCATGACTTTTACTCCTTTTCGGAAAACAAATTTGATACTTCACTTTAAAGATGAGTACCCTTTGGGACCCTGGCTGAATTACAGTTGAGAAGTGAATTCAAAAGTCCACTGAATTCATAACCTCACCCTATCCAAGTCACACTTGACAGTGCATTTGTGCCCATCTCTTTGTTGTCAGTAGTACTAGCACACTAGCTATGAAAATGGCAATGGTTTAAGTGTCCCAGGAAATTGGATATGGTAATTTTGATGGAATTTTGCTAGCGCTTGGCCCAAGAATGACTAACTAAATTAGGCAGTAGGACAGACAGCATCTGACTACTTGATAGTCCAAGAAAAACATGCACACACGCATACCAGTTGTTATAACACATGTATGTGAAACAGGAACTTTAAACAAAATTCTATGTATTTAATATATGATGGCCAAATCTGACAAAATTAAACCAGTTGTATGAGAATTCAAGATCCTGTAGTGAAAATTTTCTTGCAATTAAAAAATAAGGTGTTTGGTTTTTAAGTAAAACAAAACGAACCACCACCGTCCACCCAACCAACTGCATAATTTTTTTTTTTTTTTAACAAACAAGAGGTAATGTAGTATTTTCGCGAGTCATCGTGTGATGGTTCTAGGAGCACCATCACATAGTGAGTGGACGTTAAGACAACGTAGAAATGTTCCTGGCTCCAGACATACTCTGGTGACTTAGACTATGAACGGTAAGTAACCATGAAGTGACAGACCAGACTTCAAATATGGGCTGGGATACCGACAAAGACGCAACTCAGGTCAAGACGAAGGAGAGAAACTGTGCCAGTATTTTATCCATTTCCAACAAATAACAGTTTACACCTGGGCTTTGGGCTAAGGGTCGGCGCCAGAACTTGGGGCGCTGGAACGTGTCCCCCGCTCTTGACCTTTCGCCTAGTTGGGACGAAATCAAGTCTTCCAGTTGGGACGATCCCAGCAGGAACCTGGGGTTCACCACCCCGCGCGACAGCATGACCTTCGTCCTAGGTGAGCCAGAGAAAGCCAAGGAACGGGAGCTGGGAGGCGGGGTGCCCCCAGTCCCCAGATGTGACCCTGTCCGTGTTTCCCTGGCTACTCGACCTTTCTCCACTCATTCCCCTCCCGAAGTTCGCTCTCACCCGGGCAGGACAGCTTGGCCAGCAGCACCCACATAGTCGCTGCAAACAGGATTATCGTCGGACTCAGCGGACGGAGGAGGGGCTCGCCGCGGGCGCTGGACCTCTAGGCCTCCGGGGGCGCCATTACCTGCTGGGGAGCACCAAGCCCTGGGCAGGAGTTTGCCTCTCCGCTTGGCGGAAGGCTTTGGCTTCATCGCGTTCCCGCCTCTTTCTCGTTCTGCGCCGGCGCCTGGCGTGACGCCACGGTCAGCAGAGGCTTCCAGGTCCCGGACTCACAAAGGAAAAGCGAAGGGGACTTCAAGTCCCAGCGTGCCCCGCCTCCTGAGATCGTGGATTGAGCCTTCGCTTCGCTCTCACAAGTCCCACAGTGCAACGCGCAGCGACCCTGCCACAGGGATCCTGGGAGTTGTAGTTTTCTGCAGAAGAGCCTACTAATCTTCTGCAGGGAACTTTATGCAGGAGCCGTGAGCGCCCGGGATGCGTTGACTGGCATCTGATTGGCTGTCCCGAAAAAATGAACCATTTTCGCGATCCTGGACAGACACCCACCAGGAGACTGGGCGGGATTGCGGGGGGGAGGAGGCGGGGCCTCTGGGTTTAGGGCGCGAGCGGTTGAAAGTTAGTTGGTGTCGTCTCAGCTCTTCTCCATGGCAGACCACGGGGAGGTGCGGGTTTCTTCGCAGCCTCCGCAGCCTTCCTTTCCCCCCTCGTCTTCAGGCACCTCTTCCACACCTTCCCCCGGCGTCCCAGTGAGTTTGGACTGGCCAGGTCCGAGCAGGAGCCGCAGCCGACGATCCGTGAACCCGCTGGAGGAGGTCGAGTTGCAGATCGGAGATGTGAGTGTCGCCGACATGTCTCGGGGCTGCGTCCCCACTGGCGCCTGTTCGGAGGATGGACCGCGGCGGAGCCGGGGAGGGAGGGATCCGTACACCCGGCCTGGCACAGCTCGTCCTTCCTCCCCCTGAGTAGTCCCCCTTTGAACTGAGGGTTGCGGAATTACGGGTTCTGCTTGCACCCGTCCCATCCGTCCCCCAGACTTTTCTTTTTGCCCAGTCTTCTGGTTTCCATCATCCCTGTAACCCGAAACCACGTAGCTCTGCTGCGAGGATTTGTGCCGCCTTTGTGGCCCTCGCATCCTCCCCCCTTTTGTCTGGCCGCGCTTGGGATCGGGCTGTGGTTTCTGTCCGTGGGACTTTGGAGCCCGCCGTTCTAGTTGGCCACCAGCCCAGAGCCGACTGACAATGCTAACGTCTATCTCAGGCTTGCTTTTCGCTGGAGCGGGTGTGGAGGGGTTAGTCCCCGCCCCTGTAGCCCAGATTGGTTTCATTAATGGTTTTATCAAAGATCCCTCCCTCTGATTGCCAGAATGCATGGTTGGTTGGTTTCTGTTGAATCTCGAATTTCCAGAAAATAACAGGCGCAGGGGCGCACACAGCCTACAACTCTAACACAGGCACCTTGGGAGGGGGGTGGCGGTGGTGACAGTTTCAGTACTGAAGGACTCTTGAGTGGGTCGAGTGAATGAGGTATTGAGGGTGTAATCTTCCTGGAAGAGCTTTGTGGAATACATTGGAGACTGGGGAATGAACTCGATTATCTCATGGATCAAATATTTGTTTTTTTCAAAAATGAACCGATACAGCTTCTCTTTTTGCTGAACTAGACTGGTTTCAAGGGAATATGTAGAATGGAGTGCAGCTGTGTTAGCAAGGAAGCGTGTTATTTTATGTTGTAGAAGAAAACATTTAAGAAGTGAGCTTTCCCCCAGGAGTTCAGTATTTTCTGCATGTTTTGATGATGTTGATTTTATCTGCCAGCAAGGAGTATCTGTTCTTTGGTCTGTACATTTTCATGGGCTAAAGTGTCCACAGGTAAAAAGTGAACAATGTTCTTGTTACCCAGATGTCAGTAAGAGTTGTTTATGATGAAGTCCTTCAGATACTCCTGCTACTTAGTGTCAAGGGGTCCAAGTCACCTTGTTGAGCTAAATGAGAGTCCAATGTATTTTCAAATAAAAGAAATAATTTATTTCTAAGGTTCACTGTCATGCCTCATACATAATGGGCCTCTTTCTAAATTACTTAATATTAAATAATTTTTTAGGTTCTCTAAAAGAGTTGGTATTTAGTTTGAAGATTTTTTTAAATATATTTTTAATTTATTTTTACTTTTAAAAAAGATTTTATTATTTTTAGAGAGAGAGGAAGGGAGAGGGAGAGAGACATCAATTATGCAATTATGTCCCACTAGCCAGGGCTGAAGATTTTTTTTTTTTTTAAAGATTTAATTTTATTATTTTTAGAGAGAGGGGAACGGAGAGAGGCAGAGAGGGAGAGAGACATCAATGTATGGTTGCCTTTCACCTGCTTCCAGCTACAGACCTGGCTGGAGACCTGGCTGGAGACCTGGCTTGCAACCTGTGAAGATTTTTTTTTACTTTAAAAGAAAATAACTTCAGCATTGAAGTTAAGGTTATAAGCTATTTTTAGGCTATAAAATGAAATGAGGATAACAAATAAACTTCTTTTGTTTGTCTTTTTTTTTTTTTTTTTTTATTTCAGGCAGCGTTTTCATTAACCAAACTTCTTGAAGCCACATCTGCAGTATCAGCGCAAGTAGACGAGCTGGCCTTCAAATGTACAGAAAATGCCCGTTTCCTTAAAACATGGCGGGACCTTTTGAAAGAAGGCTACGATTCTTTGAAGCCTGACAACTGAGTTGGCTGTGGAATCTCTCCTACTTCTTCCTTTGTGATATTTGCACATGTACCATAGGCATAATAAAATCTCCAGTAGTTCTGGATACTCAAAATAAACTTTTTTTCTTAGTTTTCTTCACTTTTGTGAAAGCAGAATACTGATATTATTTTCGATGCTGGCTAGTATTTGTTTACCTAAAATATAGTCTATCTAAACTTTTATAGAATCTTTTATGAAAGTTAATTTCATCAGAAGATAATACCACAGTGCTGCCAGGAGCAAACTAGGTAGAACATTATTCTATTCAGTTTGCAAGAAGATGCCAAGAATGGCCAGGTGTGAAGTTGAGATTCATTTTATGGACCAAGGAAGGTAACTTGAAGGTTAATAATGTTAGATCCAGCTCCATTAGGCTAAGTTCTCTAGAACCTACCACTGTATCTTACTTCCATATCCTAAACACCTAGAACAGTGTCACATAATCACTGTTTTTTGGATAAAAGAATTGACAACATAATTATATATTTTTCTTCCTGTTTTTAGTATGAAGGTTATATTGTTTAAAGATATTTGAGTCCAATATTTACAGGGATTTGAACTTGAATCGATGATAGCTTTTTAAAATATAGAAATAAGTTTTGCCCTTCTAAGCATTAGCTTTTTTTTTTTTTTTTTAGCATTAGCTTTTTAAAAAGGATTTGACTTACGAAAATGAAAGCTTGTGTAAAAAGAATGCATATTTTTTTCCCTATATATTTCCAAGTTTCACTGCTTCTACAGGGAATACCTGCCTTTCATGTTGTTGGGCCTTTGATTACTCTTGTTAAAGTGCCTCATCACAGTTATGGCTCCGTACTGTTGTTGCTTTTGGAGCTCTGTAAGTAATAATTCTAAATTCTAAACATGATAACTTGAAAGAAGTTACTTTGTTTTTAATGCAAATTTAAATGATGTTGTTATTTTCATATTCTTTGACTTGATTGACAGTGTTGTATTTTACTTATTGTGTCAATGATTAAACCAACTAAGTTTCTACTAGGGAACTCTGGACATCTTTGATAGTTCTTCGTTCTTTGTAGATAAGGAGATTTGTACAAACCTATATTCTAAAGCTTCATAATGGGGCTATGAATGGGGACAAATGGATGGGAAAAGAACAGGTTTGTTTTGCATATTAGGTTGTAGTTCTTGATTAACTTTTTAAGTTAAAGATAACACATACGGTATGTACCTGTACTATAGAGTTGCGTATTTTGAAACTAGAAAAATGTTTTTCTAATGTGTCATGAACATTAACATTTTAGAATGTACAAAAATAAACTTGTTAGTAGCAAATTTTATTTCCATTTCTTTGGGTCCATTACTCTAAAATGTAAAATGCTTTATTGAAGTATTTCAAACATAACAGGAAAGGTGAATGATCTTAAGTACACCAATGCATGTCCACCGTGCTGATTTAAAGAAAGTTTTTTTTTTTGAAGATTTTTTTCTTTTAAATTTATTATTTCCAGAGAGAGGGGAAGGGAGAGAGGCAGAGAGGGAGAGAGACATCAATGTATGGTTGCCTTTCACCTGCCTCCAGCTACGGACCTGGCTAAAGAGACCTGGCTTGTAACCTGGTTATGTGCCCTGGCTGGGGAATCGAACCAGCGACCTTTGGGTTCGCAGGCCGGTGCCTTATCCACTGTGCTACCAGCCAGGGCTGATTTAATAAATGTTAGCATTTGGCTATATTTTCTTCAGATCTATGTTTGTATAGAGGTTACTCTTATTTGGAGAGGTGGAGGGATGGAAGAGTAGGTGAATTTAACAGACAGGAAATCAACTGGCTTCCAGAAAAGCATTCGAAAATGTTTTAGATGCTAACAGGTAGTTTCAGAAGTATATGTGTATTTGTAAATTCACAGCATTTCTAAGACCTTTAAACATAGGTCACACTTGTCATTTTTGTAGAAATACATTTTATCTATTCCGTCTTCATGAATACTGCTTTTGTTCTTTACTACACTTAAGAAAAATAACTTCCCGTTCCATTACTTAATATTAGTAGTAATACTTTAATAAGAAGCCCTAATACAACCTTGGAAAATAATCTAAATGTATTTTATTTTTGTAAGCTTTTTAAAAATTATAGTCTTAAGTAGAGAATTGAATATTACAAGCAGAGTTGTCACTTTCTGCCTTGGGTGGTGTGGCTCAGTGGATTGAGCACCTGCAGGCCTGTGAACCCAAAGATTATGGGTTTCATTCCTGGCCAGGACACATGCCTGGGTTGTGGGTCAGGTCCCCAGCAGGGGGCATGCAAAAGCAACCAGATGATGTTCTTTCTCCCTTTATTTAATAAATAAAATCTTTAAAAAAATTGTAGCTTTCTATTCCAACTTTTATTGAAAGTATATCACATTTCATATGTAGAAAACTAATTGGAACCATTCCTAGTAGGAATGGAAAGGGCTCAAAGCAATCCATATATTTAATAGAATTATATTGCAGGCAATTTATTTTCAAAAGAATTCTATACTCAGTAAATATTCTTTGATTCCATTATTTTTATGTCTCAAACATTTTTGAAACTTGAAAACATTCTATTTTTTAAAGGTTTCAAATTATGAAAGCATTAAATTCCTGTAGCTGAGAGACCAGAATAATAACTAGTAAAAAAGTATGATCTGTTTGGCCATGCAGCAGAAGGTAAATCCATCTCTTGGTGACAATTACTTTCTCTTTAGAGCAACATGTACTATAGAGACCCTTCCTTCCTGAAGTTAAGTTCCTGAATGTGTGTATTCTAGCTCTTCTTTTTCCTTTTAACTGCTTTATTGAGATGTGATTTACGTACTATTAAATTCAGCAATCTAAAGTGTATGGCTTTTATTCTAATTGCAGAGTTGTTTATCACCATAATCAGTTTTAGAACTTCTTTTGCCCCAAAGGATACTCCACTTCTTAGGCATCACCCTTCCAACCCTCCCTCCCCAAGTAAACTAATCTTTCTATCTCTATGAATTCATTTATTCTAGATATTCCACACAAGTGGAATCATACAGTATTTGTCCTTTTTGCCTGGTTTATTTCACATCATGTAGCATGTATCAGAACTTAATAGCTCCTTGGGTTACTTGTATCTTTTGGCTACTGTGAATAATGCCAAAATGAGTATTTCCATGCAAGTATGTGTTTGAGTTCTGTTCAACACCTGGGTTCCTACCAAAAATGCTGGATCACATTGTAATTCTGATAGCTTTTGAGGAACCACTAACCTGTTTTCTACAGTGGCTGCACCATTTCACATTCCAATCAGCAACATGGAAGGGGTTTCCATCTTCATGCCCTTTCCAACATGTTATTTTTTAAATTATAGCCCTTTTAGTACATGTGATGTGTTACCTCATTGTGGTTTTGATTTGCATTTTCCTAACTATTAGTGATGTTAAGTCCCTTTTCATGTGCTTATTGGCCATTTGTGTATCTTTGGAGAAATGTTCAAGTTCCTCACCCATTTTTAATTGGGTTACTTGTCTTTTTTGTTGAGTTGTAGGAGTTCTTGAAATATTTTGGATATTAACCCCCCCCCCCCAGATTGATGATTTCTAAATATTTTCTCTCATTCCATAGGTTGTTTTTTCACTCTTTTTTTGATAGTGTTGACACATACACATTTTTAATTTTGATGAAATTAATTTTTCCCTTTGTTTATGCTTTTCAAAAAAAATTATTTTTAGAGGGGAAAGGAGGAAGAAAGGGAGAATGAGAGGGAGAGAAGCATCAATTGGTTGCCTCTCCCATACCCCCAGCTGGGGAGCTGGCCTGCAACCTAGGCATGTTCCCTGACCAGGAATTGAACTGGCAACCCTTGGGTTCATTGGCCAGCACTCCATCCACCCAGACACACCAGCCACACCATCTGGGGGCTGTTGCTTATGCTTTTGTTGTCTAATCTAAGGATCAGTTGCCAAGTCCAAGGTCTTAAAGATCTACCTTTGTTTTCTACATAAGAGTTTTATGTCTTATGTTTAGGTTGTTCATTTATGCTGAGTTAATCTTTATTTATGGTGTAAGGTAGGGGTCAAACGTCATTGATTTGCATGTGAATTGTCCCAGCAAAATGTGTTGAAAAGACTTTTTTCTTCATTTAATTGTCTTGCATTTTTGTTGAACATTAATTGACTAAATGTGAAAGTTTTGTTTCTGGACTTTCAAATTCTATTCCATTGATCTAAATGTCTATCCTCTTCTTGGCTTTTCTGATTCACTCCTTAGCAATACTTTCTCCTTTTCCAAACCTATATGATGTTCTCAAAGCAGAGAAAACTGGGCAGGAAAGGACAGAGAAGTGTTCTTTTGGGTTTAGATTAGAACATGTTTTCTCATAGCAATAAATACTTATATTGGCTTTCAAGTGTATGAAGACTTGAGAGAGTTAAGATGAATTCTTAAAACAGAATATCTGTATTTTGCAAACAATCAGACATTTACTCTGATGCTTTTGTATTGAGTGTTCAAAAACCTTAACCACTTATTTCAAAGTGTCCATAATTCTTATATTTGCTGATATGCATGACAGACAAAGTTCTACTCTAATCTGAGAGCTGCAGATGGACTTTGTCTATTTTGTAAACACAATTTAACATTGAACATTGAGAAGCTTCACCACTATCTACTTCCAGAAATTTACTGCAGTGCCATGCACATAGTGGGTACCCAAGGAATGCAAAAAGAATGAATGACTCTTTCTGAATGAGATTTCTCTTAAATTTCCTGTGCAAAATATGTGCTAGTAGATACACATTATCAATATAATTTATTTCAGCCATTAATATAATGGCTAAAATGTGTGGCATTCATGTTACGCTAACCCATTTGGAAGCACCGCAGTGGAGTTCAGTCAGCTACGAACAGGAATTCAGTCTCGTTGATTGAGAAATGAGTGACAATTCATAGGAGTCTCTGAGAGGAGCTGGCTTCCTTGACTTAGGTGGCATCTCCCGCAGTGGCCACCTTTCTACCCAGATGGATGATGGAGCATATGTTTTCTGACGTCCTCTGATGGCACGAGATCTTTGTCTGTAGTTATCCCAAAACTGGTGGATCATATCTTTGAATGGTCTTGTGGTCAGAGTGTAGAGAATTGGGTTCAAAGCACTGTTGATAGGCAAAATAAAAATCACCACCCAAGAGGTTATGGTACCTGGAAGGGAAAAATGAAATAGCTTTAGTGCTTATGGATGTTTACAAGTTATAAAAACCCCTTTTCCTTTTTTCTATCCCAGCCCCCTTTCAAGTCTTTCTGCTTTCCATTCGATGTCCCATAATTAAATACCAAGTTTATGTGTTTCCTGGATGTCTTTCCAGGGGGCCAGTGTTTGAGAGGGTGCTGATACTTAAAAAAAATCAGGGTTTGTTGTTAAAACAGGTTTTCTTGAATGTGCAAGTATTCCATTAGGTGGAAATATTTTCCCTTGAGTGATGCCATATTAATACAGCATGATTCCATTTTAGGAAAAACTGTTGCTTAGTATTAAATCACACCTTTTGAAATGTTTTAATTACTAGATAGTACCTATAGTATTGCTCAGAATGTATACTTATCTTTAATAAATTTCTTTTCAACTAGTTGGTTGAAAATAGCCCAGGCTGGTTGCACAGTGGATAAGGCACCTGCCTGTGAACCCAAAGGTGACTGGTTTGATTCCCAGCCAGGACACATATAACCAGGTTGCAAGCTAGGTCACCAGCCAGGTCCATAACTGGAGGCAGGTGAAAGGCAACCATACATTGATATCTCTCTCCCTCTCTGCCTTTTCCTTCTCCTCTCTCTAAAAATAATAAAATCTTAAAAAAATTAAAAAATAAATAAATACAAATACAAATAGGTATGTATTTTTAGGCTTTTCACTAGCTATAATATTTCAGTAAAAACATTTTTGACTAACCTTATCTTAGAAATCACTATAGTGTATATGCAACTACTAAGATTTTTATTGAAATTTAATGCTGTATCTTTTCTTCATTGCTTATAAAATGTAAGATACTATCACCACCAACCATTGGATAAAACAATTAAAAATTTATACTTTTTTATACTTAAAAAATTTTATACTTAAAATATTAAAAAATATATGAACGTATACTGCACTATACAGTTCACAGGCTTTTGCACATTTCTAAAATTGTGGCAAAGTACATATAACATAAAGGTTACCATTTTAATCATATTTAAGTGCATTAAGTACATTTCACATTATTGTGCAACCAACACCACCACACATCTCCAGAACTTTTTCATCCTGACAAAAGAAAACTCCGTACCTAATAATTCTCTATTCCCTTCCCCTTCCAACTTGTACCAGCACCATTTACAACCTTTCTGACTATGAATTTGACTCCTCTAGTTACTTCTTAGAAGTGGAATCATACAGTATTGTAATGATAAGTATGTAATGATAAGTATGTAATGATAAGTATGACTGGCTTATTTCATTTAGCATGATGTTTTCCAGGTCTGTCCATGATGTAGTGTGTATCAGAATATCCTCCCTTTATAAGTCTGACTAATATTACATTTTTCATATATAACACATTTTGTTCCTCCATTCATCCACTGGTGAACCCTGGATTGTTTCCACTTTTTAGCTATTGTGAATGATGCTGCTGTAAATGTGAGTGCATGAATGTCTGAGATCTGCATTTTCTTCTATCATCTTTTATCCTCTGGGGTAATGTTCTTTGAATTGCTATTTATTCCAGGAAGAAAAATTTCTTCCTCTTCTGAAATAAATAATTACTTACTAATCATTTTTACCTATGTTCCTTCTGGTCATCCTACTAAGTTGATTACCAGACACATTGAGTGTAATTTATTTGAGTCATTGTTCCTTTGTTCCAATAGTAGTTATGATTTTAGGCATTTTAGGGGAAAAAACTGAACAGCTTTCAGTAAACATTTGATTGGTGAACAGAACCTGAAATATAATCTGACTCAATAATTCTTGAAATGAGTTAGTGTTAAGGATGTTAATTTTCTTTCTTGGAGAAACACTGTAGAAACAGATACATTATTTCTTTACAGAAAGAAGAAAAGAATTGTACCTGGTATTTCTACCTGAAGCAATGAAAGGAATTTCAGAACAAAAATGGGTATCCAGCATAACGCATCAGTGAACACAATAAAGAAAAACCGTTTGGCCAGGATCATCTCTTTCTTAACTCGATTCTGCATTTCAGTTGATGTTATGGATCTCTGATGAATGCTATAAAACATGCTTCCATAGGAAAAAACTATGATGATAAATGCTACCAAGTTAACACCTATTTAGAACACAAAGATTATTATTAATGTATATAAACATTCTTTCAAAACAGACAGACATACCCTCAGCTGATATTATTACAGAGGAGATACGAAAACCATGATGTGTCTTTTGTTGATAAGAATTAGTAGGGTACACGGAGATCATGAATTTTTTAAACTTTGAAATAGTAAGTCATGAGGAATGATGAAATGTTTAATTTTGAAGTGACATATTAAAGTGAGATCATAGTGATTCAGTGAATATCTTGGACCTATTAAATTACTCTTTCTAGTATTATTTTTTTAATAATGCAATTATGTTGTTAATTTTTGAAAAAAATTTACAAGAGAGCACACTTGTATGTTTACTCAAGCCAAAGAGTTATCTGGCTACTTTAGTTTTTTTCATATTACAAAGGCAAAGACTTAAAATATATTTTGCTTAGTATTATTATGGTGAATGCATGAAATACAAGTATTTAGTGTCTAATTTTTTTTTTTCCTAAAGGTGCATCATATTGGAATTTATATGGTAAAAAGAAATTTTAAAAAATCTTTTAAGGGATGCTGATAGAATTCACCCCCAACATCAATGAGAAAAACTGGTTGGAAGACTGAAATAAAACATTTGTAAACATTAGAAGGTATAATGAGGTTCATGTTATGATTTATTGTAACATTTATATGAAAAGGCTCATAATACAACATTTCTTACCAAGAAAAATTGTCACCGAATAAATCTGGGCTCCAATACTTTCTGTGTCTTCTGAATGAAGAGGGAAACATACTCCATTGGTGCCATAGTAGTTTTTGAAAAATTCCTTATTGCTCAAGGGAATGAAAGCCACTAAAACCCCAATAATCCAAATGAGAATCAGCACTGTAATTGTTCTGCGTTTTCTAGGCCTTAAATATCTAAAAGGATAAACGATATGTATATATTTTTCCAATGTCAGAAATGTTAAAAGTAATACTGATACTTCTGTAGATAGAATGGCCAAAGATCCCATCAGCTGACAATGATTACTCTCTATCCACCGCTGTGCATGCCTATTGTATTCTCCACGAAACTTTAGGTCAAAAGCTCCAATCACAAATAAGTATATTCCCATTAGGCAGTCAGCACCTACAGGGGTCAGTAAATTTCACAAGTTTAGAAAAATGAATAGGTATAATGGAATTATCAATAAGTATTAACATTCTGGTACATATAATATATCTAATATTTTAGCAAAAAATAGCCAAGTTTCTTCTATCTTGGGAGGAGCTAATTTTTATTCGAAGAATTCCCTAATGGGTAAGGATCTCTTCATCAACTCTCTCATAACCACTCATATAGCATTCTTTATAGCTAAAAAAGTAATTATTCTCTTTAAACATATAAGTCTGTGAAAGCAGGGATCTTGTCTCTTGTATTTCGTGCTAGCCCATGACCTAGAAGTGTTAAATAAAGGAATAAAATGCAATTATGTTGAGCATTGGATTAGGGACCAAAGATAGGGATGTCATTCGGTTCACCTCTTCCACTTAAATTTTCCTAACAAGCTAAAGACATCATTCAAAATCCCAGAGAAAATAATTCAGAAGTTGTTGTAATAGAGTAATGGCTGAATTTTGAGGGCCATAATTTAAAAGACATGAATAATTACGGTGCGCTTTGCAGTTAGTACAATTTTCAGGGTCTTAAATTATTTACCCAGAGCTGGCCTAAGAACACTTGTTCTCTGTTTCTCAGTTCCTATTTTTACATCTTTCTCTGACTCATGTTAGACTCTTTCCCAAATCAACAGTCAATGTGAGGCCTACTTGGTGTATTTGCTTTTAAGCAAACATTACATATATGAAAGAGGTGAGTTTTTTCTTAACTGTATAAGAAATCTACATAAGGTTTCTAAAATCACATCACTGTGCAAATCATAAGGCTGACCCTTATCCTTAAATACTGAAGTTACATTCTATCCTTCTTCACCAGGGAACTTGAGAGTCCTCAAAAATGTGTAACTAACAATATTAACAATACTGAGCAGTAAATAATTTCTGAGTTCCGTTCCTTGGGTAGTTTGCAATGAAAAAAAAATTAGACATTAGACTCTGAATGAGGGTGGGGTAACACATGGGTTACCAAGCATAAAATAATTGATGCTTAACTGAGGGACTATGCATAAATTATTGGCCAGTTCACACTATAAACATCCGGACAGCTAGTTTCTTGCTTATATTTTGTGTAGTCTTCATTTAACATAATACCTTACAATTACATTTCAAAAATTTAAAACGTTTTTCAGACCAACTAAAAACATTTTCTTTAGATATTTAAAATCATGATTGCAAAGAGATTCCAGCAACTTGGAGACTAGAAAAACAACAATCTGTTATATATGTTTCAAACAGAAAGACTAAATGTAGTTCTGTATATAAAAACATGACCATCAAAGGTTTTATTCATAGTAAAAGATTTTACCATCTTTAATCATATGCCTCCAGAGAAGACAACTTGAATGAACGAAAGCTTCTTTATGAGACAAAAGTAATGAAGGAGAGCTTCATGAATCTGCGTAAGGTGGTGGAGTTTTCTTGTTTTAAAACTTTCTCATCACGAAAGTAATTTTATTTTCATTGTAGTGAATGTGAAGGCAACATAGAAGCCGAAAGGAGAACATTTAAAAATCTCATAATTCTGCCTCTGTTTACTCATCTTCTAATAACAGTGCTTTTGTACATTTTGAAACACTAATCCCTCTTCAGTCAGGAGATACTCACAGCAGAGCGAGATGATTGACATGGCATGCAGCTTGTTGTCCGCCTTGAGACAAGCTCGTGTATAAATGACAAAGATGTTTCCCAGGCACGTTAGGGCAGACACCACCCAGACAAACACCCGCTGAATCACACTTGCCAGGAGATTCTCAAGGGATGAGATTCCGTCACTGTTCGGTTTACAGCTGCGAACGTGTGGTGCATACCCACAGTACTGGAATTTCTTGAAGTAGCTAGTGGGCAAAGAGAAGGTTAAATAAGATTTGAAGTTAATTCCATCCTGCTATCCATGAATATTATTTGCGACATTTTCTCAATTGAAAGAAAATGTGTTAATATGAGACTCAGAGGAATGTAAAACATTGGGAATACTGAAGCTTTAAACCGAAGTTTAATTTGCATTAACTTGATTTGATTGTAAAAGACCACGTGGGTAAGAGCAGCAAATAGGCATAATGAATATCCTTAGCATATAAATAAATTTAACATGTGATCAAGAGACTCCATCAAGGAAGCTTTATTGAGTTTTTAGTGTTCAGGGTAAATGCGCTGTAACATGACTCCTGCTGTGGCTGTATGTGACCTTGCTTTTGAACCCTCAGGGAAAGTTAGATGCTTTCTGCCCTGTGTTTCCATGGCTTTTCTATTACAGAGGTTATGTGTTCTATTATTATTAGCCTGTCTCATACTTGATTTTGGTACATATTCATTGAGGGAGTTCTCTCATCAATAGAGAGACCTTCCTTGTTATAAAAACACTATCTGAGTAACCAAAAATTATTGTTACCACCAACACAATTTATTAAGCATCTTTTAGGTTTCAGGAACACATTCTCTAACTCCATGAAGTAGGTATTAGTTTTGCCAGGAGGAGATGAATCTTCAGTAGAAGCACATTATTTGCTAGAAAGTTTCTAATAAATGTAGACATTGGGATAAAATGAGATCTTTTTGCCTCTAAAGCCATGTACACTGGCAAAAATAGAAATGGTCTTTACACTGTCTAGAGTTGTAGTAATACAAGATGAAAGTTTGACAATTACAGGAACTTGTCTTGTTTAAGTAACTCTTGCTGCCTGCATCTCTAGATCTGCCATGGTTTTTGCTCAGTTCAAGTCTGTTTCTTGAGTTATTTCTTGGGTTTTATGAGCTATGCCATTTTCTTCCAATACACTTTGATTTGCTTACTTTAGTCAAAGTGCTTTATGTTGTGTGGAACCAGGGAAACTTTTATAGGCATTATATCTGAGGAATTATGAAAAACAAAAACAGTGCCCTATGTTAGATTTAACATGTAAGCAAAATTATAGAGTGATGGTGGCTGACATGATACTTTCTAAATTATTGAGAATTAATTTTAATTCCTATTGTAAGATTGCATTCAATTAAATAATAAAATGTTTCTAAAGCACATAATGGTATGATGAGACACCCTGTGTGAATAAAAGACTTTTTTAGTTTACCATTGTACACATACATATTTAATTCAGTCATGCCCTGACATTGTGGGCAATTTTAGCTTCCTCCATTTACAGCAATTATTTATTTACAATTACTTTATGTTGCTTATATAAACTCCTACTTTTTCATTTGGTAGCACTTTTTCTATGTGTACAAATTACTGGTTCACTTAGCAAACATTAACATTTACGAATGGTATTGAGCTGAGGAGAGCTTAAGAAGACTAAGTGGGTTCCTGCTACACTCCATTTCTCCGACATTAAAAAGTCTCCTTCGATTCAATCAAACTAAATATCACCCTGTTCAATATTAATGTTGGAGAGTTAATTACTATGTACGTAAATTAGTCCTGGAAAATGTTAATAGATTAGATGTATTGGGTATGGATGCATTAACACAATACAAATGGAAACAAAAGAGTAACATCAAGGTGAAAAACAAGAAAAACATCTGCTTACATATGAGAGAGGTTCATAAGAGGTCTGAACATCCTTTGTTGGATATTCGAAATTTCAATTCCTTCTAGGCTGCTAAAATATCAAATTAATTATCAAAATTACATGTTAAACAGGGTATAATAAAATGAGTTTTTGTGAAAGAGAATTTAATAAAATGCTGTTAGTTAACATATACGCTGAACCAAACATTCATACTCAGCCTGTTCTAGACACTGTCTCAACTCCTTTTTGATTCTGTTAGTTATATATATATTTTCATATCTAGCTCCCTTATTTGAATTTTTGGATCCTCATAAATCATGGCACAGTGCTTTATACATAGTAACTACTTAATAAGTATTTTTGGAATAAATGAACAAGTGTTATCTTTTAGACAATATTAAAGTAGCAGAGGAGTATTACTTTTTGAAAATTTTCCAATAATTTTTAAATAAAATGTCATTTTACTGAGGGAACAAATTAATGGAAGCAAAGCTTATCTTTTAAGGCACTTCTCAGATCCTAACAGAATTTATTTATTTATTTATTTATTTGTGGTGCAAGTAATGATTTATATTATCTAGAATATTCTATCTTGGAATAAAGATGGGTATATAAATTCCTAGAAATTCAGTGCCAATGGAGAAATGTGTATGCATAGATGCCTTCAGAGGATAGAAGCAACCAATTCAATATAAGTTCATGGTGATTATAAAAAAAAAAAAATATATATATATATATATATATATGCACACACACACAAAATGATTCATCATTATCTAATTTTGAGTTTATAAATACAGAAGATAAAACTAATAGTTATCTGGTTATAGTCCAACAAGCACTCATCTTACGTGTTTTTGTGAAGCTTAACTGATATCCTGAGGAAAAGCCTATGATTTAAAAGATTCTAGAAATCTTATTTTATGTAATTTATTGGCTATTAGCAAACAAATAACAATTTCATCATAAAACATCCCTATAACCATATACTTACAGAGACTTGAGTTTGACAAGAGAATCAAATTGATTTGCTTGAAGTTTCTGGATTGGGTTATAGGAAAGATTCCTGTTTTTTAAAAAAGGCAGCAGTAAGTCATTTCTAGAAACTGCTTGTGTAGAGAGGAAGTGTACCTATTGACTAAGGGTTACTTTTAAACGTTAACAATAAAAGTACAGTAATAGCACATGCCTCATAGGATACATTAAATATGTAAATGAATTAAATGACATAAAACACTTAGCATGGTTCCTGGCCTTTAGTAAGTACTCTATGATTGCGTTAGAGACAGAGAATGGGAGAGGGAGGGAGGGAGGAAGGGAGAGAGAGAGAGAGAGAGAGAGAGAGAGAGAGAGAGAGAGAGAAGAAAGGTAAGACATGAGCATGGAGGTGGAGTTGCCAAGACAGAAACCACACCTATGTCACATTTTGCCTAGTATGAGGTGTAATTTAAATAATAGAAAAAAATCATTTAGTCAAAATTTGAATTAGTAGAGTCACATTGAGTATTTTTTACATAAATTATATGTCAAAAAGTGGTATATTGTACCAACAATTTGTGAGGCATAAGTGAAAAGTAAAAAGCTTTAGCTAGAAACAAAAAGGTAGATCAGAGTGATAGTACAGAAGAATTTAAATATAGAAAACTTCAGAATCTTAGCAAAACAGCACCTTGAAACAAGAATAATTGATTAAAGGGAGCTTCTTAGGGCAAGTTCTCTTCTTAAGAAATTTATTCTAGATTAGACCATTAGTTACATGGGGTAAGGGTTACTACTGGGGGGTGGTGCTGTCTAAAAGAGATAAAAGTGAACTCAACAATTTAGGAATAAAGGAATCTATCTTAACATAATAAAGTCATATATGAAAACCCACAGCCAACATCACCCTCAGTGGTGAAAAGCTGAAAACATTTTCTCTAAAAACAGTAATAAGACTAGAAAGTTCGCTTGTATGATCTCTATTCAACATAGTACTAGAAGTCTTAGCTCTATAGCTAATTAGGCAAGAAAAAGAAATAAAAGGCATCCAAATTGGAAAGGAAGAAGTAAAATGATCTCTGTTCACAGATGACATGATCTTACGTGTAGAAAACCCTAAAGATTTTACGCACACACACACACATACACACACACACACACTGTTATAACTAAAACAAATTCAGCAAAATTCCCAAATACAAAAACAATGCACAAAAATCAAATGCAATTCTATACCCTAACAATGAATATCCAAAAATGAAATTATGAAAACAATTACATTTATAATAGCATCAAAAGAATAAAATACTTAGAAAAAACTCAATATAGGTGAAAGACTTATACTTTAATAACAAGATGTTGCTGAAAGAAATTAAAGAGGACATCAAATACTGTGCTTATGAATTAGAAGACTTAATATTGTTAAGATGTCACTACTACCCAAAGTAATGTACAGATTCAGTGCAATTTCTATCAAAACCCCAATATGTATTGCAGGAATAGAAAAATTAATCCTAAAATGCATGTGGAATCTTAAGGGAGCCTGAATAGCTAAAATATTCTTGAAAAAGAACAAAGTTGGAGGTGTCACACTTCCTGATACAGACCTATAGGCATGGGCAAAAGTAGGTTTATAGTTGTAATACTAATAAATAATTCAATAATTACTAAATAATAATATAAGAATAAACTGTATTTGGCATACTTACAACTGCTAACCTACTTTTGCCCACCCCCTGTACAGACCAATGGATTAGAATAGAGGGCCTATGGTCAAATGACTGTCAACAAGGGTGTCAAGACTGTTCAATGGGGAAAGGGCAGTCTTTTCAGCAAATGGTGCTGGGAAAACTAGATAGATTTCCATATGCAAAAAAAAAAAAAAAAGAAGCTTTTTTTCATGATGCCTTGGATGTGAGTGGCTGCTTCAGGATGAAGCTGAATAGCTCTTGCTCAGCCACTGGCTGCCAGAAACTCAAGTGGATGGTGAACATCAAGTTTGTACCTTTTATGAGAAGCATATGGCCACAGAGGCTGCCGCTGATGCTTTGGGCAAAGAGTGGAAGGGCTATGTGGTTCGAGTTAGTGGTGGGAACAGCAAGCAAGGTTCCCCCATGAAGCAGGATGTCTTGACCCTTGGCCATGGCCATGTCCGCCTACTGCTGGGCAAGGGCTGTTCCTATTACAGACCAAGGAGGACTGGAGAGCGACAGTGCATATCCCTTCGGGGTTGCCAACCTCAGTGTTCTCAACTTGGTCAGTGTGAAAAAGGGGGAGAAAGACATTTCTGGTCTCACTGATAATCCTGCGCCTCATCACCTGGGCCCAAAAGAGCTGAATCCGTCAACTTTTCAACCTCTCTAAAGATGAGGCCTGCCAAGATGTTATGAGAAAGCCCCTAAACAGAGACCATAAGAAACCTTGGACCAAAGCACCCAAGATTCAGCCTCTTATTACTCCATGTGTCCTGCAACACAGATGTCAGCTTAGTGCCCTGAAGAACAATGTACTAAGAAAAATAAGGTAGAGGCTGCAGAAATGGCTACTCTTCTGGCTAAGAGGGTGAAGGAGGCCAAAGAAAAACTCCAGGAACAGATTGCCAAGAGACATAGCCTGTTCTCTCTGACAGCTTCTACCTCTAAGCCTGAGTCTAGTCAAAAATGAAGTTTTCTAAGACTAACAAGTAGATAAGAACAAACATCAAAAAAAAGGAACCCAACTTTACCCAGTGTGTTGCAAGAGGCAGGCACACTGGTGTATCACAAGGATTCTGTTTTCTTAAAGATTTATATATTTATTTATTTTTAGAGAGAGCGGGAGGGAGGGAGAATGAGAAGGAGAGAAATGTCAATGTGTGGCTACCTCTTGAGTGACCCCAGCTGGGGACCTGGCCCACAACCCAGGCATGTGCCCTGACTGGGAACTGAGTTGGTGGCCCTTTGGTTCTCAGACCTGCACCCAATCCACTGAGCTACACCAGCCACAGCACCACAAGGATTTTAAAAATATGCATGCTTGACTGTAATCAGGGGCACTGACCTCTTTTCCATTAGGTTGTCAAACAAAAAAATTGAGAACAGCCAACATAGCAATAGCTGCTCAGTGTGAATAAATCAAAATTATACCTATTTTTTGTCAGATCAGCAAAAGATACATTTTTTTGGTGTGCTTCAGAATATTAGCAATTAGTTTACATGTGTCATGAGATGAAAAAGGTTGAAAATTGTTGGCTTACACCATTTACAAAATTAACTCAAAATGGATCAGAGACCTAAACATGAAAGCCAAAACTATAAACTATTAGAAGAATATCTTTGGGAAAAGATTAATGACTTTGAATTAGGCAATGATTTCTTGCATATAATGCCAAAAGCACAGGTAACAACAACAAAAAAAGATGAAAAAGCTGGACTATATCTAAATGAAAGACTCTCGAGCATCAAAGGATACTCTCAACAGAGTGCAAAGCTAACCTACAGAATGGGAGAAAATATTTGCATGTTATATATGAAAATAGGTTAATATCTAAAAGATAAAAAAGAATTCTTACAATCAACAATACAACAAAATAAATAAAATGGGTAAAAGACTTGAATAAATATTCTCCAAAAATGATATACAAATGAATAAGCAAATTAAAAATACTCAACATCATTAATCATTAGGGAAATGCAAGTCAAAAGCACAATGAAATACCATTTCATATTCATTAGGTTCCCTATTATCAACAAAATAGAAAAAATAAAGTGTTGTTGAAGTTGTGGAGAAATTGAAACCATTGTATACTGCTAGTGAGAATGTAAAAATGGTGTAGCTGCTATGGAGTTTCTTCAAAAAATTCAAAATAGAATTACCACATAATCCAGCAACTCTACTTCCAAGGCTCTATACAGAAAAGAAGTGAAACCAAGATCTTGAATTGAAATTTGTACACTCATAGCACCATTACTTCAACAGCTAAAAGGTAGAAACAATCCAAAAGTTCATCAATGGATGAATGGATAAACACAATGTGGTATATGCACACAGTGGATTATTATTATGAAAATAATATTAATTTATCAATTATATAATAAAAACAATTAATGAATTAATATTATTTAGAATAATATTCAGATGTTCTGACACATGCTACAACATACGTAGATTTTGAAGACATTATACTGAGTTAAAGAAGCCAGTTATGAAAGGACAAATATTGTATGATTCCACCTATATGAGGTACCTAGGGTGGTCAAATTTATAGAGGCAGAACATAGAGTGCTGGATGTTGGTGTGTGGAAGTGATGGGGAATTAATTGTTTAGCAGGTATGCAGTTTCAGTTTGGGAAGATAAAAATGTGCTCTTGCTTGAGGGTGGTGATGGTTGCACAATAATGTAAATGTAGTTAAGTCCCCTGAACTATATACTTAAAATAGTTAAAATGGTAAATTTAATGTTGTGCCTATTTTATCATGATTTAAAACAGAAAAAAATGAAAAGATAAAGACATGAAGTGACAAAATTAGTATCGGTCTTACAATTTTGAGAGCTCCTTCAGATTCTGAAATATGTGCGGTGGAAGACTTTCAATACTATTACTTCCTAAATCCCTAGGGAAATAATTGCAAAAGTCAGATTATTTCCTTAAGACTTCATTTATTGTTCTGTAATTGATTAGTAAACCATCATACCACTGTTAGCAATGCTGTTAAATTATACTAATTATCAGAAGTCTAAAAGTTTTTAAAAAAGGAGTGAAAAGAGAAAAGACAAAAATATTTTATCCCAATTCATCCCTCCCTCAGAGATAAACACTTGATGATATTTGATATGATTCTAATAGGTATGGTTTTCTAATTCAATTTATTTATATGCTGTGCCTCTTTTTCCTTCCTTCCTTCCTTCCTTCCTTCCTTCCTTCCTTCCTTCCTTCCTTCCTTCCCTCCCTCCTTCCTTCCTTTCTTCCTATCCTCTTTCCATCTTTCCAAGTTAGAGTAGAAATATGGTTTGGAGGTTTTTTGTGTTTGTTTTTAAAATTTTATTTGTTATTTTTAGCGAGAGGGGAAGGGAGAGAGGCAGAGAGGCAGAGAGACATCAATGTATGGTTGCCTTTCACCTGCCTCCAGCTGGTGGTCTCCTGGCTGGAGACCTGGCCTACAACCTGGTTATGTGCTCTGACTGGGAATCGAACCAGCGACCTTTGGATTCACAAGCCGGTGCCTATCCACTTAGCCACCAGCCAGGGCATGGAGCTTTAATATTTTACTTTGCTTGGGTTTATTATGATTTTGAAATTGAAGTGGATTTTCAAGAGCAAGTTTCTTTCACAGCTGATACACACTGGATTGTGTATACTCTGTGGGCAGGATATTTTGTATTACTTCGTGTATGTATAGAGGTTGGATTGCCTAACATGGTGTGACCGTGGAGTTTAGGTGTAACATTTTTAACTGTAGTACCTCTTGTAGTTTTGGCAGCTGCAGCTCTCATGAGAAAGTCCTCAGGTTATATTCAACAAGATATTTCAATAGGCTTGAATTAATTAATTCTCCAACGATCAAGAGATACCATGAGAAAGCCAATCCACTGTCCTTATTTATTTATCTCCATATACTCTTAGTTGCCACAGGGAGATGTAGGAGAATAGATAATTTTATGTTATGTAAGTTAAGTTCTTAAAAGTTAGATTATTCCACTTTGAAAGGCAAGATAGTTTTAAAAACTAAAAGTAATTTAATGAATATTATAAATATCTTTGCTATAATTGTACTATTTTCACTCTGTAAAATTGATATATTTATGGGTGTATTATCTATGAAGACAGATTGTTCCGATTTGACAACCAAAGGAATCTTTCTCAAGTTTTACCCCTTTCGCCAGCTCTCCAGCTGGATCTGTGGCTGGAGGCAGGTGAAAAGCAACGATAGATTGATGTCTCTCTCCCTCTCTGCCTCTCTCCCTTCCCCTCTCTCTAAAAATAATAAATAAATAAATCTTAAAAAAAAAAGATCCTCCTGCCAAAGTTTCATTCCTTTCTTAGAACCCTTTAATAACTCACCATTGCCTAAAAGATGAAATTAAAACTACTTAGTGTGACATAAAAAATCTTTAAATTCTCAATGCCTTACCACTGTATATCTTTCCAACTTAGTTTTCTACTACTTTCTATTTAGGTCAAAATGACTTTCCTTGTGGCTTGAAAGCACCTATGTTTACTCTGCATGTTTTTGCATGGGTGGATCCTTCTGCGCGTAATAAGCTTTTCTTCTTGTGCTGCTGGTGAACTCCTAGCCATCCTTCAAGATTCTGTTCCAAGATCACTCCTTTGTGACCATGCAGCTTAGGCATGCTCTTCTCTGTTCTCTCATATATGTCCTGTGCACACTTCTTTCATAGCATGTATAACCCATACGGCATGTATAATATTATATTAAAACTTTTTTTACATGTGTGCTCCTCTTCTGAAAGTTCTTTGAGTATAAGAACTATACTTGTTCATCTTGGGTTTTCCAGTACCTAGCTTAATTTTCAACTAGCTCTTCTTCTTTTTTTAAAAAAATGTTATTAATGTATAGTTGGCGTAGAATATTGTATTACTTTCAGGTGTACAACATATTGGGACTAGGTACTCTTTCTATCCCCAATTAGAAGGCTTTTAATAGACTGAATCTTCCTGCTTTATATTTAAATAAAAGTGGAGGTGCAATTCCAGTTCCTTGTATGGGAAGCCAAGTAAAATATGGGTCATGCTAGTTAGGCAATGTGAAAAACAGGTTTAGAGTAGTCCTCTAGGATACTGAAACTCCATGTTTAGCAGTTTCAGGTGGGAGTGCTGGCTATAACAGAGCAAACTCTGACATTTATTTCTTACACCATAAATCATGTAATGGGATACTGTTGGCCTAGATCCTAAAAGGGACATTTAATTTACCTCTTTCTGCCATTATTAGAGGTTGGGATGTTGCCCACAGCACTGTCTAATTTCTCTATGAATCAAAGATTATCCTTTGGTTTCAGAATCAGCAAAGTGAGGTCTTTTTATTTTAACGATCTCTGAATCCTAACACTTTAGGAAACTTAAAGACAAATTGCTGTTCCTCTAGCAGAACAGGGTTGTGTAGGATGCATTATATTTATTAAATATATCCTAACTTTATTATTATTTCTCTTCATCTATGATTCCTTTACCTCACTCTCCTCAAATACCTAACTTCCATTTTTTATGAACTATCAGAATTCCATTGTGGCTCTAGGTGAATATAAATTATGCTACCAAAAAAAGATGATAAATATTTCTTAATGTATAAACATAAATAGCTATAACAAGTATGAACTAAAACAGTAGAAAGAAAATTTTCATTAATATATTTAATCAAACTTACAATTCATCTAGTTGGTGGAGGGGTGCGAAAGTATTTTCCTTTAGGTGGTTAATTTGGTTTCTTCCCATTACCCTGAAAGTAAAAAAGAAACATATATTGTAGCTTCTTGATATAACTGATAAATGAGTTATTAGAGATTACCAGCCTGTGCAAGAACAAAGGCAATTATATAAAAATCTTCAATGTCCAAAGCTTTTAATAATAACAAAAGTAAAACATTCAAGTTTGTAAACATGAACTAGGGAAGAACTCTGCAAGGGAAACAGTGAAAATCTCAACTCTTGAGAACAAGAAACATCATACAATCAAGAGCACAGGGAGCTAGCTGTTTTAGAGTCACTTCTTCAGTAGATGTAGCAGGTCTGCCTAACAAAACTCCCGCAAATGGTATCACTTGTACACATTGGGCAACTGATGTAACTTAGGGTGCAGTTGCCTAAGGAAGTCTAATCACAGCTGGACCAAGTTCAAGCCCTAGTTAGGGATACGGTGTGTCATTTCTGCATGGATCTAATGTGCATGAGCTAACATAAAGGACTAACTCATAGACAAGTCAAAGGGTTTTCAATTCTTTCAACAGTGTGTGACATGCTTGGAAACTGGCCTTTTCCCCTCCTTAAGTATTTATTTCCTTGAAACAATCACCTCCTCCTTCCAATATCTCTGGGCCAGAAAAGGACAAGTACTTGCCAAGAATAATAATAAAAAATAATTTCTTCATGCAGAGGTTTATTTAAAAAACAAACACAAGCAGAATGAGAAAGAAGTTCCAAGCTTTTTTTTTTTTTTTTTTTTTTTTTGATATATTTGGTGTATATCTTTAGGTGCAATTTGTTTCCTTTGGGCAATCAATGTGAGCATTCTTCATTACTGACACAGAACATCTGACATCTGAAGACTAATGAACTCACTGTAGAAGAGGTCAAATAGTTCAGTGGCTTGAACCCAGTGTAATGGGAGGTATAACTGGAGAAAAATTACTGTTTTCGATGGCTGCTATTGCCTTGCCTATACACAGGGGTCCCATGTGTTCTAGTATGACAGTTTTCCAACTTTTCTATGGTAACATACAGTACAAAAAATGCATTTTACAAAGGGACATAAAGTACAAACAAATAATCTAAGATTCTTGAAACAATACATTTAATGATCTGAACTGCACTCTGATATTTTTATTCAATTCAATTCAATTCAATTCAACTTTATTTAAAAAAATTATCATAAGGATGTATTACATTGCTTTTATCACTCTCAGTGAGTTGCAACCCACTGTCCTGCGAAAATAAACTGAAAATTAGGCAGCTGTGTTTTTATATGAAAGAAGCCCCAGAATTTTTCACTTACATGGGAGAGGAAGATGATTTTAAAATAGGCCAGAGAGGCATAACGTTAAATTATACTCAATTACATTCTTTTTTTTTAAATTTAATTTTATTGTTGTTGTATTACATCCATCCCCTTTTTGCTCCCCTCTGTCCTCTTCCCCACCAACCCACTCCCCCACAAAGTCAATCCCAAATGTTGTCCAGGTCCATGATTCTCAATTACATTCTTTATGCTGGTGTTCACAATTATCTACTCAGGGGTGTGAACATTCTACAGTGCTTTTTAATAAATTTTGATTGTAATTAATTTTGCACCCACAATTTTTTCAGTAGTACTTTGTAAAGAGCAAATATTCTTATAGATTAAGACTTAAACTTAGTGTTGCTCAAAGTGAGGTCCTAGGGCAGATTCAGGTGGTCTATGAGAATTTCTTTCCATTAAAATGGGTGTTACTTAAAGCTTGAGAAACAGACTTCGGCTAATATAGGGCCTTTGTGATGATTTATGTATATTGTGACTCTCTGGTTGCCTTTCATTTGAACTTTAGTAATTTTGCCCATGTGATTTCATTTCAAAAACCTTCAAGTTGGGAATGAACATTTGCCATAATTACCATGCATGTTTAGGTCTGGTTCTGTTCAAATAACTGATTCATTTTATTTGTAAAGAGGTATAACTCTATTTCAAAAGGATAAAACATTACTTACAAAATAGTTAAATTACTGCAGGAAATAAAAGTCAAATTTCCTAAATTGTGGATATGGTTGCCTTCTAAGTCCCTGAAACATAAAAGTAAAAGACAATAAAGCAAATTTTATTCATAGACAGAAATAAGTTGGTTGAGGATGATTTGCTTGCTAATAAAATCTTTTTTTCACATGCTGTTTGTTTTCTATAGATTCTTTCCGGCAGCCGCTTACATAAGAGCTGAAATTATATTTATATATATTTAATGTTTCTTTGTCTGTGTTACTAGTCAGAATGGCTCGAGTTACCACATTCTGTATTACGTGTTCATATGGGCGCATGTGGTTTCCTGAGAAATGTGAAAAGAAGAAATCAAATTGAAAATTTTTGTGACGGTGAACACGGACTGTCAACAATGTCATTTCCCTAAGTGACGTGACCCTATTTTGCAGCAGCCTGCAGAAGCTGCTTCTGCCACAGCAATATGTAACTTTTACCTGCCTTGTCTAAACGCTCTCCAGAAAAAGTTTTCAACAGCCTTTCCCACGGTAGACAACGTTGTTCGCCTTATTATACTGCCGCAGAGGCAAGTGCAGGGGGACACCCGAAGGCTGCCCTTAGCCATCTGCTCCCAGTCCAAGGGGCTGCATATACCAGGGAAGACCCCCCAAACCCTGGAATTTATTAATAACAAATTGCATATTTATTCTGACGTGTTTAAACTTCAGTCGCCTTTCAAATACTCTCCATTTGATGCAATACACCTACCAAGACTTTTATCCCCCACTGTTCAAAACAGCTTTTGAAACTTGTCAATTTTGATGCCTTTTAGTGCTTCTGCCTTCTCTGTTGTTTGTTTGGATCTCTTCCACACTGGCAAAACATTTCCCTTTGAAGGTGGACTCTTTTCATGCAGGCGAAAAAAACAAACAAAAAGTTGCTCAGGGTGAGAGCCAGTGAATAGGGAGGGAGGGGCATGGGGGTCATGACATTTTATTTTTTTGTCACAAACTGCTGAACACTCAGCACTGTGTGGGCAGGTGCACTCACAAATCATCCATCATGAAATGGGCAAAGGTGTTTAAAGAGACTTTTAAAAAAATCACTGTAGCCAAATGTAGCCTCTCACACCAACTAGTACAGTGACACAGATGGGTTCCTAGGACACCCACCTAGAGGGGGAAGCAGGTACTACAAGGGGCCCACCCTTCTGGAACTTTGTGATTGTCACCAACAGGAGTCTGGTCCGAATAGCAACATTTGTCAGAAAGTTTACAGTTTGCCATTTTCTTCTGGTTATCATGCAGGTAGTCCTTTATTGCTCCTTTTTTGTTGTTAGGTTTATGGTGAAAGTTTGTAGAACAGACTTAGCTCAGGTTAGGGGAATACTTTCAAGAGTAAATGCTGGTCCTTAAATCTGCTCAGCCTCTACCAACATTTAGTTTACTGGTTACCGTATAACAGAGCTGTAGGAGTAATTGCAACTCAAATATATGAGCTAAAGTGTGACACAGATACTAAAATCTGTAATGTAAATATGGGAAGCATCAATAGAAGAGTCAGTACTCTGCTGATTAGGCTACATCTGGGACAGTTAGGTTTATTTTGGGCACTGACATGAAAAATAGACATTGCCAAATCAAAGTATATCTGGAAGATCTGGATAGAAGGGGTCTAGATATCCAGGAGGTTGGAGAAAAGATATTTGCAACAGAGAAGAGCAAAACAAGAGAAATATATTTGAAGTCAGGCTATATACTATTATCTTAGGGTTTTCCCATGTTGTATCGGGTTGCAATATTAGATTTCCTGGCTAAAGGACACAAAAACATTTAAATTTAAGTTCACAACCTACTGTCCAGAGAAGAAGGTTCTTGTTGCCACAGGTATTTAGTAGAGGTGATATACACCATAACTCAAGGATTTTGTAGAAAGGATTTCTGTGCTACGTGGAATATTGTATTAAAATCTTAAATTTTGGTTCTAGAACATCCCTTTAAAGAACAAGTTCTACTATTCTATTAGATTGGAAAACTAGCCTTTACTGTTTTTGGTTATCAGGTTTGGCCAAATCTTTTGGCCTCTCATGTACATACATCAAGGAGAGACACTGTCCACTTCCTTTTCCTATTTTGTGGCTGTTACCAAGAATCTACCACCAGGTGGTGATATGAGAGTCTCTTAAGCCCACAAAATATCTTTAGGTGATCTTTTCTGTTAGCTCCTTATGAATTTTTTTTTCTGTGAAGTTAGCATTTATATTTGTTAGTGTTATATTTATTAATCTGAAAAATCAGTAGGAGATACATATATATAAAGGCATAAACTAGGGGCTCTTGATTACATTGTTTATTTAAGTTTAAGTTTATGGTAACCTGGAGTAGTACGTTTGCTCTGGGTTTCTTTGTAAAATTAGAGGCTTTCGTCCTTGATGTGTGGGAATCTGGTCTGCAGCACAGGTTAGCGGAGGCAGGCAAACCTGCTTCTTGCTTCCCAGCTCCTAGCTCTTTGAGAGCTAAAAGGGGCATTTTTGGGTCTTTAGTTCCTGTCTAGATCACCTTTCCAACTTGATGAGCCTTTGAACCTAAGCATTTTAGTTTTCTCTTTATATATGGCAGAACTTGCCAACAATTTCTTTTGTTGTTATTCTTTAATTTGTGGAACAATGATAACAAAACAAAAACACCAATAATCTTGCCTGTTCCTTTTTAACTTTCTCTCTCATCCCCTAGTGGCATTCTAACCATGCAAATAAATCTCTCTAACCTCCATTTCCTTCCAACCTTTTAAACATTTCTGACTCCTGTTTCACAGAAAAAATGGAGGTGCTCCAGGAGGGGAAGTACCCTTGACTTTCTGCCGGACATCTCTAGACTTACCTGTAAATGCACCTGGTCTCCTTCTAGTCTCAGATGACCCTTCTCCTGCTTTAGGCTAATCCCTCCATCTGCTTCCTTGAGTTTGGTTTGTGTATGTGTATGTCCTAAAATATATGGTCCATTTCAGTGAATGTTCTTTGGGCATTCTTAGTTTTATTTCTATTAGGATTAGGCATGGATACATATAACAGAGACCCAACTATAACAGCATTACTACATAAGTAAATTTTTTTTTTTCAAGAAAAAAAATCTAGAATTAGGCAGTCCAGGGCTAGTGTGGTTGTTTTACAGTTGTTAAAAACGCAGCTCTTTCACATTTACCATTCTACATGCCCTGTTCTTCATGGGCCAAGGTAGTGCTAAAGCTCAGTTACAATATCCATTTGTTCTGGATGAGGAAGGAAAAGAAGGGCCAGTCTTTTTTCCCTGGGGAGATTTCCCCCAAGTGCCACATTGTACTTCTTCTCCATCCTCATTAGTTAGAGCTCAGTCACATGACTGGATCTAGCTGTAGGGGAGTGTCGCAAGGTAGCATTTTAGTTGGGCACAGTGCTGTCCCAACTAAACCATTTCTGTTATCGAGAAGGGACATTACAGTTTGATATACATCAATTAGTGTTAACTTATTAAGTATATTATTTAGTTCTCCATAGCCTTTTATGGCTTTATTTGGACTATTTTCTCTTACTGCTTATGTAGGTATATTTTTCTTTTTGGTCGCTATAGGAATCTATTAGGGGCATATATACTCATGGTGTAATATTTTTTATTACATTGTAATATTGAAAATGGCAAACTATTACATTTAAGTATCCTTCTTAGTATTGTTTAATGCAAATTGGCCAGAATTCTAATTAGATAAAAAATATGATGCCTGCTTTTCTTTGTGGTTACATGTACATGCATACTTTTATTTTTAAAAAGATTTTATTTATTATTTTTAGAGAAAAGGGAAGGGAGAGAGGCAGAGAGACATCAATGTATGGTTACCTTTCACCTGCCTCCAGCCACGGACCTGGCTGGAGACCTGGCTGGAGATCTGGCTGGAGACCTGGCTTGCAACCTGGTTATGTGCCCTGGCTGGGAATCGAACCAGCGACCTTTGGGTTCTCAGGCCAATGCCTTTTCCACTGTGCCACCAGCCAGGGCCTACATGCATACTTTTGATCAGGCTCTTGTTTTTAATATTTCTAAATCAGTTATAGTTGCATTTTTTGAATAAGTAGCACTGAGTTGGGTTTTATGAGTTAATTAGGAGATTTTAAAAAATAGTTTAAATTTAGCCCCTTTATGTTTATTGATATGCCTAATATATCTGATCTTAGTCTGCTATTTGAAAACATGGTTTTACAGATTAAAAATATTCAACAAATGGGTTGATTTCTTAAAAACGTATTTCTTCTAATATTAGAAAGATTTGCATGCTCTATTGATTACCATAATAATTAAAATTTTACCCAATACATTATATTTTCTCATTCTTAGAGAATAATTATTAATTTCCTATTATAAAAATGATGAAATTAGTCATACCATCTTCATTTATGTTCTTCTACTTCTCTTCCACCATATGATTTAGATCAACTATATGCTTTTAATTATGATTATCTTAGAAATGTTAAATATCCACATGTTGGTAGATTTATTCATTTTAAATGACATGTCTTAACTTTTTAGTATTTTTTTTACATTTCAATGGTTTTTACTTTTTCATTTTGAAAGTGTTTACTCATTTAAGATTATTATGTCTTCTTGCTGAATTGGCTCTATTATCATTACATGAGATCACTCTTTATTCCTGGTGATAGTCCATGTTCTGAAGTCTATCTTTTTCAATATTTACCTAGCCTCTTCAGCTTAAAAAAGTTAGTATGGCGGATCTTATCTTTGTTGTAGAGTATGTAATATCTCAAATTTCTCTGGTTGCCTTAAGGTTTTTAAAAAATCTTTGACTTTCAGCATTTTACTACAATTTATCTAGGTTTTTTCCCTACTTCTGCTTGGGTGTTCCTGAGGTCCTTAAATTTCTGGACTGTTATATTATTAATTTTGGAAAATTCTTGGCCATTATCTCTTTGTACATCTCTTCTATTTTCCCTCTCTTCTTTTTCTGACTTTGCACACTTGTCAGGCAATTTTATATCGTCCTGCAACTTTGGATTTTCTGTTCCACCTTTATTTTATTCTCTTTCTCCTTTTGAAAAGCTTTCTATTGATTCATCTTCAAGGTCCTAGATTCTTTCCTTAGCTGTGTTCAGTCTGCTGCTAAACCCACTCGAGTAATTACTTCATTCTCTTCAATAGCTTCCATCCCTTTACAGACACATCTCAGGTGTTCACGCATATTGTCCAGTTTTTTCACTATATCATTTGACTATTAGTTCTAAGTATTTCCATTTCCCTATTTGGTGGCTGTAACATCTGAGTTATCTCTGGGTCCGGTTCTGTTCATTGCCTTATAATTTAACAATGGATTCTTTTCTTGTTCTTTTAGGTCCTGGGCGCCCTGGCTTTGCTGCCCCCACCCCAGAAGTCCCAACACAAGGCACCACCCGCCACTCTGTAGCAGCACAGATCCTGGCTGGAGAGGTTTTTCTGTCCCTTCCTTGGGGCAGGGTGCTTTGGCTCCCACCTCTCCTTAGGAAGCAGTGGATCTATGCCTGGTCCCTGGCTGTGGGAGGATTTTCAGTCCCTTTCCCAGTGGCTTAAAGTGTTTGCTTCGGGAGAGAAAAGTCTAGAGAAGAAGGTGAGGTTTTGTGCCTGTCTGCCACCAAGGAGTTGGACTCTCTGTGGTTTCCTTACCTGCTTCTGGTTTGCCTTGTGAGCTCCTGGAGGCCTTGTGTTTGGAAATAGCTGACTCCCCTGAGTGTGGGGTTCCCAGTTATTCTAAAATGTTAACTAGTCCACACTTCGCCTTTATAAGAATATTAAAATTTTAGCAGTTTTCTTTGCATGTGCTCTATGACAGCCAACCGTTCACTCTGCTCTGTTGTAGGTGAGATATTGTATATATCTTTCCTGGTCATTCCTTGAAACTCTCATGGACTTGAGAAAATTATTACCTTGTAGATTGCAAAGTTCTTTCTCATTGGTAAAGAGGGAGCAATATTATCTTGTGTTTTTCTTTCTTTTTTATTTTTAAAGATTTTATTCATTATTTTTAGGGAGAGGGGAAGGGAGGGAAGAAGGAAGAGAAACATCAATGTATGGTTGCCTTTTACCTGCCTCCAGCTATGAACCTGGCTGGAGACCTGGCTTGCAACCTGGTTATGGGCCCTGACTGGGGAATCAAACCAGTGACCTTTGTGTTCTCAGGTCAGCACCAATCCGCTCTTGTGGCTTTCTATAGCCTGAGCATAATATTGTTGGAAAAGAATTGAAATATAGTACACATATAGAAGATATATATAGGGGTGGGCAATAGTAGGTTTATAGTTGTAATTCAATTACGTTTTTAATATTGAGCCATGTTGAGTTAATTGAAGTAAGGCTAGTTCATTCATTTTCATTGCTTTTTGTGTATCATAATTTGTTTTTCCATCCTTTTCCATTTCTTCCACTGACTGGTTCTGTAATATATCCTCACTTTTTTCTATAATTTCAAATTATTTTATTTACTTACTGCTTGGTTTTAAAGAGGGGGTGAGAAGAGAGAGGGAGATTGAATTGTTGTTTCACTTATTTATGCATTCATTGGTTGGTTCTTGTAAGTGCCCTGACTAGGGATCCAACCTACCACCTTGGCATTAACAGGATGACACTCTAACCAACTAAGCTATGTGGCTGGGGCCTCAAATTCTTTATATTAGCTTCTTCTACCCATATATAAACTTGCTCAGTTTTATCTCAAATTAAAAGTTTATTCTCTTGATTTTCAGTTTCCCTTTGGCTGTTCCCATCTGTTCATATGCTTATTTACTACTTATGTTTCTTCCTTTTTAAGTTTCTCTACTTTTATTGTAGTTTTTACATTAAAAAAATTGCTTTGGAGGAACTATGTTAAAGGTTTTAATCTGTTTTCTGTCATATTTTTACAATCATAGTATTTTTATTTTTTAAAAAATATTTTATTTATTTTTTTCAGAGAGAGGGGAAGGGAGAGAGGCAGAGAGGGAGAGAAACATCAATGTATGGTTGTCTTTCACCTGCCTCTACAATCATATTATTATATGCATTTTTCTACCAAATCAGAGTTAAAATGATTTTTGTTGTTGTTGTTGCCAATACATCTATCAGATTTTCTAATTCATACTTGCTAAATACAAGTTCATGGGTAAGGCAGAGATATTATAATTAGTTATAAAAGAAATAAATACTTATAAAGCAAAAATTATTATTGCTAGCATTAAAACTGGAATAAGAGTTACTAAAGTTGTATAGCTAAAACTTAAAGATGGTAATTTTAGCAATAAAAATTTTTAAAGTCCACTTCTTTCGTAATAAATCTTAATCACTTTTATTTTTATGTGGAATGTATGTATGGCTATGGCTTCCTTTTAAAAGCAAGGGAAGGTTTATTATTACATATGCATCTTTTGCTTCTGGTCTCAATGCATGGATTTTTAATTGCTAATTTACTTATGTAAATATTAAGCAATTTTGCTTTATGACTACGTTTGGATTACTGAGCACGAGTAACTATTAATGTACTCATCTGAACCAAAATTTAAGTACAATAAGGGATATATAACTTCATTTGCTCTTTCCTTAATCACTTTAGCCTGCCATCAGTGAGGATACTGTGACAATACCAAGATGTCCCCTGGAGTAAATAATGAATTTGGGGAATGTTTGCCTTCCCCTCAATAGTTCCAAACTAGTATGCTTTAAATTACTATGTTTAATTTTTATAGCATCCTCACTCATGCTTTAATATCAGGTTGATAGCTGTCATTTCTTATAAAAACCAATGTTTCTTACTCCACCCCACTCCACACATACTACTTTTAATTGGCATTTGTAACCTACTGTGGACTTAACATTTTTGAGAGCTTCCTACACAATAGGAAGCAGAGAGAGTTTTCATGTGACAGAGTATATGCCATTTATTGTTTGAACGTTTTAATAGTTATTTAGGTTATTTATTTCTTCATACCTATTTTTTTAAAGAGGCAAATTTTAGGGGTAACTGAGATCTGAATAGTATTAATATAGTAAGTGATACTTATTACCACAAGCAAAGCTGTTCTGTAACAAATTCCATGGTTCTATTATGATTAGACTTCAAAAATACATTGTAAGTATCATATTATCATCATGATGCAGAATTTAGGAACTTCAGTTTTTTCATACCAAACTAATAGGTGAATAGGTCAACAGGGGGAGGGGGAGATGTTATATAGATACCATGACATCCCTTCTGTCTTCTCTCCAGGTTTTTTGGAGGGGGTATGTTTTATTTTGGTGAGAGTTTAGAGTAGTTTAGCTCATGGGGATATTTAATAACAAAATCATGCTAAAATAATTTGAGAAAATGTGATATAATATTAACAACATATTATTTTATAAAACCTAATACGCAAGTGAACTGGGCAACACTGGAAAAGTTAGTTGACTTCTGTAAGAAAAGATACAGCCACTTACAGCCAATTCAGGTTTGGCATGTACTGACAAAGAGGTTTATCAGGCAACTGCGTGAGGACATTATTCATCAGCTCCCTGAAAAAGAAAAGAAATTTAAAAAGTCAAATTTTTCTAGTTCTCTTATTAACTTAAGCCAAACATGGTCTTATCATTATTCTTATGAAACCGTGGCAATCTAGTAAATTAATTATCTTCTGTAATTTTTTCTGTGTTATGAAAAGAAGGTGATTTTAAATAAATGTTATTTTTCTTTAAAAAATTTATTTAGGATAATAATGTGTGCTTAAGGATACTTTAATAAATTATCACCATGACACTATATTCAGTCTTGATGGGATGACACTGTAGAAGTCAGAAGATCTTATAAAAATTGTTACAACTACAAAGAAGTCCTATAAAGTATAATTAATAAATGGTTTTTAGTTGAAAAAATCTTTTCAGGTTTTAACAATGCTAAATATAATGTTGTTAAATTTAAAGCAGTAATTTTTAGTCATTTCGTTTCTTGTAATTAAAATATTTGCTTTAATTACAGTACTTACAAGAGCCTAAGAGAATTTAATCCATAAAATGTTAGTGGGGAAACTTGACTGAGGTGATTATCTTCAATTATCCTGCCAGCCAGAAGAAAAAACATTGATTCATGATTCATATATATATATGAATATATATATATATATAAAATAAAAACTAATACTATAAAGTGATAAAGTGTCCAATAAATTAAACATACAGCCACTCTAGGTTGTGAAGATCTTCAAAAACACCTGGCTTCAAGAAGGTTATTCTGTTATGACTAAGATACCTAAAAAAGGAGAAATGACTACAATAAATTTGATATTCCTGATATCTTACAATAAGGAAATGAAAAGCAGTAATCATCCGCCTTAAATTTCCTTACCTACCCATCTCATCATGCCATTTCCCTGCCGTTGGATATCTAAAAGTTCTTTATCATTTATGTTTTCATGTCTAGACTTTAATTCTCTCATAATCAATCCATAAAGCAATCAGTCACATATTCATCATACCTGTCCATTTATTCATCAGGTGGTTTTGAGCACCTACTCTATGGCAGTATGCTAGGTATATCATTCTCTGAAGCGCTTTGACTCTGGGGGAAGAAAGCACGTAAACAGGTTATGACAGCAGCTGGGAAAAAGAGAGCAGTGTACAATCCAGGGTTGCTCTGGCCTTGCTTGGGGGGAGGACCGCAGAGTGTGAAGGTGTGAGGAAACAGAAAGGCTTTATTAGAGGAGGCATAATTGAGAAGAATCTTGGATGAAGATGTCATTCACAAAGCAAAGCATGGGTAGTAGAGGAGACTGAGAGTGACAAGGGTCTCCCCAGGGGCCTGTGAGAAGAGATCAGAGACAATCCAGGGGCAGGCGTGGAGCCTCTGTTTTGGATAAAAGGACACCACATGTCTTGCTGAGTTTGACCTCTTCTCTCCTAAGCTGATCTCTTCCTCTTGCCATATGTATTTCCAGTTCAGTCTCTGTAGCTCATTAGTTCATGGCTCTGAATCTGCTGCCAGACAGTTTGATTGCTAGCTTTGCTCCTTATTTCTAGCGTGACCTTAAGGAAGCAATTCACTTCTGAAAGACTCCGTTTCTCCAGCTCTAAAATGGGGATACTGTTAACACCTACTTCTTTGGATTGTTGTAACATTTGAGGTAGTGCATGCCATCAGCAGTGGCAAGTCATAACCAGTACATATTTATTACTGACAATACAATGATACTCCCATTCATGCCTCCCACTTTAATTTCTTTCCTCTTCGTTTTCCTCTCTGCCTAGGATTCATATATAAGTGTTTAAGTTTCACTTCCACTTATACATGGGACCACACTGATTTCTCTTTTTTTCCTACTCTGACAGATCTTAAGTTGACACCCTGTAAAAATTTTCCACCCAGGAATGTCCCCTTCTCTCACCAACTTTGATTTTCCTTAGGGGTAGTGAGGGATAATGCCCCATATCAGAATGACTTCCTTCTCTCCCTAGCAAACCTGGAGCCTCAGGTGGGCACACAAAGAGATAAAGAATAGTTTCCACACCTCCTCAGAATACCTCGGGGGCGCTCCTTTAAAAGCCGATGGAAATCCCTCAGGTAAAGACATTGGATCCACCCAGGCACTTGGTGTTCATCTACTTAGCCCAGTCCTCTTCAGAGCCATTCTTCATTGCTCTGGACCCAGAATGGTCACTCCTTTCACTGAATCCTAGTAACAGTTTTGGACTGAATGACACAGGTTTAAAATTTCACCGAGCAACTATTTTTATCATTCTCTATTGCTGGTATTGTTGGTCTGCCCAGGCTTCTAGAGAGCAGGAGACATGGCTCTCCCCTCTGAGGGTTGTGCTCGACCTGAACACAGATGTGTAAGCTGCTGGCAGGAGGCCTGTCTGACTTAGATTTCTATGCTCCAGTGGTGTCTAGCTGATGCACAGCATAGGGGCTGATAAATATTTATGGATGGACAAAGAGCAGGTATCTAATGATTACCTATGAGGAACTAGAAGTCTGCGACTTTAGTACCCAAACAATTATTCCAGTTCTATGAAAAACCACCACAGAAAGAGACAGACAGTAAACTAATTTACCCTGCAAATTAGTTTTTGCAGAAAGGTCTGTATCGCCCTTCACATTAATGGAACATTAAACCAAGAAGATGCTGTTTAGTAAGTTTTGAATAGATGTAGTGGGGCAGGAGAGAAAGATAGTGACAAGTCTGATGAGAATGAGTCTGGTATTGGCTTTGGCTAATTTGCTAAGACATGAAAGAGCAGGGATGGGATAGAAGGGAAGAGAATGTGGCTAACGTGATTACTAGTAAGGTTTTGAGTCTCCAGTGGCTTCTTTCATGTGGTTTGTAAAATGATGAGGTGGCCTTCAGTCAGAAAGTCTAACGCCACAAGTTAGGAATCTGACTGGAAGGAGTTCCTTGGGTTGGTTAGAAAACATAGGGGCAAAAATGGAAATACAGGGAGTAGTTTATTTGTGTGATTTACTTTTGCTATGCTTCCATTCAATCACTTTTTTGAGGATGTTAGGTTCAGCTGCTTGGTAAAACTCAATGAAATGGAACTTTGAGAAAAGACTATTTTTAAAAGCTTTGTTCTTAACCATGAGGTACCTGTTCATGCCCACTAGGATAGTGGTTATGATAAAACCAACCCAGATACCACCAACACCCCAGAAAAAACAGGATGATGAAGAGATGGAGGAGCTGAAACCCTTGCGCTTTGTTGGTGAAAATGTCAAATGATGCAGATGCTATGGGAAACTGTATGGAAGTTCCACTTCTGGGTCTAGATCCAAGAGAACTGAGAGCAAGGACCCAAACAGATATGTGTACCCATGTTCACAGCAGCATTGTACACGACAGACAGCGGGTGCACGGATGGTGGTGATGGTTGCCAAACAATGTGAATGCACTTAATGTCACCGACCTGCACACTTAAATGGTAAAAATGGCAAATTTTACGTTGGTATATTTATCACAACTTAAAAAAAGCTTAAGTCTTTTAATCTCACAGTGCTTTATATATTTATAAAAACAGGATTAGTAGAAAAAGAATTACTGGGGAAATCTTTGGCTTTTCTCCTTCATAAATTTCAATTACCATCAGGCATTCTGATTTTCATTGTTCATTCGATCATCATTCCTGTCATCATGACTAATGTATTATGTAATAATAGTTTTAATTATGTGTTAGGCAGAGTAGGCCTAATCCTTCCAATAAATATTCTCATTTGTGCCTCACAACAGCCCTGAGGCAAGTACTGTTATAATCTGGATTTTTACACTAGAGGGAACTGATGCTTAGAAAGGAAAATAAAGGGCTCAAGTTCACACACCTCAGTGAGTGATGACACCAGGACCTGAAAGCCTGTGTGCCTCGGACTCCCGCGCTCTTAGCCACAGCCCTAGTGCCCCTTCAGCTCTCTGCACACCGTCTAGGCATTGCTGTGGGCAGGTGCGGAGTGGAAGGGTCAGGCTGACAGACCAGGGCAAGTTCATCGGTACTTACAGTTTGGTGAGATTGTACAGTCCTCTGAAAGAATACATGGATATGGATCTAATCTTATTGTACTGTAGGTACCTGCGAAAAAGATTATTAAAAGGAAAACATAATGAAACAGACTTTCAGTTTTGCAAGATGAAGAGTTCCGGGGCTGGATAGTGGTAATGATGACACCTCCGTGTGGATGCACTTACTGTCTCTGAATGCACACCTAAAAATGGTTAAGGGGGTACCTGTAGGTCACAGGCATTTTGCCACAATCAAAAATTCAAAAAAGTGAAATAGGTTGACACAATGAAATGATATTGTGAAGCTGGATATCATGTAACTTTATTTTGCTATTCAATTCCTGCATGATTGGCCTAGATTTTTATTTAGAAATTCTAATTATAAAGGTAAACAGGTAATAGCTCAAATTTAATATTTGACTTTCCAGTGAGTGAAACTTGAATGCACATCACTAAGAAAACAGGACCCGAAGTCATACTATTTTGTTTTTAGCACTTTCTGCTAGAATCCTTTAAACTTGTTGGTGTTTGACACGTTGTTGGCAAAAGCACAAGATATGTGACATTGTTAAGGCCCCCAAAACATATTTCACGTTGATCACAAATCTGCCAAGCAAATCAACTTTAATCTTGTTAATTAGATACCCAAAGTACTGCCCCCCAAAACTGTTGGAGGAAACTTATGAAGCATATATACGACAAAAAGAAAAATGAAAGAAGGGAATCAGGGCTAGAAGAATATAAATTAGGTAGGACTATCAAAGACAAGAATGGAGGCTTACAGAGTTAACGAAAGTCACACTGGATGTTTGGCCCTGCGTCAGTTGGAGGTCAAAGGAAATAGGAGCCAGACCACAGGCAACTGCAGCATATTCAGCCAGGGAAGCTTTGCACGTCTGTGGTCCCAAGTGATAGGTAAGTGACCAAATAAGGGCTCCAAACCTGATTTCTTGCTCCAAGTTTACATAGGATGGGCCCCCCACAAATCAGAATTATCCTCTGGAGGGCAGGGCCCCTGGTAATACAGGGTTCCCCTACTAGGAGAGTGTTCTAGGAACCCATCTGTATCAGTGTACCAGCTGGTGTTGTTGAAAGAGGTGGTGTTTGGCTTCGGTGAATTTTTCTTGAAGACTTTTTCAACGAGTTTGCCCATTACATGATGGGTGATCTATGAGCCCACACCATGCTGAGTGTTCAGCAGTTTTGACAAAAAACAGCATGATCTCCATGCCCCACCTTCTATTCACCTGCTCTTGCCCCGAGCAACTATTTCTTTTGTTTCCTAGGATGCGAAAAGTCCTCAAAGGGAAATGTTTTGCCAATGTGAAAGAGGTCAAACAAAAAACAGCAGAAGAACTAAAAGGAATCAAAAGTGATGAGTTCAAAAGCTGTTTTGAGCAGTGGAAAAACTATCTGGATAGGTGTATTGCATCAAATGGAGAGGACTTTGAAGTTGACTGAAGTTTGAACATGTAATAATTACACAATTTTTTAATAAATGCATTCTGTTTTTTATAGTCCCCTCAACCATATTTATTTTATACATTTTAGGAGCAATAAGGAAGAAACCAATATGAACATATTCTCAATTGATGATAAATTTTGACTAAAAGAGATTACCTATTTCTCGAATACACAAGAAAACCTAACTTTGATTGTAAAATGTTATAATTCAATTTGTTGTACATTTAGCAATTTCACAGAACATGTTGTGGCCCAATCACATAGTGGGTGATCCATCTTTCTCACTAATAAATAGACTTTAACACGTATTTATTTATTTGTTTCTAAGTATTGTAATCAGCAAGCTATTGACTGTATTTCCTGGAGCCTCAGCCAAGCCACACATCTAATAAACAATTAGAATTAAAATTTTTAAAATTTATATTAAATTCTTTTTTTTAAATTTCATTATTTCTAGAAAGAAGGGAAGGGAGAGAGGCAGAGAAGGAGAGAGAGAGAGACATCAATGTATGGTTGCCCTTCACCTGACTCCAGCCACAGATTTGACTGGAGACCTGGACTAGAGACCAGGTAAATTGTGATCCTTATTTGATATCTTTTTCTTTATTTTTCTTTATTTTTCTTCTGTGCCCTGGCTGGGGAATCGAACCTGCGACCTTTGGGTTCGCAGGCTGGCACCTTACCCACTGTGCTACCAGCCAGGGCTAAATTTATTTTAATTTAAAAAATATTTTTATTTATTATTTTCAGAGAGAGGGAAAGGGAGAGAGGCAAAGAGGGAGAGAAACAGCAATGCATGGTTGCCTTTCACCTGCCTCTAGCCACGGACCTGGCTGGAGACCTGGCCTGCAACCTGGTCATGTGCCCTGGCTGGGAATTGAACCAGCGACCCCTGGGTCCACAGGCTGGCACCTTACCCACTGTGCCACCAGCCAGGGCAACAATTAGAATTTTTTAAAAGGAAGCTATTTTGATCTTTTATTAGTTGGAACAAATTGGCTGCTCACAAATTAAAGTTCACTATTTAAAAATCCTAAACTACTGTGTTATATAAACTTGAATTTTGATATTTAAAACCGAAGTCTTAACTCCTTTTAAACATGTGGACATAAGGTGGTGCTACAGATCAGAAAAATTCTCCACATGACAGACATCTGAAGCTAGCATAAGGAAGTATCAGCTTGAAGTCTTTGTATCAGGCGTAATTTTGAAAAGCTCTTTCCTGTTGATTGATAAATGTCCAGAATAAAATTCTAAAAATAAAATTCATTTTTATTGAGATTTCTACTTTCAAATATGAAATGTACTTTTTGCCGATTATCCAGGTTTTAATAACATTTCTTTGAAGTGGGTTAATTTTGCTTCTGATTATGCTTTATTTCTATTTGTTATCTTAAAGAAAATGTGCAGATATACCTTTATGTAACGGTTTTTTTTTTTTTTAAATTTTGATAGCTAAATACTATCAAATTACATCTGATGCTTTTTATAGACTGATGCTCTTTTTTTTTTTTTTCTTTTCTTCAAGCTTTTATTATTTCCAGAGAGAGAGGGGAAGGGAGAGAGGCAGAGAGGGAGAGAAACATCAATGTATGGTTGCCTTTCACCTGCCTCCAGCCATACACCTGGCTGGAGACCTGGCTTGCAACCTGGTTATGTTGCCCTGGCTGGGAATTGAACCAGCGACCTTTGGGTTCGCAGGCTGGCACCTTCTCCACTGTGCCACCAGCCAGGGCCCCTGTAACTGGTTTTTCTAGTGTAAAACCCAAACTAAAAGCAATGCAGGTATGACAATAAAACTAGAAAATCTGAGGTGATGTCTAGATAGTATGATTCAGGTACCAAATATATAAACCCAACGGTTCAGGCATATGACAATATGATTTAGTTACATGCTGACTAAACAATAGGTTAACATCACCTGGGCCATTACAAATTTTGAGGATATACACATCACTATAAGGTCCACCTAAACTAAAGAGAAGCTGCATGTCAGATACTCACTGAGGCCAAATGAAGCTTACCCTGCACCACAGATATGAAAATGGAATTAAGTCTCCAAAACAACCTGCTCAGAGGTTTCACACCACAAGGACTTGCTGTGTTAGGTCTAGACTAAGTTAAACCAATAGGAGAAGTCTTCCCTATCTAATATTGACTGCGGATCTGGTAAAAGTTCTTATTTTTCTTTAAGGTGTGTATTAAGGTGATTGTAAAATAGTGCTAGGATAAAATCTGATTTTGGCAGAGAATGGCAGGAGGCTTTATAGCACACACTCTCTAATCCCTTTGGGGATAGGGATCTAAGATTTTTCTAGAATAGCTTCTAGAACTACTTATGAAAAATTACCTGGTAGTCTACATCTAATAGCTAAATAAGTCCCCAAAGAGGAATTAGATGTAAGCAGTGGTATAGCGTTGCTGTCCATGAAGGTGGGAAGAAACAGATATGAGAAAAAAGGTTAATCAATTTTAATACCAGGAATTAATTTTTTTCTTACAGTTTCTGAAGACCACAGTACTTCTTGAAGCCATTAGGAGGAAGTTTGCTTATTAAGTTCCTCTGAAGTGACCTGAAATAAAGGTAAATTGTGATCCTTACTTGATGTCTTTTTCTTTATTTAAATAAGATTTTATTCATTATTTTTAGAGAAAGGGAGAGGGAGAGGGAGAAAGGAAGAAGGGGAGAGAAACATCAATGTATGGTTGCTTTTCACCTGCCTCCAGCTATGGACCTGGCTAGAGGCCTGGCTTGCAACCTGGGTTTGTGCCCTGGCTGGGAATCGATCCAGTGCCCCCCTGGATACACAGGCTGATGCTCAATCCACTGAGCGACACCAGCCAGGACCCTTTTTCTTTATTTTTAAACTACAATAATAGGGAAAATTAGAAACTTTATTGACATTAACAGCAGCTTTCAGGAAACATTTTATTGCATGATGTTATGTTCATATGCATGGTATCATTTAAAGTAGGTCTAACTGCTGATTTTGTATTCATTAAAGATGTTCTCTTAAATTAAGTTACACCACTGTAATTCTGACAAAAAATTTAAACATAATAAACCTGAGAAAAGAGCCTTTAGTTATGTTCTCCTTTTCTATTTTTAGTTAACACACATTAGAAAGCATCTCAGTTTTTAATGACAATAAAACTGTTTCTCTTTAAAACACATTCAAGAACTTAACTTCATATTCTTCAGTATTTTATTGTTCAAATTCCATTATCTTTACTTCCTTTTAAAATTATTTATAAAGGAAACTATCAACTGGTACAAAGAATTGCACCATTTTTATTCCATGAATGATATATTTTAATTTCTAATAAATTATATAGAAAGATTTATATATATATCACAATTTGAAAAGCAGCATGACACAGACCAGCTTAACTGTGATTGTGTTGAAAAAGACCTAAACCTTTAACTTTTTGAAAGAAAAACAATGTAATGTAGTGGTAACCAAATAAAACAAGCAAAAACTCCCCAAACAATTGCAGCTGGGATCCCTTGCATGAGTCATATGTAATCTTTCCATGTCAACCTCTTTCATTAACTGTAAAAGAATGAATTTGGACTAGATTACCTCTCATAACATGATGTTCTCATTCTTATTAACATTATATAAGATGAAGAGACAGATGCTTGTTGATAAATTGTCTGAAGGTTGACAGCTGTGGGATAAACACTTGACAATACAGGACTGACAAGAAGGACTCAGGTTAAGACAGTGTAATACGATAGGTACTAATCATGTTAGGTTGTTTTGGACCAGTGTTCCTTCTTCTTCTTCTTCTTCTTCTTTTTTTTAATTTTAAGATTTTTATTTATTTATTTTTAGAACAAGGGGAAGGGAGGGAAAAAGAGAGGGAGAGAAACATTAATATGCAGTTGCCTCTCATACAGCCCTAACTGGGGGCGTGGCCCACAACTTGGGCATGTGCCCTAACTGAGAATCAAACCAGCACCCTCTGGTTCACAGGCTGGCGATTAATCCACTGAGCCCCACCAGCCAGGGTGAGTGTTGCTTGTTCCTTTTTTTTTTTTAAGATTTTATTTATCATTTTCAGAGAGATGGGAAGCAAGAGAGGCAGAGAGAGAGAAAAATATCCATGTATGGTGGCCTTTCATCTGCCTCCAGCTACAGATCTGGCTGGAGACCTGGCTTGCAACCTGGTTATGTGCCCTGGCTGGGAATCGAACCAGTGACCTTTGCATCAGCTGGCTAGTGCCTTATCCACTGAGCCACCAGCAGGGCTAGTGTTGCTTATTCCTAAAGAAGGACAGTTTCTCAGGCTTCCCAGAACACATTTTTGGAATCTGATTTGAGAAACACTGTTCCAGAGTCTAGAAGATCATGCATTTTCAACATGGGTATTAAAGTTCAAAAGGAGGAACTGGTTTTTAGGGAGTAAAAAAAAATCTTATTTTTTAGTGGATAAGAGCAGGTATATAAGGTCTGTTCTGAAAGTATTGAGCCAATGTCAATATAATGAAAACAGTTTGCATGGCCAATACTTTCGGGACAGACCTTGTATATAAAGAGTATAAAGAGAACTACTACTACTACTACTACACACACACACACACACACACACACACACACACACACAGTAGCATTAAAATTTCAAAGGAGGAAATAAATTGAAAAAGTGCTTAAAAAGGATTTGGGGGTAGGTGGGTGGCAATATTTGAAAACAAATGTTAAACACTGTTCCAGATTATACATATCAGTCTCTTAATAATTTTTTTAATGAATATATATCAAAATTTGATTAAATTACTCTTAGCTGTTGGTAGTGAAGATCAGGATCCCAATCACTATATAATAAGAAGTTTGGTCAATGTACTTAAAAGAGGTACAAGCGAGGTCCTATACAAGAACCCAAAAGGAGTAGCTGCACCTAAGTGGAAGAAGTTACTCTTAAGGGAAGGAAAGACCATAAGGTCTCTTAAATATTGTTTCTTAGAAATTTGAGTTTTTATTAGTTGTGCCTGTGATTTTTAGGCTTTTCTTCCAAATGATGCCAAATCTTTTCACAAATTTCTTTATATTTTCATCATTCCCCATGGCATGGAAAGAGGTAGGTGGTATTATTCACACTTAAAAGAATAAACCAAAATTCTTTTAAATATAATAGATGCTTGTATTTTAAAATTTAATATTCCAAGTTGGACTCTTCAGAAAGTGAAGTGGGTGAATGAAAGAGTGCAACTGCTGGTTTCATTATTATTGTCAAAGCTAGCTCCTGTTTTTTTAATAAGGAAAGCTCTTATTATTGGATTATGTAGTTTTAATGATTAAATTCCAGAATCTTAAAGTCAATTTTTACACAGAGTTAATGTTTTGCAAGTTAGAACAATGCATAACCATACTTATTTGTTGTCTCTTTCGTTCATTAGCATTTATGTGAAACATCTTTAAAAAAACAACAACTTCAATGAGTATTATTTGTTTTATTGGCTTCTTTAATGTTACTTATATATGATTTAGTCCACTTCTGACATTTCCCTATGCTAGTTTCAACTCAAAATATGGAATGAGCCCAGTAATAAAATTTGATATTTACTCTTTTAATGCATTTGCTCTAAAGTCCAGAGCCCCTTTTCTCTGTGGAACTGAACAAACACTGGGATGAGATGTGACACTGAATTATTATTCTGAAGAGGGAAGTAGAAACGGACAACCTGAATCAATCTGTTCAACCCCAAGTTCAAGAAAATGCTATATATTTTTTAAAACACAAAATAAAGTGGCACAGACATAAATTCTTGGGCTTTTTCCCCCCATCTCCAAATTCCTGTTGGAAATTCCCACTAAGTGACCTGTTAACCTCAAATGGAAATAAATGTCTAAAATTGGAGTCCTAACCTTCCCTACTTATTGTCACTGGTCTTCCCATTGTTGGATCACTTTATTACTCAGAACAGAAACCTTGCTGTGGTTTTGGACCTCACCTTCACCCCACCTTTCTGTAGCCAATCGTTCATGACTCCAAGTCTTTTCCTTATACCAAAACTTGAAAATTGGTAGCTCAGATGCCTGCACACATCTCTTTATGTGTGTAGGTATGACTGAATGTATACATGCACATATGGGTGTATGTATGAATGCATGTATTGAGTCAGAAGAGTTTTTTTGTTTAGTTGAATCAGAATGCCTTTAGGTTTCTAGTTAGTCATTGCTTTACCAGCCCCCAATCCTCCAGCTCTCTTCTTCTGTTTCTCCTTACAAAGGTTAGCTGAATTGTTTAAGAATGAAATCAAATTTATTCATGGAAAAACAAAAAACTGAGATTAGTAGCACCAAGGTATTCTTTGGTTTGGATTTTCTAGTAATTTGATATAAACTGTATGGGCAATATTTTTTCCTTTGAAAATAGAATGAAATCATCATACATGTTTATACCCAGCAGTTCCAGTCAGAATTTACACCATGGCATCTCTCCATATGACCTCAGAATTTTTTGGGGTGGGAGGGAATTATTATTATTTTCTAGAAAGTCTACTTACTATAAAAAGAGCTTTGGTGAACTGAGGATAGGATAAAATTATTTTTATTTTATTTTTTAAAAGATTTTATTATTTTCGGAGAGAGGGGAAGGGAGAGAGGCAGAGAGAGAGAGAAACATCAATGTATGGTTGCCTTTCACCTGCCTCTAGCTACGGACCTGGCTGGAGACCTGGCTTGCAACCTGGTTATGTACCCTGGCTGTGAATCGAACCAGTGACCTTTGGGTTCGCAGGCCAATGCCTTATCCACTGTGTCACCGGCCAGGGCAGGATGGAATAATTTTTAATTTAGGTGGGAATGTTACCCTCTTTGGAAGTCTGTGTGGCTTAGCCTGCCTGATGCTGTCCACTCATTATCAGTTTGCGTAGACTCTACAGGTAACTATCAATGGGATAAACTCTCCGGATTCTATTAATTTGATGGCACTATCCCCACAGTTTCTCCTCATCCCTTATATATGCCAAGCATATGAGTTGCTGGGTTATGTGGTTTGGGTAAAAAATGGCAGAGCTTTGCCAATATTTATAAACTTAGGAATTACTCCTATTTGGTCCTCATATCCCCAAAAGTCAGAGCCATAAATCACTAAAACGTCTGGATGAAAACAAAAAACCTCAGCAAAAGTGTTAGATTAAAACATCTATTTTCACTGATTGCTTTTGACAGTTGCAGTCAAATGTATTTGGGTTGCTGAAGTTGTTGAATTTACATTAGTAATGGATCAACAAACTGCTTATTAGGAGGATTTCATTTTTTACATATACAAGCTTGAGCTACCTGGACAAGAAAATAAATCAACATCTCCAAGTCAAATGTGCTTCAGGAGAGTTAGATTGATTGTGAAATTCTGGGAATAGTTTATCCAATTTATTTTACTTGGTTTTATTTTTACTTTTACATAAGAGTATTAAATTTTATGTTCAATTAAAGTCTAAAAGATCTCTTTCAATATGTGCCAAGTAAAAACTCAATAAAATAAGAATAGCTTAATTGGCAACTTTTTATTTTTAGCAGCCCATCCAACTAATAGCCTCTTTTGTTTAAATGAACTATGGTACTACTACTTCATAGTTTTGTTAGGAGGGACTAAATAAGTTAATATATAATTGAGAACGGATGTAGCACTTAATAAATGTAAAAGAAATATAATTGGCCATGGAACCATAATATAATCTTTGAATAAAAATGCATTATTAATAATGACAAGGCCTTCAGATGATACAGCTAAACAGGTGCTATTTTGGCTATCAGGATGAAGCCATTCTTTTAGTTTTTTTAAATTTAATTTTATTGTTGTTGTATTATATCCATCCCATTTCTCCTCCCCTCCCTCCCCTTCCCCACCACCTACTTCCCCCCAAAGTCAATCTCACTAGTTGTCCATGTCCATGGTTCTTCCATGCTAGTTCCTAGACTAAACTGCTCCCCTTCTTTGCCTACTTCTCCCCCTTCCCTCCTCCCCATGCCCCCATTCCCTCTGCCCCCTGAAGGTTTATTCACTGTATTCATGTATCTGGTTCTGTTTTGCTTGTTTGTTAGTTTTGTTCATTAGTGTCCTGTAATGAGTGAGATCATATGGTATTTGTCTTTCACTGACTGGCTTATTTCACTAAGCATAATGCTTTCTAGTTCCATCCATGTTGTTGCAAAGGGTAGGAGTTCCTTCTTTCTTTCTGCTGTATAGTATTCCATTGTGTAAATGTACCAAAGTGTTTTGATCCATTCATCCACTGATGGGCATTCTTTCCTACTTACATGGAAGTCACATTTGAAGACACTGATGGAACTGTTCGCAATTTGGCATCATCACAGTTAAGCTTTAAACCTCGGCAAACACATTGCGTGGACACAGAGCCAGCCACTGAATGAGGAAGAGGAAGTAAGGCATGAGGACAGCGAGGGGCCAGGAAGAGAAGGGGAATGAAAAGAAAGAAAGAAAAAGCTATGAAGATTATTTAGTACAAAAGTATACCATCTTATCTAAGCAATTTAGGCAGTGCTTTCAATTAAGATTCCAAAAATTGCTTTTAGGTTATCATTAAAATGGCACCAAACATTAAGATATGAAAATATACAGATTTGAATAGCGCACTGCAATTCTCCATCTATTGCAAATGAATGAAGTAATTCACTCTTACTCACCTTGCGAGAGAAGCTATGTTTGAAGGCCATATGACAGCATGTGATGGGCTTTAATGTCTAGATTGAAACTGCTACTTAAGATAAAGCATTTACTGATAGCATAATGAAACCTTTAATGGAGAACTAAATCATTTTTAACTATCTTGAAAGGGGAGAACTGAACACTGAGTTATAGTCTTGGTAAATTTTTTTCTGAAATATTCAGGAGTTTTTCAAAGGATTTTTAAGTGATATTTTTTGGCTTTTGTATGGGTGTAAGAATGTCTAAAACTTTGACTATGGGAGTGAACTTGATTTTTTTTTTTACATAAAGCAACTCTATTCTTATGAATAGGTGTTGGAAAGAGGGAGAATGGGGTATATACCTTTGGCTATCATGTGGAGCTACAGTTACAGTCTTAAAGATGTGGTCCAATATTTCTATTGTCTATGAGGGACTTGCAATAATGCATATACATAGCTAAATGGTAACATGGGATTATTATTAGGCATACGAAAGATAGTCTGATTCCTGCCTCTCGGAGGAATAAACAATTACTGAGAGCCATTAGGAGTGCTTCCCTTTACATCTACATTGAAGCTCTGACCTGCAGAGCAGAGATGAAGACTCAAATATCTACAGAGAATAGGCAAAGCAGGTGTAGGCTGTGTCCAGAGCTCTCAGTAGAACAGCTTCTTCTAACTGTTGCCACATTAAGATAGGAACACGTATAACTCTAGTCAACCAACTTCCTCAAAGATGACAGAAATACAATGCTTTTATATGTATAATTACCCATTTTTAAAATAGTAATAGCTAACAACATTTTAGAAGATCATAGGACAAGCAAAACTTTCAATGGGACTTTTCTGCTTGTGGGATTTCAACTTTGACTTTTACCGTAAAGCATCCAGAGCTTAGAAACGTGTCTTAATGGCAAAGCAGAGATTCTTGTGACAGAGCTGGTGGAGGGCTGTTTGTGAGCACAGTTGGCTGAGCCTTTGAACCAGTCATGTCTCTCCTTTGCTCAGATAGGAGGTGACAGGTGCTCTTCCTCTCCTTCCAAAGGGCTCTGCGGACATCTTTATAAGACCATGAGAGATGAAGATAATAACTTAGGTTTTGTGTGTTTCTTTTCTTTTCTTTTTGTTTGTAAACAGACTTTCTGCTAAGAACGTTTAACCAGTTTTATAGTGGGAAGTAACAGTTTTGGTTATGGGCCTCTGAAAGCTGATTCTGCCTCTTTACATAAAAGCCATTCTAGTATGAGTGTGTATGTCATGGGGAAGGAATGGTGAGGGTTTGGCAGGGAGAAAAAGGTCCTGAGAGGGAGAGGAAGGAGGGCAGTGAGATTAGCCTTAATTTCTGTGTTTTTTCTATTTATAGAAGGTGAGTTAAAATAATCCAGACATGTTGATTACAGGGTTATCTATAACAGGGGGAAAAACCACCTAAGTATCCAACAACAAAAGAATGATTGAGCAAATTATGTCTCTTAAAAATATGTTATAGTGTATTTTAAAAACATATTATATGAACATAAAAACATATTATATGCCTATTATATGCATATAAACATATTACATGTTTATAGTAAAACTAGAACATATACTTTAAGATTCTGTTAAAATGCTAATTGAAAATATGATAAAAATGGTTTGCATAGGAAATTCCAACTATGTTAAGGTAAAAAAGGATGAGTCATGAGCAGGCTAGGTAATGAGATTATGGCTGAGTAAAGAATTCTTTTCTAATTTCTGTACTTCCCAAAACCCTCAAATTTAAATTTTATTAATATATTAGTGGTAGATATATTTTCCATGACTGTTCTTGAGAGGTGACATTATAAATGTGATGTACTCATATTCTTTCATTCAGTCAGAAATGATTATAGCCATCCTCAGTTTAATTTCCAATAAATCCTTATAATAATCTCATTCAGATATGGTGGTATAATAGGAACCTCAATTCAAGTGTCACTCCCAAATTTTATACTACACTTTCTGTCCCATTTTACATTGCTTTCAAGTTTCAAAAAGATATTTAATTATTACCATCTGTGCATAAGTTGTCTTTTTAAAAACTAGTTAAAATTATAGGTTTGTTCTTTACTAAATACTGATGAAAATTACCTCTGCATTTCTGATACATCATTTATTGTGTAGCTCCATTCCTGCTGCACAGTTATACATATGACAAATTTCTCTCAGAGTTCAGGATCAGGCAAAAATGTATTTCCCTTGCTTAATGATCTACTTTCCTCCCTTATGTTTGTTTTTACTTTACAAACCAGACTATGAAAGTTATGTAGTTAATTTCCACCCCCTCACCCTTTGACCCAATGACTACAAAACTCAGTATTAAGCTTTAGATGCAGCTACTGAACTTTTCCCAAGTGAAAATGTTCATAGTTTCTTTGCAATTTCATCATGGCATTTTGATCTTTTATATTATGTTAATGGTTTAAATCTTTTAAAAGCCATCATTGTATTGTGAACTGCCTAAAATCCTTGTGGAAATAAGGTGAGATATAAAAAAGATTCAATTAAAATTTAAGAAATGAAAAGTATATTCAATAAAACAAACAAAAAACCCCTTATGTCTTGAAATAACATAAAAGGCTTAATCTATTAATGTTTTTCATTATATTAGCAGTTACATTACATTGTTAACTTTTTTCTTTCCCCAGAGTTTTTAGCTTTTCAATGATCAAGTAATTTGGTCTTCATATTCTGGGAAACATGAGGCCTTGCAACCTGTGAGATTTATAGGAACAATGCGCAGCCTCTTAAATTGGAGATTGTTAGTAGTTTTAATGATCTCATTTGAGTAGTAAAGACAAAAATATTAAAGATAAAAACAAACGCTGTAATTTATAACTTGTGGTAGAACATAAGGGGAAAATTGTTGACTAAAAGGTTCCTCTACCCCAACCCCTGCTTTTTAACTAAGGTTTGAAAAGCTAGGACCAAAATTATTGTATAATCCCAAGGCACACATTTATTTTGCACAATTTATTAGAATATGCTAAATTAATTTTTTAAATTATTCACATAGATCTTACTGATTTAAAATTTTATAGACTCAATTCTCTAGGTTATACCCTCCCTTACCCCATCCAGTGTTTCTGTAAGTTCTTACTATACCACTAATCATAGAAGGTTATAATTAAAAATACTCTTTATTGTAGCTCTAAAGTACAGTTCAGAACTCAGGAGGTTTTTCACTTACAAGCGTTAAAATTCAAACAGGTTTAACACTCTTCTATTTTCAGTTTCCTTTGTATCAGAGGTTATAGTGACTGTAAAAAGGGGACATATAAAACGATAACCTTGACTGACAGGGCTTTTGTTTACAATACCTAGTGTGATTTATTACTTTTACACATAAGACTTGCATGTAAAATGGAGTTTGCAATAGAAAAACTATACCTTTTTTTTTTTTTAAATGTTGTATCCAACTTTTAAGACATGGTGTCTTCTTATAAATTCATGGGAAAAGAGTCTCAACTCCTCTGATTACTTACAGCAATTCGGTGTTTCTAACTCAAAGAGATACGAAAAAGCCGTTCTGTTGTAATTGATAAAATGTTTCTCAAATAGGAAAAGCCATCCATGGGTGTCTCCTAAAATAAAAATCAGAGAGCACAAAAGTTCAAGAAACCAGAAAATAGTCTGGTGTGTTGGGAAAAACAGATTCTCACTTTAAAATAAATGAGTGATTCTGTTGTCTGACAGCTGCAAGGGAGGAAAGGGGAGGTGAAGGCTGTCTGAAAGAAGAAGGGATGAGTCAAACAGCACATATGCATGACCCATAGACGCAGACCACAGTGTGGAGGGAAGGAGGGGTGGGGGCTGGGTGGGGGGAACAGAACTGAGTGATTCTCAAACTTAGTAAGATAAATGTTATCTGGGAGCATGTTTCAAACGTGAATTTTTGGCCTCACTTTTACAGATCCTGATTAAATATGTCTGAGATGGGTTTCCTAGTCCCCATTATTAACAGGTACTCTTTTTTAAAAAAATTTTATTGTTGTTGTATTACATCCATCCCCTTTTTGCTCCTCTCTGTCCCCCTCCCCACCCACCCATTCCCCCCAAAGTCAATCCCACCTGTTGTCCATGTCCATGGTTCCTTTATACTAGGTTCTTGTCTAAGCTGCTCCCCCTTCTTGCCTCTGCCTCCCCCCTCCCCCCAACCCCTTTCCCCCTGACCACTGAAGGCCTATTCCTTGTATTCATATACTTGGTTCTGTTTTGCTTTTAATAGGTACTCTTGGTGATTCTTTGGCAAGTAGCATCTGGAACTTACTTTTAAAAACAGTACTTTAGCCCTGGCTGGTAGTACAGTGGATAAGGTGCCAGCCTGCAAACCCAAAGGTTACTGGTTCGATTCCCTAGCCAGGGCACATAACCAGGTTGCAAGCCAGGTTTCCAGCCAGATCCGTCGCTGGAGGCAGGTGAAAGGCAACCATACACTGATGTCTCCCTCCCTCTCTGCCTCTCTCTTCCTTCCCCTCTCTCTAAAAATAATAAATAAAATCTTAAAAAACAAAAAACAAAAAAAAAGAAACAGTACTTTAGATGTACCGAAACCAAACACACTGTTCTTGGCATATTTATTATGATTTCGTGTGTGTGTGTGTGTGTATCCTCACCTGAGGACATTTTTTTCATTGCCTTTTTTTTTTTTTTTTAGAGAAAGAGGAAGGGAGAGAGAAACATCGATGCAAGATAGAAGCATCTATTGATTGCCTCTTGTATGTACCCAGACTGGGTATGAAACCTGTAACCTAGGTACGTGCCCCGACTGAGAATCAAACCCATAACCTTTTGGTTATGGGAGACGCCCAATCACTTGAGCCACACTGGCCAGGGCTATCTTCTTCAATGTTAAAGCTGATGTTGGAGATGTACTTACATGGACAGGTGGTCAAGATAGTTAAATTGAAAAATAAAGAAAACAACATGAATTGTTGAGAGAGAAAGGCATAGGGATGTTGAGTTAACAAAGAGCTAGATTATGAGGAATGTGGCCATTGCATTGTACAGCTGCAACAGACCCATAGTAGATACTACAGATGGACTTGCTCAGCCTCCATTCAACAACCCCTTCTGTGGTGTGTTCCTATAGAGTAAAAGCTTACAACAATTCACACCCCCTTCATAGCCAGGATTTAGGGTGTACGCACATGTATTTTTTTTTAATTTAAAAAAAAATTTAAATTTTATTGCACTCACATGTATTTTGGTTGACAGAAGAGAGGGAAGTCATTTTCCTGCAACTATAAAACAGACATCATGTGAAGAGACAGTTGTAGTGTTACAGGGTATCCTGTCAGCTTTGTGGGTGTCCAGAGGCAGCTGTATTGACAGGAGAGGCGGCAGGGTCAGCAGCCATCTCAGACTGTGGATTGCAGCGATGGTGGTGTACTCTGGGATTTGATGGCACAAATGGGGACCTTGTTGATTCCCACTTGTCTAGCCCTTCTGAAAATTTTGTAATTACTTAATGTGGGTTCTGTTTTATACAGTAAACCCTGACAGATACGGGGACTGACTGAATTATTTGGATTAAAATACAGTGTAAGTGTGCTTGGACATTAGTTAACTGGGGGAGCTGGAGTGGAATCTCATGAATGAGGGTGAAATGGTGCATTTTTTCTGAACCTATGAGTTTCAATGTAGTTTAGTTTGGTGGCCTCACTACAGGAATGTCGGTGACACTTTTCAGCTTTTTTCTGCTTCTCCCTTATGTGTTCTGGAGATAGAGTTAAGAGCCTTTCAAAGCATTCTGCTCTACTGGGCTCCAGAATTATCTACGTATTTGTCTCCCTGGCTGTGGTTTGCCTGAGTTGGTTGAGTTTTTGCCAACTTCTTACTTTTATTCTATTTTCATTTATTTTTAAATATTTTATTTATTATTTATAGAGAGAGGGGAAGGGAGAGAGGCAGAGAGGGAGAGAAACATCAATGTATGGTTGCCTTTCACCTGCCTCCAGCTACAGACCTGGCTGGAGACCTGGCTTGCAACATGATTATGTGCCTTGACTGGGAATCGAACCAGCGACCTTTGGGTTCGAAGGCTAGAGCCTATCCACTGTGCCACCAGCCAGGGTTCCAACTTCTTACTCTTAAAAAGCTTATTTCATGTCTTTAGATATTAAAAAATCTGTGAGATTTTGGTTTTCTTATTTCAATAGAGAAATTGAACGTTAGCACTTAGCACTGAGAGAACTAATATTTAGCAAGTGCTTACTATACTGTAATACTTTATTTATTATTTGCTCTATTTGGTCATTGTCATTTTCATCTACAGATGAAAAAACTGATCCAAAAAGGTATAAGTGATTCACTGAGACACAAAATTATTTAAAATGAAGAATTAAAACACTTATATTATTTTAACATTTTTCTAGGGCAAAGAAAATTAATCAGTTTATATTCTACATATAGAAGTCCAATGTTTGGGTGACGTCAGGTTTAAATATTTAATTATTACAGTTTGGTTTTAAATTTTATGTTGTTTGTTGCATTTCCATTATTGAGGCTCTTACATTAGAATTATGTGAATTATACAAAAATTTGGTTAAATAACAAACAAGTAGTTATTCACTGGGATTTAAGTTCATTATTATTGTTGTTGCCAATCATGAAGGTACTCCTAAAATTCAATTAAAAATAATTTAATTTGTGTATTAATGTTTACACTTTTATATATTGATAAATGTTATGTGAAAGAGAAATCACTTGGTGCTGGCTATGTTCAGGTATGTTGAGGCATTGATGATTAATGATTTTTGTGTGTGTCTACAGAGTAAGGGTGAAAAGTGGGCTTGCAGGCCTTTGCCAGGCAGGCTGATAAGTGCCTGAGGGACTTTGTGGGAGGAGGAGGTGCATACACATGTTCACGCCCACGTTCCTGACACACCCACCCAGACCTTGGAAAACAGCAGTGGAATCAGGTGAGGTGACAACATTCCTGAGCGCAGGACTATTTCTGTGGGTAGTGCTTCATTGCTGCTGCGGAGTTCGTGACATGAGGAGGTTGGGTGACTAGCACAAGAAGTTAATTTTCCTATCTATCTATCTATTTATCATCTATCAATCATCTATCTCATCCTCACCAAAGGACATGCTTATGATTTTAGGGAGAGGGGAAGGGCGGGAGAGAGGAGAGAAACATTGATGTGAGGCAGAATCATCCATCCTTCCTGCATCCCAGGCTGGGCTCCGACCAGGAATCCAACCCATGCGACCTTTGGTTTGCAGGACAGTCCCCAACCAACTGAGCCACCCTGGCCAGGACTCTCACTCTGTAGTTTGCTTGTTTTTACATTTAACTGAAATTTACAAGTACACTATTTAAAGTTGCTGCATTTTTTTTTTTTTTTTACTATTAATAGATACTGAAATGCCTAAAGTCATGGGCTTTGTGCTCTTTCTTAATCCTTTGTCTCCCACTATCAACTCTCTTGCCCTTTTTCTATTTGAAGGGGTTCACTGTGTGTGGCATTAGTTGATGCATTTCAGTCCCACAAATCCAAATAAGGTATTTGTTTATGTTGCTTTTCTTCTCTTTCTTAATCCTCCTCCTTTGTTCTCCTTTTGTCCCTCATCGCACCACCACTCCCCATAGTTGAAAAAAGAGGGAAAGAGAACAGAGGTGATGGCAGGAAGTGGGGAATTTTAGAAGCAGAAAAAAAAAAAACCTGGGTCAGACTCCTTATGCTTCCCCTTGTCACCACCTATGTTATATGCGAAGATCTCTTTTTAAACAGCAACATCTCAAACAAACAAGCTTTTTAGTAATTAGCGTTTCCCTTCCTCTCTGCCTTCCCAAAGCATTTTCTTCCTCTCGCAAGAAGGCAAAATCACAGAACACAGGACAGGTAGACGACATCACAAAGTTGTAAAATAAGCATTAAAAAAAAAAATAGCGTTTGGTATATGTGTGTCTATATTTTAAATCCCATATCCTTTATAGTTCAAGAATGTACTGGGCAATGAGCAGAATGGTGTTCACACTTTAGCAACAACCCTACTGAAATGGGATTCTTGTTTATTTATTTATTTTTGAGAAAATGTAGATTCGTATAAAGAGCACTGCACTGGGAGAATATTGTTAGGGGATCGCTTTCCAAAAGGCACTGGTAGTACTTAAAGTACAGCATTGTGAAAAATATATACACATTTACTAAACAAGATCTTTTTTAGCTAAAAATGAATGTAATGTTGCTGTGAATAAAAATTAATGGCATACATCAAAAAATATCTGGTCCTGCATGCTACATGAACTCAATAGATATATACTATAGTTTAATTAATTAATTAATTAATGAGTGAGCGATGAGGCTTTGTCCTCAAAGATACTTAGAGAAAACCCAGTTTCTCTTCTGCTACAACAAAATTTGGGAACCTAAGGTAGTTATCAAAAACACAGGTTTTCAGGCTCCCCTACTGGAGATTCTGATTTATTTGGTAAATATGGGGCCCTGAGCCTCTAGTTTTCCATAAGCACCCTAGCTGAGTCTTAGTCCAGGTTTTGGAAGAACAGCAGATCCACCCCAGCATTCTTCCCACATTGCAGTGGAGGACAGCTAGCATCAGCCACGGGAAAGTCCTGTCAACCAGAAGGAGCACATTTTTTCGCTTTAGCACAGCTGCTGATCAAGCATCAGGTAGTCCAAACCACTCCAGTAAGATTAACACAAGTGACCCCTAATTTAAGGGCACTTTGCTTATAGCTCTCTTACGACACTCACTGTAAGTGTTTTGACACTACGCTTATTTATACTTGCATTTTATTTCCTTATAAGAGCCTCGTTGAAAAATAACTTCCTTAACCTATGTATTTTTATGTATTTCAGAGACTACGAAGGTGCTTTTAATATAGTTCCAGCGTGGCTCGTACTGACTCTCATGAAGTGGATAAAGCAGGGGTGTCAAACTCATTTTCACCAGGGGCCCCATAAGCCTCTCGGTGGCCTTCAAAGGGCCAACTGTCATTTAGGACTGTTGTAAATGTAACCACTCCTGAACGGGATGGATAAAACAAGGTGGAGGGTGGATTCAGCCCACGGGCCTTGTGTTTGCCATTTGTGGTGTAAGGTATAGAAAACACAAAAACATTATTTACACCAAGTGTTGGTTACAATTTCATTTTATGAAAAGCAAAAGTAGGTTAGGCCCACCAGTTTGACTCCTGGACAATGCATCTCCCTCTCCCATGTTTTCAGGTTCGCCTCGCATCGTCCCAGGAAGGGGGGCGGGTTTTAAGGAATGAGGCCTGGATGGAAATGGTGGGAAAGTCTAAGTCTGCTGAGTGTGTTAATTTGCCGTGATGTTATATTAAGCTTTTCTCAAATCATTTCCCAGGGTTCTCCTGAAGAAGAGAGGTCTGCAGTAAAATATGTTTGAGAAATACTACATTTTATCTCCCCACGTGGAATTAGTAATGCATGTTAGTATGAGGAAGGGGCAACTCAGGCAATAAAGAAATATCTTGAATTTTGTTGAACCCTTTTCATGAGATTCCATTACAGGTTGGAAAGCATGTGCAACAACAGAGTGTCCAGATCAGTAATTTTCCAAGTGTTCACCCAGACCAGCAGCATTTCCGAAAGTAGCATTTGCCATGACCTTCAAAGGAAAACAAACTCTTGGGCTCCCCAGTAGGGGCACTGAATCAGAAACTCCGAAAACGGGGCTGGGCAACCTGTATTTTAACACGTTGTTGACTGACAATTTTATACCAAAGCCAATGCAAGTGCAAACAGCAGCAAACACCCATCTGTTTGTTAACAAGCCCTTCCATTGATGGGATGCTTGTTGAGGTGTGAAAACCATTGCCCTAGACCAATTAATCAGCTTTCCAGGTGTTCAGAACTGGGTGATCCATTTGTTTGCATTGGGAAGTGAGGTGTTTCAGCACTTTAACAGGTGTGATATTCACCTGCAGTGTTTGTTAAAATGCAGATTCCTGGACTCCACTCCTACCTACGAGATCAGTGGTTCTGAGGATGGGGCTTGGGGCTCAGGACTCAGCACCTATTGCCAGCCAGAGGGGTGGGGGGGGTGAGGAGGTCGGGGGTGGGGTGGGGCGTGGACCCCCCCTCCCCCCACGGCTGCAGCTTGCCCTCAGAATGAACTTCCCACAGGCTCCTACAGTTTGCAGCAGCCACTCCCAGGTTCCCTGACATGGATTAAAAAAAAATATTTTATTTATTATTTTTAGAGAGACAGAGAGGGAGAGAGACATCAATGTAGGGTAGCCTTTCACTTGCCTCCAGCTACAGACTTGGCTGGAGACCTGGCTTGCAACCTGGTTATGTGCCCTGGCTGGGAATCGAACCAGCGACCTTTGGGTTTGCAGGCTGGTGCCTTATCCACTGTGCCACCAGCCAGGGCCTGATATGGATTTTGAATAGTCCCAAATTGAGGGACTTGTGCCTCTGTCAGAAAGGAGGCCAGAGCAAGGAAGGGTGGGATGATGCTAAGTGGTCTCTTTTATTTAAATGAAGACACACAACCTATTGGTTACAAAGGACTCATACACATGCTTAGGAATGAATGCATGAACAGGAGATTAACCTACAAAGTTCAGATTTATGCAAAGCAGAACCTTTCTGAATCTAAGATATTTATGCTCAGCACCTATTTTTGAGACACAGGGGAACATCATTTTCTCAGAAAGAATAAACCTCCAGACACAACCCCCTGGGCAGAGCAATTCCTCAAAAGAGTTGTGTGAACTGTCCTAGAATCGGAATGACAGCAGCAGTTTGCTGGACAGAAAACATTCGCCTCTTTTTAGGCTCTTAGTACCTTTGGAGACAGCACTTTGAAGAAACTAAGGGGTGTGACATTATCCTGAGCTTACTTTGAAGAAGATTAAGGCCACTAAAGAAACAATATTTTGTGTCTCATCTAGCAGATAGTGTCCTGAGATGGAATATCTTTGTGGAGTTAACCCAAACATCATTTAAGCATTGGTGAACAAATGGGTAAACATATCTGAGGTTGAAACATGGCTTATATTTATAGAAAAGTCAAGAGTTCAGTTACTAAGATATTTCCAATGTTATCTGGAGAATAATAAATAGAAAACCAATCATTTTTCAATATATAACACATGGCTGTGCATTAACATGTTTAGTTATGACCCATGCCACTTTTCCTCCTATGTTTTTAACCTGAAAAAGGACAAATCACCAACTTAAATGGACTATTTTAGTGAGGATAGCTCAACTCTATATCAGAGTTCCTAGCATTGCCATCATTCTGGTAGCTGTATAAAAAGCCGTATTTAGGATATGAAGGAATATTTAGTGTTCCAGAATTTTAAATTCAGGGTCCAAAAAGAGTCCTTGAATACACTTAAAATATTCATATATATATATATATATATTTCACTATTTCACTATAAATGTTATTTATTTAATCTTCATAGCTTAGTAAGTGGCAAGTGAGGGTCAGGAAAATATTTTGGGGTATTAACAAAGTTTCTCTTTCCTTGAATTCCTTGCACTCTCTGTTGTTTTTCCTGTACTAGGCAGTTAAAGTTTTCCACTTTCATTGCTTTGGGGAATGGATGACACAGAAGTTTGCAGATAACAAAGGAGTCAAATTCTTAGCATGTGACTATCAAAGGCCTAGATTTGGGCATTGATGGTAGATTTGGAAAAACCAAAAAGGAAAAATATGTGCTTTGCTGTTTCCAAGCTGGACAGGAGGCAGGCATCAAAGAGGGAGAGTGGATGATCTTTCCCTTTCTTCTCCCTGGGCTGAATCCATTTACAGTCACATTCTAATGTCCTGGACAGACATTTAGCAAATACAACCTACTATACCACCAAACATGTATTAGGAGGAGTTTCTATTTCCCCTATCAAGTATAGACACTTTAACGTGCAAACAGAGTGACCAATGCATTCCTCCTGCTCCTGTAGACCAGGCTGCTAAAATGCAGAGCAGGTGAGGCACGATCCGAGAGGCTACAGAGGTGGGTACACAATCTGCCACTGGCCACCAGCAGGGGAATGAGGCTGCGGGTTTCTAATCTAACCAGGAATGAATGCTCTTTGTACAGCCAACTGTTTATCATGTAGAAGAAGGAATGCTAGCAAATTTTAACCTGGAAATGCAACAGCTTCCTTTTAAATACAAATTCAGGTATAATGAATAACTTCCACAGCATCTGAAAATTTGATGCTATATTATACCTTATTTTCACTACTCAGCACTCAAGTTAAAATGGGCGCACATGATTCCTGAACGAGAGCCCCCACCTTTTTGTAATCAGGTTCCTTTGGTATTTACTCAAATGTATTCCCCGAAATAGCTGAAAATTTTAACTGAAAAAGCGAAAGGTCCCTCATTTTTTGATTTGTCATTGTCTCACCAAACACTGCTCTAATGACTCTTTCAGGCTTCTTCTTGGCCACTACTCTGTATCTGCGACAGTTATTAGTTGAGATGACAAATCGATTGATGATACATGACAAAACATATGAATGTCATATGGGAATTATTTGTATAGCAAATGGTGTAACAGGGGAAAAATTGTACATTTCCATATTGAACTTTATCAGTAATGGTCAAAGTTATTATTAAAATGGTGCAACCAACTTTATATGTATACATATGTTAGATTTATATTGTCCACAAATTGTAGAAAAAAAGGGATTCCTGTGAATTCAACTGAAAAATTTAAAACTATTGCCTTTGCTTACATTGTGTTCATAAAAAATGTTCAGTGATTTGATATCTTATGCTTTTTGAAATGAACATTTTTTATATTCAGTAAAGTATTTTATTTATAGAGAATTTGTGGGCTTTCTAAAAAAACTAGAAAACTTAAAACTAAAAGCACTTGTTTAAGATACCTACGATAATACAAAAACAACAGTTTTTTTCTAACTATAATTATTATATGATAGTTCAATATATGGGGAGTCAATTTAATTTATTTGATGGTGTTTCATTTCTTAAGTGAGTTCCTTAAGTTTTATTACCATTATTTTCTTTGACTTATTTCTCCATTTTAATAATTATTATTGGTGTCAATGTTTAGCTAGCTTAAAAGAATAAGAGATAATTTTTTGAGGCTATGCTTTAAGATGTATTTTAAAAGATCTATTTAAAGAAAAAGTCCTATTTATTACAAAAGACTTTATTTGACAATAATCAGTTATAAATAATCACTCTAAAAGTAATTGTAGCTGTGGTTTTTAAAATTTATATGTTAAGCGATTGTATTTTATGTGATTGTAAATATACTTAATGCTGCTTATTCAAATAAGCCCAAGGTTTCCACAATCTAAAAAGAACCAACTTTCTGGCAATTTAATTAGCATTAAGCAGACTTTAAATATGGATGTCTTTTAAATGCACAGCCTGGGGAGTATAAATTACCCAAATAAAATAAAGGAGAAAACCTCACAATTGAAGAAAATTAAAGCCATAAGAAGCAAAAAGAAGTAGCTACATCTCACAATTTTTAATCACTAGAATCACTAGGATTCTCTACATACTGGTGACCTTCTTTCTGCCCTTCTTCCTGGGACGTTCCAACCTACTCCCGCATGGACAGCAGCAGCATGACAACTGGTTATCTCTGAGGATTTGGGCAGAGTTCAGTTTCTTCTGTACCTTCAGATGTGTATAACTAGCAGAGTGTCAGTTTTTCTTACAGAGCCTAAAGCATTTTAAATAATGGATGATAATTTATTTTGTAAGTTAAAATGCTTGCCTATCATATTGAAAATGTGCATCTAGTTTATTTCTGCCATTGGTACCATTTCCCATCCTGATTTTCTGCTCACTTGGGTTTAGGTCAGTGGTTCTCAGAATCCATTGTGCATCAGGATGACATGAAGAGCTTTTGGAAACATTGCTGAGTCACCAGCAGAGTTTCTGTTTCCATAGGTCTGGGGTGGGGGCCTGAGAATCTTCATTTCTGCCTGTCAGTTTTGTCATCAAGTCTGGGACCTGGGCTAATACAACCACGTGACTCAGCTCCAGCCCTCCTGCAGGCAAAGCTGGGCTTGCTCTTGTGGTAGACACATGCTATCCAGGAGTGTGGAAGTCTGCTGGCCCACAGAACTGCTGGTTAAATAAGTGGTTCCTACTTCTTAACTCACTGAGTTTGTTACACAGCTATAGCTGACTCAAACACCAGCTATGAGTTATGGAGCACTGCTTATATGTCAGATACTCTGTTAAGCATCTTAAATACATTAGATCTTGCTGAACCCTTGTAACAACCCATGAAGACAAATACTCTTAGTACCATTTTACATAAAGAAAACAGCCACTTTCATCATCCTTATAGGCAGAATTTGTGCTCAGGCCTTCAAAGCCTGATCACTACCCTACAATGCCATGTTGCCTCCATGGGACTTTGCTGGCTGGTGAATCCTGAGAAATTGGTTGAACTTTAAGGGTTATTACTACTTTACAGATTGTTACTTTTGTTACTTGGTCTCTTTAAATTTAATGGGAGAAACAACTTGGGAGGTGAATTTGCTGTTCCTACCAGGTTCCCATTCCTGCTTTCTGCCACCATTTCAGTTGCAAGAGATTAGGGGTGGGGTGTGGGGGCTGATCTCAGGTCATGCCCCATCTCTGAACTGCTAGCAGGCTGAGGTGAAGTGGATGGCAGGGAGCAGAACTCTTTTATCTTAGTGAATTTTTTTTTTTTTGTGTGTGTGTGTGTGTGTGTGTGTACCATTCAGTTATTTTAACAAGATGATGAATGCATACAAGGTCTGTCCCGAAAGTATTATTGGCTCAATACTTTCGGGACAGACCTCATACATATATTTTAAAGGAAGAACACATATGTACACATATGTACACTCATTTAAATCAAAGGTAATTACTTGCAGCTCAGGCTCAGCACTTTAGTTGCTCGCTCTTAAGTTTCTGACACCATCTAGAGACAGTGTTCCAAGAAGTTTAATTTCTTCAAGGTGGTGCCTTAAAAAGTCTGTAATACTTGAGGGGGTGATAACAGCAAGGGGTCTTCAGTGTAAGTTGTTTATGCAGTACTTAGAATGGTCTCACATGTCTTTGTCTTCCAAAAATAGGACTTCATTTTCGCATGAGTGAGAAATCTTTAAATGCACATGATTAACCAAAGCTCATGTTTTTCTCTGGGTTAGATGCAAGTTCTTTTATAAATTTGTGTTTTGGGGGCTTTAAACATCCGAAAAAACCCTAACCAACAGCCTACTTTTCCCCAAATATGCTAATTGGCCGGAAGTTTTCTAGGGGCAGAAATATGGTTGTTAGTTAAATAATAGGTAAGCTAGGACTTCGTGTCTTTGTTTCTTTTTTAAGAGGGTCTATTTTTCCTTCATAACTGCAGTAAGCAAACGATAAGAAAGAGCAATACTAGAAACACCTAGATGGCATCTGCTATATGCATGCTCTCAACCAATCCTTTCCATTTATTCTTCCCAACTTCTCTTAGTGTAGGTGTCCTTGTTGAACCCTTTTACTGCAGGAGGGAGCCGGGGCAAGGAGAGGGTAAGAAACATTCTCAAGTACACACAATTGGTTACTGTCGTATTTGGGTTCAAACCAGGCAGTCTGGGTCTAGAGCCCATATTCTCAATTTTGATACCATTTTGCCTCTGTGACGTTCACCGGGCAGGCTGGCACATTAAAAAATTGACTCTGACCCTGGCTGGTGTGCCTCAGTTGGTTGGGCAAGCCAAGGGTTGCAGGTTCAATTTCCGGTGGGGCACATGCCTAGGTTTTGGGTTCGGTCCCTGGTTGGGGTGTGTATGAAAGGCAACCAATGGATGTTTCTCTCTCACATTGATGTTTCTCTCTCCCTCTTTCTCCCTCCCATCTCCTCCCTCTAAAATCAATGAACATGTCTTCGGGTGAGGAAATAAATAGTTTACTATGTACACAATCCCTCCTTTTATGAAATATTGGCCATAATGCTAATGCGTAGAAAAGAGTGGCTATTTGAAACTAACGAAATAAACGTAAGGTTCCCCTAGTGACATATAGTTGGTATCTCAGTGCAGCTGCCCCTTCCCCCACCTGTATTTGTCTCCCCCGCGATTTCGCCACTCACCGCAGTCGTGCTCGTCCGCGCGGTTCCCGCAGTCGTCCACGCCGTTGCAGTGCAGGCGCTGCGGCAGGCACTTGCTCAGGTTCCCGCAGGGGAAATAGCCCAGGGGGCACTTGGCTTCCTGTCCGCTCCCATGCAAAACTGTGAAGAACAGGGAGAAATGGTTCACAGAAAGGCGTTGCAAAAGGCGGGCCCTGATGTTGTAGGAGCATTTGGTCTCTCATCCTGGCACGTACCCGCCCCTGCAGCTGGTTCCCAAGACCCTCCACTCCGATGAAATGCTCTTTGCTTCCTCCTCCGAAGATGCCAGGATTCTCCTCTCTTGCTCTTTTCGTGCGCTGTTTCCTACCTGGAATGCCCTTCCCATCCCTCTTTTTCTATGCAAAGCCTACCTATAGTTTACAGTCTTGCTCCATCCCCCTCTTTCTTTCAAAATTGTTTTAACCGATCATTGCAAAAATCAGGACTCGATTGCATTCTTACCGTGAGCTCAGAATCAAGGCTGGCCTCATGCTAGAGGAGGAGGAAGAAATAGAGGATACGGGAGGCACATGCAACGTGCTCATGCACACAATGGCTGTTTGCTAAGTGTGAAGCCTTGTGCCTCTGGCGTTGAGTGGAACAAAAGGAGCAGTCCTGCTCTTTTCTGATTGGCGACTTTCACTTAGCAGCATGTACATAATGGTCCCCCGTTTCCTTCATGGCTTAGTGCCTCATTTGTTTTTACTGTGGAATAATATTCCATTGTCTGAATATACCATAGTTTGTTTATTTACTTACTGAAGGACATCTTGGTTGTGTTCAAGTTTTGGCAATGATGAATAAAACTGCTGTACACATCCCTGTGCAGGGTTTTCACGTGGACATAAATTAACTGTGCCATTTTAAAAGCTTTATATAATTTCAAAAGTCATTGTAGACTGCAGTGTTGATGATCAAATATATTTTACACATCCTTTCTGAGGTTTTGATATTTCTCAGGGGTGAATAAATGCCTTACTTAAGATTACATATGTTTTGTGGCTTCCTACCAACCAAGAAAACTTAGTCCAGCTCTATATTTTTGTAGTTATTAAGAAAGTAATAGCATTTTTCCAAATATAAACTTATATTAAAATATTGGCTATGCTATGGTAAGCCATACATACCTTAGTCCAGCCATTTCTCAATTCTGATAGGCTACTCTTCACTGAGAATCTCTGTTTAGATGGTTCTATGTAGTTTGGCTATAAATAGCGAGGGTTCAGGCCCTGGTTGGTGGCACAGTGGATAAGGCACTGGCTTGTGAAACCAAAGGTCACTGGCTTGAATCCCAGCCAGAGCACATAATCAGGTTGCAAGCCAGGTCTCCAGCCAGGTCTGTGCTGGAGGCAGGTGAAAGGCAACCACATATTGATGTCTCTCTCCTTCTCTGACTCTCACCATACCCCTCTCTCTGAAAATAATAAACAAAATCTTTAAAAAAAGGATGAGGGTTCAGTGATTTCTTGATGTGAAGCTTATTGGAGGAAGCAATACTTTTTAATCTCTGAGTAAATTCCTTGTGTGTGTGTGTGTATGTGTGTGTGTATTTGTATATGTAAACACAAACACCAAGCATTAAGTAAAAGGATGAAGATAGCAGCAGGAAGAAAATGGCTTCATTTGAATCACTTTTTGCTTATTTTTAAACAAAACTTATTTAATCCTAAAGGTGATAGCAAGCTCTTTTCAGATGAGTGAATAGATGAGATAGAGAAGTTTAAGAAAATAGGATTTAGTGCAAATATTGCTAGTATTATATATCACAAAGAAATTATGTAGCTGAGAAGTAGATGTACATGTAAATATAGTTTTTGAAAGGCTTTTGAGCACAATAAATGAAATATTAAATATATATGAATATGTTTATGCACTGGGAATCAAAAAGGCACTGAGATCAGGAAATTAATACTTCATTTTAAAATTTTTATTTATTATTTTTAGAGAGAGGGGAAGGGAGGAGGCAGAGAGGGAGAGAAACATCAATGTATGGTTGCCTTTTACCTGCCTCCAGCTATGGACCTGGCTGGAGACCTAGCCTGCAACTTCGTTATGTGCCCTGGCTGGAAATCGAACCAGCGACCTTTGGTTCACAGGCTGGTGCTTTATCCACTTTGCCACCAGCCAGGACCTAGGAAATTAATACTTTAAATGAACAAACAATCCAATTAAAAAATGGGCAGAGTACCTAAATAGACACTTCTTCAAAGAGGACATACAGATGGTCAATAGACATATGAAAAAAATGCTCAATGTCACTGATCATCAGAGAAGCATATATTAAAATCACAACGAGATATCACCTCACACCTGTCAGAATGTCTGTCATCAATAGATCAACAAATAACAACTACCGATGAAGATGTGGAGAAAAGGGAAGCCTTGTTTAGTGTTGGTGCAGAACCATGCAGCCACTATTGCAAATAGTATGGAGGTTTCTCAAAAAATGAAAAATGACCCAGCAATCCCACTCTTGGGCATTTATTTGAAGAAACCCAGAACACTAGTTTGAAAGAATATAGTTTGAAAGAATTATGTTCATTGCAGCATTATTTACAATAGGTAAGATATGTTAGCAACCCAAGTGCTCATCAACAGACGAATAGAAGGGGGAAAAAAGTTGGGATAGATATATGCAATGGAATATTAGTTGGCCATGAAAAAGAATGAAATCTCACCATTGGTGACAGCATGGATGGACCTAGAGGGTATTATGCTAAGTCAGTCAGAGAAAGAAAAATACTATATTATTTCACTTATATTATCTAAAGAACAACAAACAAATAAACAATACTGAAACAGGCTCATAGATACAAAGAACAGATTGATAGTTGGCAGAGCAGAGGGGTGGGGGTGGTGCTGGGTGAAAAAGGTGGAAGGGTGAGGAAGGAAAAAATGGTAGTTACGTAATTACAGTTAATGATGGTGACAACATGACAGTGATTGAGGTATTGGGCTCTATTATGGTAGAAGTTAATGTTGATAGGAATGCCGCTTGCTTTTAATAGCACTTGAAATTAAATTGTTGTAATTACATTTTTAAACTGAATATTCTCATCTGATACAAATATTACTCATAATTTAAGAAATGTACTACTTAATTAAAAAAAAAGAGCCCTAACTGAAAAATTACCCCAGTTCATAAGAACCCAAATAACTATTAGTCATATTTGAAGCAACTTGGAAAAAATGCTTTATAAGTTTAATAGCAACAGCAGAAACATTTTTTGATGAAGTACTTAAATCTCTTCCTTCTGAAAATCCTTTGAGATAAAGTGGATGGAAAAACAGAGGAACAGTCACGTATACTGATTGCCAAGTGAGACATAAGTATTGAGTGATTATCAGTGACTTTCTTTTTCCTTCCAGGGAATGAGTTATTGTCATTCTCTTATTACTAAAAAAATAAGTGTATGTGCTTTGTATGTGGGAGGGTCTCTGTGAACTGCAGTACACAGAGAAGGGGAAAACGGTCTAGATTTTGGGCAGTTATTGTAGTTTTATCTTTGACTTAATATAGCTACCAATGTAACTTGAGGACCAAGGCCAGAGAGCAAGTACAGTGAAATTTTTAAATAATGTGGTTTTGAGGAAACTGCCCCTGTTTCCATTATATTAAGGTGATCATGCTATGGTTGGTATCATTTTGGGGGCAGATGTGATTTGACCTGGGTTACCTCCAAATCTTGAATCTATCTCTGAGAAATAAAATCTAAAGTGTTTCAGTAAACATTTCTTAGAAGCCAAGTTCCCAGTGATGTATCATTACTGAAATAAAACTTAGCTTTTATTGTTGACAGGTCTTGACAGAAATGCACAAACACTTACAATTATGCCCAGGGAACTCATGAAAACACCCACTCAGTGAAATGATAAACCTTATTCTGTAACAATGCTTAAGGCTAAAATAGAAAATTTCCACATGATTGCTCTGAAATCACTGTAGCCACTGAATTAAAAGGCAGTTCTCACTTAAACTTAAAATAAAGTAGGTGAATATATTTAATTAAAATGTTTATAACTATGACTTGTGTAAGTGCTAAGGGTTTCATTGGATTCTATAACTTATTTCCAGTGTTTTTACTATCTATGGATACATTCCTATTTTCATGGATAATTGCTCACATCATCAAAAGTATAGAGGTATTTTACAAAACTATTTTGTTAGGAAGAAATGAGAATGAACCAAACAGGAAAAACAAAGACAAACTTTCCCTACATTTTAAAAAGGTATAATTTCTATTTTAAATATCAATAACTATTTCAGATATCAGAAACAAAAAAAATATCAGTTGTAACAGAGGATTGTTAAATCATATGGTATAATTACAGTACTATATATTTATATATAGTTTAAAAATGTGAAATGTGAGGTTGATGTATGTCTATACAGGTTAGCCTTATTTATATAAAATAAAGGAATATACAATATTTGTATTTAACAAGGAATAGGCCTGCAGTGGTCAGGGGGAAAGGGGTTGGGGGGAGGGGGGAGGCAGAGGCAAAGAAGGGGAGCAGCTTAGACAAGAACCTAGTATACAGGAACTATGGACATGGACAACAGGTGGGATTGACTTAGGGGGAAAGGGTGGGTGGGGAGGGGGACAGAGGGGAGCAAAAAAGGGATGGATGTAATACAACAACAATAAAATTAAAAAACAAAAAAACAAAAAATATTTGTATTTATAAAGTTCTGATATATTAATAAGAAACTGTTAACAGCAGTCTTCTTTGGGAAGTGGAATGAATCATGTCAAGGGAAAGGAGAGATACTACTCTGCAGTTTATATCCTTAAGAAAATTTGGCCTTTAAAAAAAGGTATGTATATATGTAATAAAAAATAATCTGAAGCTATTTATAGATATTCAAATGTGTGAAAATTTGATTTCTTAGGTATAGATATAAAAAACCCTATTTTCTTGGTTAATTTTCCTTTGACCTTTTGAAACAAGGTAGGCTGAGGTCAATGGCTCTCAGTCAGGGTGATTTGGCAATTCAAGGGATATTTGGTAGAATCTGGACCCCTTTTATTGTCACAACTTGGGGGATGCTATTGGGATCTAGTCGGTAGAGTTCAGGGATGTTGCTAAACATCTCACAATGCAAAGGACAGTTCCTCAAAACAAAGATTTATTTGTCCTAAAGTGTCAACAGTGCCAAGGATGAGAGAGCTAGGATTGGTAGAGAATCAAAGAGAGAACATTCCATTCCGGCAGACTGCTAGAATACATGGGTTAGCTTGGGGAACAGGCAATTACTGACTTCAGTGGCTGTTTATCATCTAGTGGGGACTTTCAAATGGATTTAAAAAGGTTTTACAAGTAGATAGACATTGCCGGAGGGACCAGTACAGCTGCTGATTCTCTCAAAATGTTGTGATTGTTGTTTTTGACAAGTCATTTGGGAAAAAGCTTATGGTTTGTAATGTCCACTAATGCCAGGGAGGGTATTTTTGTTATTTATAAGAAATAATTTCTTAGCTATAAGGATTATTAAACAATATTTGGGTTACTAAAACAATCTCTGGAGGTTTCAAAAAATTGGGTAGAAAATGTAAGTATATTTTGCCAAAAGGAATCAGAAAGAGATTATTTTCAGGATAGAGCTAGCTCCCTGAATCTATGAATAACATAAGATATTTAAAATAAGCTATCACTTAAAGGAACACTGTAGACATTTAAGTTTGACATTTTGAGATGTATGTACTCTGTTTACACAATAAAAGGTTGAGAAAATTCAATCATCTATATCTCAATGAAGTTGAAAAAAAAAAAAAAAGAAATTTAATTGTCCTGACAAAATCTGGATACTCAATATCTCTTCATAATATTGCTTTAGTCATTTCTCATTTTCAATCTTCTATTATGTTCTTTCTCATAACTTATAGCATTAGCTCCAGATAAATCAGATCCCGTGTGTACCCAGAATCATGCCTTTCTCATTGTTTTAATCCAGTGTGACAAGAACTGACCCAGAACAGGACTGTTTGCTGCCTCCAGATGTGCCTTGCCCATTTCTGCCTCCTACCAATTAAATGGCAGTGGGTGAAAATGAAGTACGAAACTATGCTCTGGGGAGGGAAAAGGGGTCACAAACCACAATGGACTATCTCCACCTCCAGAACATAGTGTAGCCACAGCAGAACATAAAAGGAGACATGGTGTGTGTAAGGACAGAGACGAAGGGCTGTTCCTTGACTCTATTTTATGAAGCCCTGGGCTGAAATGGAGGAACAACCAGATACTTCCCAGGCTTCCCAGAAGGGGCTGAGTATGGCTCAGAATGAAGTCTCAGGAATGGGAGGAGAAAGATGCAGCTGACCTCCATATGCAGCAGCAGGGGAGTGTCAGGGAGTTTCAGGTACAACAGGGACACAGGATCTGGCACTAGCTATGGATGGTGTGGTTTCCTGTGTGAACCACCCAGCAGCAGCCACAAAGAACCAAAAGCAGATGTCCCTCCCACCAAAGCCCAGATGGCACAAAAACCATGGTTCAGCTTGGAGGTTTCTTGAAGAGGATACATAAGAGGTAAAGGGAGAGACCCTAACTGGCAAAATGTTAACCCAAAAGATACTGAAGGTAAAAAAGTAGGAAGAAGACAGAAGCGAATGGATTATGGGAAGTAGATTAAGTTTTCGGCTATATGGAGAAATAGGGGTTCAAGTTTTAAAGCATTTTTGAAATAATGTTTTAAAATAATATTTTATTGATTATGTTATTACAGTTGTCTTGGTTTTTACCCATTTGCTATCCTCACACACCACCCCAACTTCCTGAGGCAATCCCCCCAGCATTGTTGATATCCATGGGCCATGAATACAAGTTCTTTGGCTATTCCATTTCCTATACTGTACATCCCCATGGCTATTCTGTAACTACTGATTTGTATGTGTTAATCCCCTCACCTCTTCATCCATTCTCCCCATCCCCTTTCCATCTGGCAACCATCAAAATGTTCTCAGTATCCATGATTCTGTCTCTATTCTTCTTGTTTGCTTAGTTTGTGATTTTTAGATTCAATTGTTGATAGATAAATATTTATTGTCATTTTATTTTTCCTAGCTTTCTTCTTTTTCTTGAATAAGTCCCTTTAAAATTTCATATAATAATGGTTTGATGATTATGCACTCCTTTAGTTTTTCTTATTTGGGAAGCTCTTTATTTTGCCCTTGGATTCTAAATGATATGTTTACTGGGTAGAGCAATCTTGGCTATAGGTCTCTGCTTTTCATGCCTTTGAATATTTCTTGCCAGTCCCTTATAGCCTGCAAAGTTTCTTTTGAGAAATCAGCTGACATTCTTATGGGAAGTTCTTTTCTCTTGCTGCTTTTAAGAGTCTCTTTATCTCTAACCTTTGGCATTTTAATTCTGATATGTTTTGGTGTGGGCCTCTTTGCATCCATCTTATTTGGGACCCTCTGTTCTTCTTGGACTTGCATGTCTATTTCCTTCACCAAATCAGAAAAGTTTTCTTTCACTATTTTTTTCAAATATATTTCTCATTTCTTGTTCTTTCTCTTCTCCTTCTGGCGCCCCCAAGATGTGAATGTTGGGCTGCTTATACTACCCTCATTTTTAAAAATTCTTTTTCTTATTGTTTTGATTGGTTGTTCTTTTGGTTCCTTATGTCCCAAATCATAGATTTGACTCTTGACTTCATCCATTCTACTGTTGTTTCCCTGTAAATTGTTCTTTATTTCAGTTACTCTATTCTTTGTTTCTGACTGGATCTGTTGTTTTGCTGTTGGGATCCTCACTAAGTTCATTGAGCATCCTTATAACCAGTGTTTTAAACTCTGCATCTGATAGGTTGCTTATGTCTATTTCATTTAGGTCTTTTTCTGGAGTTTTGATTGGTTCTTTCATTTGGGCCATGTTTTTTTGTCTCCTCATTTTGGCAGCCTCCTTGTGTTTGTTTCTATGTATCAGGTGGAGCTGCTTTGACTCCATGTCTTGGTAGTGTGGCCTAATGTAGTAGATGTCCTGTAGGGTCCAGTGGCATAGCCTCCTCTATCTCCCAAGCTGGGTACTCAAGGTTTCTTCCACCAACTCAATCCTCACTAGTTTTTGCAGCCTGAAGTTCTAGTGGCTTATCTCTCTGGCACTGGAACCCTGGGTTGGGGGCCTGGTATAGAGCTGGGACTTCTCACTCCTGTCATATCCTTCCTCAATTTTTATCCACCACACGTGGGTAAGAGACCAGCATGTTCTGCATCTGCATCTGCATCTGCATCTCCTACCAGTCTGGATGGATGTGTTTTCTTTAATTCCATATTTGTCAGACTTCTGTTCAACTCTGTTTCTGATGATTCTGAGTGATGGTTGTTATATATTTCAGTTCTAATTTTTGATGTGGTTGTGGGAGGAGGTGAGCTATGTCTGCCTATGCCACCATCTTGACCAGAAGTCCAATGCAACCCTGAAGTTTATTTCAATTACAGAGAAATAAAGCAAGTTCCATGATTTTGCCCCTACATTCCTAAAAGGTTTTTAGTATTTCTTTTGTACTTGTATCTAAATTATATATTTTCAATATGAGTAGTTATAGCCACATTTTAAAAGGCACATTCTATTGTGGGTGTGTATTTTTAAAAACAGATTTAAAGTCAAGCATTGTGGTGCTCCAAATATATTTTAAATGGGTTCTTTCTGTGACAGATCACTGAAATGAATTCCATCCTTTCCAATCAAAGACTACTAAACTGCTCCCATGCAAGTCCTTTGCAGGAAGGTAACTGACACTGTAAGGGAAGTGTGCAGGATTAGCTTATCCAACATCTCTGGAGACAGCTGGTTGGTTTATTCTACATGCTCAGTGATGGCCTATATCTGGGTATCACTCAGTAAATATTTATTGAGTGAATAAGTAGGTCTTTAAACAGAGTAGTTGAGATTTATGGATCTGCTTTTTTGATGTGCAGCATTTAAAACTTCTCCCTTTTAGACTTACCTTTGTGGCAAACCACAACCTCAGTTACATCTAACTTTCTCTTGGACCTGTACTTACCTGGCTAAACTTGGCAGGAGAAAAGCACAAGATCCATTTCAAACCCAGGACTCAAACCTGAGGGGGTCCTTAATGCTGACCAGCAGCTGTTTCCTCTTTCATTGTTCCTTTGTCCATTTTCTCCTCTTCCTTATATTCTCTCAGTCTCCTAGAAGGTTATTTTATTTCTTCTCCTCTCAAACCCCAGTACCCCCTCTTCTGTATTCCTACCTCAGTGATTAACCTAAGGCCATCGGAGGAGCCCCACAGATCTCACGTGGCATCTCCCAGGGACCACGCTCATGTGCTCTGCCTCCTTGCCCTTGTCCTGGAAGAGCTGTGTTGGCTCCTGTTTAATGTCAATCCTCAGCTGAGTTCCTAGGTTGCATTGCCTATCTCCTACTCAGGACACATGCCAATGATTCTCCTTTCTCTTTTAGCATCATTGACTTTTACTTCTTCCTGGATCATTCCCAACAGCCTAAAAACATGTTGTTATATCACCCTTCTTAAAAATAAGACAATACAAAAGGAAAACCATCACTTCTCATACCAGTTACATCACCATTTCTCTTTTTCTTTCTCTCTCTCTCTTAGCAAAACTTGTCAGAATTGTCTATACTAATGTCTCTGACTCAGTTTTGTGTTTAGCTTTACTTCTAAAGTTTTGGAAATTTATTGAATATAATATCAATAATCCCAGCCCTGGCTGGTGGCACAGTGGATAAGGAGCTGGCCTGCGAACCCAAAGGTCACTGGTTCGATTCCCAGCCAGGGCACATAACCAGGTTGTAAGCCAGGTCTCCAACCAGATCTGTAGCTGGAAGCAGGTGAAAGGCAACCATACATTGATGTTTCTCTCTTGCTCTGCCTCTCTCCTATCCCTTATCTCTGGAAATAATAATAAATAAAATCTTTTAAAAAAAATCTCTGAATCTGGGTTATCATGTTGATGATGCCTTTAGGGACTTTTGAGGCAATTTGTCAATTTTTTAGTTTTTCTTCATAATTCTTCACCAGCTGTCACTCCAGTTATCATTAGGTCATCTGCCTCTGTAGCCTCAATAATCTAATTACCATTTCTAATTCATTGCTGCATCTGCTGTAGCTAAAAATGCAGATACTCAGACATGTTAGATGGCTGTGTAAAGATGAGCAAATAAGCTATGAAGGAGGACCTGTCTGGGTTTTTGGGAACCTGAGTTTTGAGGTTGGAGGGTAAGTGATATTCAGTTGGATGTGATGTTATAAATATTGCTCAGGGCTTTGTATTCTGCCACAATAAACATTTACTAAGCACTTATTTAATTCATGCATATATTTCTCGACACAGAGTAGTAGCAATTTCTATTTTTTCCTATTTACACATTTCTAAAATATATCTCAAACTATGACAAAATTCTTGACTCTCCAACCATCACATTTTATTCCTGCTCACTGATGTGATAGCCGACAGTTTTATTGATTACTCTCATAGTGAAGTAAGACATAAAGATCCAAAATCAAGGGCAGTTGCATTTCTTCTGCCCTTCCATTCAGCCTCTCATTTCCCTCCTTACTGTCTCAACAGTGATTCCAATCTGTATTGTCTCATGTCTGGATATCAAATTTTTAATGGCAGCCTTTTGATTAGACTTTAGACTTATAGTAAAACCATCCTCAACTGACCACAACCTACATTTTTAAACCTAAGAGTCCATTACATTGACCTTTTACTCCAATCAATTTATTTTTTTCCTTCAGGTTTTTGGCATTTACTATATTTAGGCACTAGGCTAAGCACTTCACATGCCTTATTTCATTTCACCTTCATAACCTCATTAAATAATTATTAATATTATCATGATTTTATAGTTAGAAGATGTAAGTTGCGTGGGGATCACAGAACTAGTTAAGTGGCAGAACTGAGATTCAGACTCAGGTTTGTCTGATATTAGCACACGTGTTCTTTTTTTTTTTTTAATTTTTTAAAAAAGATTTTATATATTTTTAGAAAGAGGGGAAGGGAGAGAGGCAGAGAGGGAGAGAGACATCAATGTATGGTTGCTTTTCACTTGCCTCCAGACCTGACTGGAGGCCTGGCTTGCAACCTTGTTATGTGCCCTGACTGGGGAATCGAACCTGCAACCTTTGGGTTCACAGGCCGGCACCTTATACACTGTGCTACCAGCTAGGGCCAGAACATGTGTTCTTAACCATGATGCCTTACATGTTGGCCAATTTATGAGTCCCTGAAAAATCATTTGTACTTTTGCTTTCCCCTTTTTGGCTTATGATAGTGTCCCTACATATCTTCTTTTTCACCTAAGTATTCATCTTTATAATCAAGCTCAATTCTACCTTTGAACTGACTTCCTCTTCTGTCCTGGGTAGTCTGTCCTTTTGAAAATTTTGAGTGCAAGGATGCTACTTCACTGGACACTTCATGTTTGTGTTTCCCTGAGAGTTCCAAGATATTTCTTCACAAGGTCAAAGATAAACATGATGCATCTAAATAGACATTTTCCTATTGTTTTTTGATAGATGTATTGGAGGCGGAAGCTTTAAAAATTCAGTCTCATAGTTCATATGGAGCTTTGACTTCTAATGAAGACAATAAAACCATTGTCTTGATTTCCAATGAAGACAATGAAACCAATACCCTAGCTTCTCCTTCCTTCATATTGAGAAAGTAAATTTTAAAAATTAAAAAGGGGAAGATAATAATTCTTTCATTAGTTTCCTCTTTAAAGAAGTAAGTTTCCAGAAATAAACAACTGAACAGAACAACATCAAGTTCATGGGGAACTTGATATTTAAATGCCCAAGGTATGGGCGAGAGGGACCTAACAGAATAGAATGAAAACATTGGTACTATGTATTTTGAGTGGCAGATACTATAATACTAATTCAGTAGAGTTGTGTTCTATTCTATTCTTAGGTATGCCTCTAAGTTGATGGGCAAATTTAGGCCAAGTCACTTCATCTTCCTGGATTTCAGGTTTCTTCACATGTCCAAGAAGGAGATAGTACCAGTTATTGTAATATTATTTGATTCTAGTTGGAAGATGAAGTGTTAACAAAAATGTTTGAAAGTTTGTTTTTAAGGGGAGATACAGGGAGAAAATATCTATGAAGAAAATTTAAGAAGAAATACAGAATGGAATTGATAAGTAGGAAATGAATAGATCTAAATAGTGACTGGAAAGAGTGAGTGAAACTCTTAGTTGACTACCCATTGTCCATGTGCCCCTGTACCTTGACAGTGGGGACCCCATTTTGTCTGTGGTGACAATGGGCTCAGTACCAGGAGGTGAAGTGCATGACCTCAACATTAATGGTATTCTTGTTTCCCACCTGCCCTGCTGCCTTGGCAGTTAGGCTTGGTAGGATCAAATTCTGACCAATGAGATGTAAGGAGTAGAAGTCTTTTTGTAAGAATTTCTGGAAAATCTATTGTTCTCCCCATAAAAGGAGAGAGATGAAGCTTCATGCCACTTTTCCCTTTCTTCCTGCTTTGAACTAGGAGAGAAGTGTTTCATGTAATCACCAATGCACAAAGGATGGTAGAGTGGAAAGACAGAAAGAGCCTAGGACCCTCATGGCATGGTTGAACTGCTGCTCCAAGGACAGCAGGCATTTACTCTGGACTGTTTTATGTGAGAACAGTAAGTTCTTGTTTGTTTAGTCCACTCTATTTGTGTAGGTCTTTCTCTCTGTTGCCTCTAGAATGCATTTTTGATATAGAAGGGATTGATTAAATAGCAATAGAGACTCTACACTGAAGGGGATGTATGAGAACTATGAGTGTATGTAGGTGAAAGGATGGTGAAAATGATTGCCAACGGGTTGAGAAAAGGTGTGGGTTTAGACTTAATGCTTCATAAATGACTGAAAGTTGACAGATAAATGTGATGTCTTTGAAGACTGGCTGAGAACAATGAAAAGAGTGAGTGAGATGTGAAAACTGGAGGTTCCATGAGTCCTAATATTGAAGAAAAATTAACGCAAAGGTCAAGATCATCCTCCAAAATAACATGTAGCTGGTATATTTTTGTGACACCATTTTTAAGTCTTGTGTTCAGAAAAGCTATACTTTGATATTTATGAAAAAGAATACTCTTTGACCAGATAAATTCAAATTGAGAAATGTTCTACAGAACAAGTGGCCCACATTCTTCAAAACTCACGTCACTGCCTTCAGACGAAAGGAGACTACATAGCTGTGGCTGTTGAATGCAAAGTATGATCCAGGATTGGAGCCTAGATTAGAAAAAAAATTTTTTCAATAAAGGTTATAATAGGAAAAATCGATGAAATAAGAATATGGACTTCATATTATTAGTCTTTTTTTTATCAATGATAAATTTCCTGAATTTAATAATTATATGGGGGCTTACAGAATGTAATTCTTAGGATGTATTATTAGGCTGTAATGTAATTCTTAGGCTGAAGTATTTAGGAATGAAGGATCATAATGTTTGCAACTTCCACTTAAATCATTCAGAAAGAAAAAGATGTATGTATGTTTGCATGTTGAGTGATAGAAAACAAATGTGGGACAATGTTAACAATGGGTGTCTCTAGGTAAAAGATTTATAGGTCTTTATAGTACTGCTTTGGTAATGTTTTGGCAGGTTTAAAATATTTTCAAAGTAAATTTTTTAACTTGGTAAATATTTTAATGTTTTTCACTTGTAGCTGTCGACCTGGATGGCTGGATTATTCCTCTCCCAAGGTCAAGGCTGGCTATTCCTCATTACATAGGTCTCAGCCTACATACCTTTTCCTTAGACAGTTTGGGGTCACTCTACCCAAAATCCTTCCACATTCCTAGCTACTATATCATTACACCATTCTTTTTATCTCTTCTTCACAACACTTATTTTACTATCTGAGCCACTTTACTTATTAGTTTGTATTTTTGTTATTTGACTGTTATTTTGTTATTTGTTGCCACACAGGCGAGGGATCTTTCTTGTTTTGTCTACCATTGATTTTTGACACTTGTGTTGGTGCTACACATATTTTAGGAACTAAAAAAATTAGTTGAATCAAAGGAGAATGAATAATTGTATATATATTTGAAACATGTAGAAAAATATTTTTATATGGTGGTGCTGTGAAGTTCTCTTTAATGGCTAGGTAGGGCATGTGGCCCTTCTCCTCAGACTATTGTTTCAGGCAATTAGGGCCCAATTTCTGTAAATATCAACCCAAGGCATCTCAACTCTCATCTCAGCTTAGTCAGCCACCAAATATTTGTTTCCTCAATGGACATGAGCCCCTTACCATCTTCATAGTGACTCTAGGTCAACAGCTCTTTGTCTATGGAACAAAGTTAGACTAAGGATGCTTGGTTGTTGGTTTTTGTTGTTTGTTTGTTTGTTTTAGGACAAGGAGAGGAAAGGATAAAAGGAGGAGAAAAGTAAAGGGGAAAAAAGACTAAAAGAGATATATTTGAAATTAAAACTTGTTCTTCAGAAAACCTGCTGGTGGAATAATATTGTATTACCACAGTTGTCATAAGTTATCAAATGATGGTAAAAGTCCTAAAGTGAGGTTGGATTTCAGTTGTAGATAGAATATACATCTGTATTAAACAAGTGAATGAAAATATGTTTTCCTAGATTAGCCTAGTTTCTATAAATGGATTTGCAATGGATTTATTTTTGGGGAGGAGGGGACAATAAACAAAACTTTATGCATTTCATGTGCTTGGAATTCTTTCAGCCTACCAGGTTAACACCTTTTAGTATATACAATATTGCAACTTCAGAATGTATGTGATTTTTTGACTGTGTTATTTTTAAAGAGCTAATATAGCTTCCAAATGTGTATTTAATTTGTATCAGCAAATTTACCCAGTGGGAGGATATGACTTAGTCCAGCTGAAAGTTAATCACTTTTCATTTCATAAATGTATTAAAACTAGTTTTTAGTTTTCTGTGCCTTGCAGTTAGAACACTTTTAATCATATTAGGAGTATTAGCCTTGGATTTTTACATAATGAATATAGTATTTGCAAAAATAACCCATTTTTAGTCACATATCTCTTTTAATTTAATACTAAAGTTAATAATTAAGTGAAAGAATGATATTATATATTATTATTTTAAATAAATTTTGGGCAATCTATTTCTCTAGGTAGCATGATTCTATCATTTTTAAAAAAGATTTTATTATTTTTAGAGAGAATGGCAGGGAGGAGGCAGAGGGAGAGAGAAACATTGATGTATGGTTGCCTTTTACCTGCCTCCAGCTATGGACCTGGCTGGAGACCTGGCTTGCAATCTGGTTATGTGCCCTGACTGGGAATTGATGATTCTATAATTTTTAGAGAGAGTAAGGATGTACTGAGGGTTGAAGGTATCCCTGATGCATTTTCAATGATGGGCCTTAAACTTTCAGCACCATTTATTTCCTCCTATTCTTATTGTGTGCTTTATAAAGAAAAATTCAAGAAATAATGAATGAACATTTGTGTATAAAACTTATCATGAAGAGTGATAATGGTTAAAATGTAGATGTATTAAAACATAGGGAATAAAATTATATTTCTATAGCTATTAGGCCTTGGCCTTATGAAAACAATATTTTAAACGACTTAAGTGCTGTTTTCCACTGTTGGGAAGTTATAGTTCCTGAGTAGAATCTCTTAAATTTATTGGCTGATATTTTTTAGTAATAGTTTTGTGTTTCAAAGTTAATTCTTGATTAAAGAATGCAGATTGAACTTTTGGATAGTCAGTACCTTCCATTTGGTTCAAATGACTGTGTATAAACAGTTCATCTACCTATGGTCCATTACTATATGTACCTTTATTAACAATGTTTTCTCATGTTTTATCAACTGTCCTATTTGTAAATTAGAATACAAAGCTCTAGGCAGTTAAAGAAAACACAGAAAAAATAACACAAGAGAAATAGAAGGTATGGTAAATACAGGCAGAGCATAGATCAAACAACTCTTTTGAGACTAAGAAGCAGAGGCAATAGTTGGGTGTTTGTGGAGTGCAATGCTAAAAAATCCAGTCTTACATATTCAGGGTATTAAGCAAAAACTTTGTATCATATTCCACATGTATATTTTATATTTTATGGGTACTGTGAGGGAAAAAATATATTAGAAATGCATTACAGTCCTAGAAAAAAACAATGTAAAAACCATCAGCTCACTTGACTTGGTCTTAGCCTCTACCAGTCTAGTGACTTGTAATGGCCACACCTCCTTTAGGGACTGTTTTTAGTTTCTCACATTCAAGTCTGGTTTTGGTAAGTTGCCAGAGTTACTTTCTAAAGAATGCTTCTCTTAATATCATTCCAAGCAAAACCTCCATTCCAATTACATTCTAGTCTGAAGTACATTCCTGAGTGTGGCTAATAGAGGCATCATGTTTAGTTCCAATGATTTTCTCTAACTTTATCTCCAATTATTTGCTTCAGTCCTACTCCCTGAAGTAACTGCTCAGCATTTCCTTAACCTGACAAGCCCTTTCAGTCTCTGTAGCTTTGCCCACACTCGACCTGTTTCCACCATACTTTCTCTTTCCCTGGGCAGCAGTAAGTGGCAGATCTGAATTCAGTTCAACCAGTTTTGGTTCATTTGCTCATCTGTGAATGAATATAAGAATACTTGCCCTATAAAATGGGAGATAAGATACATAATTATGCATCATGATTTGATGTTTGTATAATGAATGGAAAGAAGTCAGATCTGAGTGTTAGATCAACCTGAGTTCTTAAATGATTTAGATGTATTTTTTAAAAAAGTGTCTCATTTTTAAGCCAAGCTACTTTGAATTAGCAAAATTAAATCTGTTATGTTATGTATGAGTCATGAGCTCTGAGTTGTCATAGAAACATAAAATTTCATTACTGTACATCTGAAATTTGTTTCCTAAAATAATAAAAAAAAAACCCCTTTTACTGTATACTATATCTGGTTTTGATTTACTTACTTTGACAATGGGACAAAAATATTAAAGTGTGTGTTTGTGTACGCATCTGTGTGTTTGTGTGTGTAATAGTTTATAGCATTTCCCTCCACCCTCACATTTCATGACAGAGAATGCTGGCATTGCGTTTTTAACGTTCTTCTCTGAATTCCTCTCCCACTCTGTTTTCTGATGAAATAAAAAAGAAAAAGATGAAAACTGAGGTGAATTCTCCTGACAAAATCAATCAGAACAGAAAACAAGCTTTGTGTCTAGGAAGACCATGCCATAGGGGGGTGTGTGGGGTGAGAAGTGCACCAGGACTGAGGTCTGAACTTGGGGAAACGGGGCAGGTAGGGTAACCACCACACAGCCTCAGATCAAAGACAGAGGAACCTTGTGTGTGAAAAGTGTCAAGTGCTCTTGGGGATTAGAGAATGACAGAGAAGAGGAGAAGGCATAAAAAGTTAAGACTTTCCATGTGTAGATTATTTATACTGGATTATTCCTTAAATATTTTCAGAGGCATGAGTAGTTTCTAAAGGAGTTTCTTTAAGCATGAACCCATTCTGGGCCTGGATCACTTATAATGGCTTTCTAAGATTTACCTAACATTACCACCAACACTATATGCCTTGCTTGTCACTTACCCTGCCTTTATGTTGTGGGTCCCTGACAAGCTCACTGAATTCTTCTTTTATCTCGGAAGGCTTGCTCCCTGTTCCCAGACGCTATTTTTATTCAACACTATTCAGTACAATTCTTTCTTTGATTCCTCCATAACACACTGCCTTGTGAAGTTCCATTCTTCTTGGTCAGTACCACATTCATTCTTCCTTCTTTGTTTACCTATTGAGGCATTCATTATAATTCTACCATGGGCGAAATGTTGAGGGGATATAATAATGATAAAAATGTTTGGCTTTAACCTATCTGTTCACATTTCCACTTAATAATTATAGCCAGTGCTTACTCATATCTATCTGTTTAGATTGGGAAAACCTAAAGAGAAGGGAATAAATCTACTTATTTTTTTTTGTGCAGCTCCTTTTAGGTAATGACTATAATGGACCATAATGATTATATTGAACCCATCATATGAGGTCTGTCCCAAAAGTATTGGCCGTGCAAACAGTTTTAATTATATTGACATTGGCTTGATACTTTTGGGGCAGACCTCATGCATACTTGTGTTGAAACTTAAAAAAAAAGATGTGTAAGTGTCAGCAGCAACTACAAAAAGATGTGTGTGTATGTGTGTGTGCATGCGTGTGTGTGTTTTTCATTAAACTGGATTTGATGGACGATTGATTTGCCACATTATCTCAGGTCAACACTGAGGGTTAATGCTCAGTTGCTGATAAAAGTTATTGAATTTCAACAAACAAACATAATCCTTCTTTTCAGGGAGCAGAACTTGAGCTAGGAGCTAAAAGATCAGGAGTAAGGACCACAATTTAGAGAGCAGAAATATAAAACTAAATTTAACTTGCCCAAACCAGCCACCTTTCTTGATCTTAACACAAAAAAGGTTAAGTGGAGCTTAAGAGAACCTAACAGGAAGCTTGACTGATTTGCATCTTCTTGTCTAAATTTGAAATGTGTCAGCAAGTAGAAACATTTATAAACCATGAAGGAGTTTTGCGGTTTCCAACAAAGCAGGCACAATTAAGAATGTAAAAATGACAAACCTTTTGGACCATTGAAAATGAGTCCAAGATCTCTAGCCTGCTCTGGGAAGAACCTATTAAAATATCAAATGGCTGGGATGAGGAAAGGAATATGAGAGAAGAGGATGAAAATAAAGATAAGAACGAGAGGTTTTGGGAGTGAACATAATGGTAGCCAGAGTTGTATTCTATCTCAGAAGCCAGCACTTGATGCCTCTGGGAGCTTAATCAATTATTTTCATTAACTTAAACTTGCAGTAATGGGGCCTGGGAAGAGCTTCCAAAAATGCTCTATGGGGTAGCTTATCTGATTTCTCTCAGTAGATAAATCCTTCAAAATTTATCACTTCATGTTCATTGCATGTCTTAACCTGCAACATTGCAATTTCAAATCTGTAAAGGAAGATTTAAATGGTCACACTACAGACATGTGCAGGGTCATAATTTCCTTCTTCTGTGAGGATTTGATGTTGGCACCATCTTACTAAATACTCCAAAAATCAGCCCAAAGGTCCATGCATCCGGGTAACCACACAATGGATGGGTATGTGCAATCTGCATATAGCATGCTTGGTAGGCAACTATATTCTCTATAAAAGTCATAATTTATGAGGAAGTGAATATGAGGGACACGAGGTAGATAGAGTAGGAGTTCTGGTTGCAAGTTTTGGGACCAGGAGAGCAGAGTTGCTCTTCGTGTGGTGTAATGTGTCAGGTGATATGGTGAGACTAAGAAACAAGGGAGAATAAGTCCTGGGGAGAAAGAGAAACTGATTGGTTAGAATTGGAAATCAATACCTGGGCCATTGGAGGTCAGGGATGGATATTTTCCTCGAAAAGGAGAGGAGGTTTCAGGTGGCACTAAACCATTCATACGTGGGAGAGAGGAAAAGGAGGGAAACTAAGCACGTAGTAGGATTAAAACCGGGAGGAGGTAGGACAGTGGCCAGGGAGACTCTATCATTTTTACATATTGACTTCATTTCAACCCCTGGGACAGAAATGCAAGGACAGTCTCATCTCAGGTGATAAACAGGAAATCCGGCTGGCATGGTAATGAATAGTTTACTAATAGTGTGGGTTTTATTCACTATCGAACATGAACTGTTAAAATCTTAGGGTAGCTTTGCCCAGAGGCAAAGGTACCTTGTGTTGCTTCTCTAAGTGTCCTGTCCAACCCCATGAAGTTGGAAAACATGTCAATCCATCTCAGGAAATTCTGTGTGCGCAGAGATGGGGAAGGGGATCAAATATAGAGCGAACAGTCTCACTGGGCCTCGTCTCTCTGGCACCAGCCTCAGCACAGGCAGAGAGACAGACAGGAGACATGCTATTCTTTTTGAAGGGGAGGAATGGTTTATAGGTGAGATTAAGTACCTAGACATTGGGCACCCAAGGTATTTTGGGGGGTACCTAGAGAAAAGAAACCCTGCCTTGAAACTAGAAGCAGAGAGAGTTCCTGACAGTCTACCAGTTACTCCTGAAAAATTGGCAAAGTTGATTCCACTGTAGCTTCATGGCTTACGATGAAAAAGGCTGTATCTTTAAAGACAGTTTAGCTGTCTGGACAATGGCCAGGGAGCATGGGCCTGAGAGGGAAGGGGAAGGGAGAAATCTAGAACATCCCCTGGGTCTTCATCTACTTTGTGAGGTTTAAAAGCCTTTCTCATCCAGGGTCCCCTGGGTCTGACTGTCAGCAAAGACTTGGGGAGTCCTTGGACTGATGTGTCCTTCATCGTGAGAATGAGTTAAAATGATCAGACAAAAAGAGATTTTACTAGTTTGGTGTGTTGACAAAGTCTTAATCTTTGAGGCTGGGATTTTGGTAGATAATCCATTTATTTTTCCAAATCAGCCTAAGTCTTTTGTATACCCAGGTGACGTTTTACCTTTCTGATATTTCCTGTCTTTCTTATCCTACTTATGAAATGTGGAGACCCACTTTTAAAGTGAGTAAAAGATAATGGAGCTGAAAACCAAAAGGAAGACAGATAATACCACCTCAGGTTCTTATGTAAAAATGATGGCACTGCACTCTATAAACTTTAAGTGTCCTTTGAACTCAAAAAAAGTCTAATTTTATGAAACAAGTTTAAAAAGTACTTGCTAGAAAAATGTCAGTGCCAGGACTCAAGGCAAACACCACATGGTCTTGTTAAATATCCCCTTGGAATCTGAAAGTGAAGACCTTACCACCTGGGTGAATCCTGGGCATAATACTAAAGTGGACCAAGTTTATATTTGAGCTCCTTCCTTTTCGTGTTTGCTCACTTGCTGCTTTCCCATCCAAGGTATTCAGTGAAATACCTTGTTTTTGCTTAATAAAGCAATTGATGGTAGGGAGTTAAGATATAACTCTTCCTAGCCATCGTTTTCTAACTTTTAACTTTATAGTAATTCTAGACTCCTAAAAAGTTGCAAAAATAGTACAGAGAGGTTCCATATACCCTTCACCCAACTTCTCCTAATGGTAAAATCTTACATAACCATAGTACATTTCAAAACTAGGAAATTAACATTGGCTTACTATATATAGCCTACTAGACTATACAGAGAAGTTTTAAAAATTTCTCACCCACGTATATATTTATTGATTTGAGAGTGGAGGGGGGGAGAGAGAGAGAGAAAGAGAGAGAGAGAGAGAGAGAGAGAGAGAGAGAGAGAGAGAGAGAAAGAGAGAGAGAGAGAGAAATATCAATCAGCTATCTTTGCCCGTCCCCCCAACTGGGGATTAAACCTGCAACCTAGGTATGTGCCCTGACTGGGGATTGAGCTCACAAACTTTTGGTGTATAGGATGATGCTACAAAAAACTGAGCCACCTGGCCAGGGCAAGGGATTTTTTATGAATGAAAAATTCTCAAGGTTAAAAGGAAACCTTTTCTGAACCTTATCATTGCCTGTTTGTATGTACTTGTCTCACTGCTTGGTAATCCTAGATTGACTTTCTGTCTTCTCTGCTCTACTTCTTTCAAGAAGGAACCAGGCCATAGTCACCCTTTAGTCCTATTGTTTTTCAGAGAAACTGGCATTCAATAAATATTTTTGGTTAAAAGAACAACTAATAATTGCTTAAGTTTAGAATGTGATTTATGTTTTCAAAGACCTTTTATACACATTATTTCTGCTGAATATTTTCAGGGTCTAGGGCAAAAAGGATGGGCTTTGAAAGCATTCAAATCTTGACATTTATTAGCTTGAGTCTTAAGATACTGAATGTACTTGGACTTGCTTTCTTCCTGTGCTTAATTGTGTCTATATAATAGAGTTGTTTTGAAGCTTCGAGGAGGTAATTTACGTAATTTTTAACAGCAAATATAGGAGGTCTGGGAGGTAGATAGGGTAAAATATTTTCTTGCTGTTCTACAAAATAAGGCTCGGAGTGGATAGTCATTGTCCAAAACCCTAGAGCTAATATACGGTAGTGCTGCAAAGGACCTTAAGTCAGTTGCCTTTCATGACAACTGTTTCCAGGCAACAGAAAAGTGAATTGACAAACAAACAACCAATGACAACCACCACCACCATGAGATCACAGAGTTAAGACTCTATTCTCAGGTCCCTGTTGACTTCTTTTGCTATATGTTTAAGAAAACCTCTCTTAGGTGGGCTTGGGTGATAAGATAAACTAAAAGTTGAGTCACAAGTATAGTTTTAATTTTGGGGTCCCAGTCAAATGATTCTCCATGCCCCCACACAGCTGACACCAATATAGCCAGGAATCTTGCTTGCCAAACTTGGAGTCATCTGTGTTGGCACTTATTCTTTGTGGAAGGTGTAGAAGGATGAGCACTTGGAGCTCTTAAGTATTCACATTGCATTATGAACACATTTTACTTATTTATTTATTTTAAAGATTTTATTTAGTTATTTTTAGAGAGAGGGAAAGAAAGGGAGAAAGGGAGGGAGAGAAACAGCAATAAGTTGCTTCTCTCACCCATCACCTCTTGTAAAGGCCCCAACTGGGAACTGAACCCCCAATTCAGACATGTGCCCAGACTGGGAATCGAACCGACCACCTTTCATTTTGAGGGACACTATCCAACTAATTGGGCCACACCTGTCAGGGCATTATAAAAATATTTTAAGTCAAAAGTACTTAAATTTAAAATGTTGGAAGGTTTTGATATTATCAGCAGCATCGTTATTAACGATTTCTATTTCTGATCATAAAAATAATTTTTATTAACAAAAGGGAGCATGTAAGCAAGGAACTTTTGTATTAACCTGAAATGAATGAATGGTAGCACGTTAGCCAAAGTTGCTTCTTAACCTTCCTTGAGCATATTTTATATACATAACCTTGAGCTTCTTATGCTAGTGTGCCTACTTTGGAAGTATTCCTTTTGTTTATGTGATCTATGTGTTTTATTGAAATGGAATAGGAGATGGCAGAATATGTAGTTAGTTTATGAGAATGTTGGTGGCAAATCTCAAAAACTCTAATACCTTAAACATTTGGCTTATAATTAGAAACATTCGATTTCTGGTGGGGGTTTGCAATTTGATCCTTCTTCTCTCAGTTTAAAAATGGGAATGCCTGAGATCAATATTAGAGATGGAGAAAGCCAGGAAATAGAATGTTTTTCCAGAATTCTGAGTAATGTTTTTCTTTTGATGCTCCTACTTTTGACCATTAAAGTGAGATGTTCTAGAGGTCAGGAGGAGAGAGAGAGAGACAGGAAAAAAAAATCCCTTTGGTGTAGCACATGCTGTCAGAATTGGGAGAGTTTAGATTGAAATTTACCCTAAGCCATTCCTCAGTTCCTTCATGTAAATAAACTTTTAAGAGATAGGGGAATAGAAACATGCTTATGAATTTAAAATTTGTTAAAGGTTAATCATTCCCAACATCATAAGGTATTAAAGGTGCCCAGAAAGCTTTCTTCCTTGATTCATTTTGACTTTACTCTCATCTGTTACCCAAGAAAAAAAAAACATTTTCTTTCTAATGACGTAATATAATTTAACTAGACTTTAATGCAGAATGACTCTTTCCCTTAATTAAAAACTGTTCTGAAAAATAATCTATGTCACATGCAGAGAAAGCTAAAGTTGTCATTATACCAAAGGGAAAAATGTCCATTGGAGCTCCTTGCATGTCCGAGTTTTCCATTGTTTTGTGCTTTTCCTTATTTTTCTTTTAAGGAACAGTGAGAAAAATTGTAAATTAAAAAAGGAGTTTTAAGATTGTATATCCCCTCTGCAAAGGCAAACCTATGATATCAAGTCACAAAGAACTAGCACAAGAAGGATTACAACTACACAAAATATGTAAAGACTTCCCAGGATATTTCAAGAGGCATGTTCCTTAACTCAATATTTTTAAAGATTACTCCTCTTAAAATATTATAAAATTACTTACAAAATAATTGTTAATATCACTTAATAACAAATTGGTTATTAGGGTTATATAGCATCTTGCCTAACTACTGACTCTGACAATATTTTCCAGTCTTGAATAGAAATACCAGAAATGTATTAGGAAGAATAATTATGAAGTGAGATTGCAACTTTGTCAGAAAGAGCATTCTTATCTTAAAAGCATAAACCTAAGTCATAAACATTTGTACTTTGATCATTTCATAAAATACTAAGGTATATGAAATTAAATACTGAGCATACTTACAATATTTTCCGAAAATCAAGATATAGAAGAAGATAAGACAAGAAGTCATCTCTTTCTCTCTGAGCAACTGATTAAGAAAAGTGAACACAATTTAATCTTGGTTTCTGGGTCGCATACAGCTCACGGTGGTTGTGTGCTATTTCTGTCTGCAATTGTAGTAGCTATAAAACAGTCCTCTCCCCTTTCTCTCTCATTTCTTCTCCCTTGCTTTTCATTCTCTCTTCTTTTCTCTTTGCCTTTCTCTCTCGCTCTCAGAATCTCTTCTTCCCACCCCCTTTCTCTAAAAGTCTTAATATCCTTCTTACACACACCCCCACACACCCTCACGAACACAGACAAAGCTGAGCAGGGAGGAAAAGTTTGACAGCAAATACAGGCTCTTCTTGACTCTAAACATCTTGTTTCCATGTCCCACGATGTTTACAAATGAGGGTGTGTTTGAACACTGACAAATGTCGGAACTAATCAAAGTCACGCTACTGGAATAAAATTGAGATAGAGATATATATTATTAACAAAAAATATATTTTCCTCTATGACCTGAGACTAGAAAAAGAACAACGATAAAAGAAACAGGGCAAAATACCTTTGTGAAATTAACTATAAGGCAAGAATTAAAGTGTAACTACATCAGTCTTTTATGGTCTGTCTGAATTAGGCATTTGAATGATTAAGCTATTGTTCTAATAAAATACAAAGGAATAAAAAACAAATCTTGAATTTCCTTGAGCTCATGAATTTTACCATATTGGAGACCTGTCATTGGTTGAGAAGGAAAGCCTTCCTGGGTTTGAATTGTAGTCTGCTACTCTGGAGTTGTGTAGTTTCCTTTTGACTGAGCTCAGCTTTCCAAAGGGAAACATCTACCCAGCCAGGTAGCTGTGACCATCAACGTAGCTCATACTGAATGTCTGACATAAGTCCAGTGTATAACAGGTGATTATTAAATGCCACCCATTCTATGATGATGATTTTTATTATTTGTATGAGCAGGTAAAAGAGCATGCAAATGCAAAGAGCATTTGCATGAAATGCATTTTCTTTTCACCAGAGTATATCATTCTTTTGTTGGCGAGGTTAATGTCTCCTAACCATTGTATATATAGAACATGTTCTTAAATCATTGAATTTGACATAAGAAGCCTAAATGGTGGCTGAAAGATTATATTAACACTGCATTTCTTGTCCCTTTTTTACTCCCTGTGGAAGTAATTAATAGCATGAAAAGGGAAATAATATAGAGGAATCTGCACAAGTCTTGTTCACTTATCAGTAGCTTCATTTAATGAAGACGCTGTTCTTTTGGCAGGCATGTTTATGATTAGCTGAATTTGAATGCTCATTTGATGTTTATGTTTTGCATTCATTAAATGTTTATTATTTATAATAATATTGGAAGTGTTTTGAGTGGTTAGTTACTTTTTATTTGTTTTAGAAATAGGGTTTCCTGGAAGGATACCATGGGCCATGTTAAGGACAGTATCTGATTCTTAAAAAGCTTCTCAACAGCAAAAGTGAAAAACTTGCTTTGGGGATTATATGGCATAAAGTAAGCTCTTGATACAGTTTGCTAATTAACACTAATTTTGTTAGATTTGAACATTTGACCTGAGCTGATATCACAGAGATATACAATTAGTGGGCAAGTAGACAGGAAGTGATCTTTAACAATATATGTATACATGCAATGTATTTTTTATTGATTTAATCTTTATTGTATTTTTTCCATTACCATTTAGTCCCTTTATACCCCAGCATAGCCACACTGTTTTCCATGTCCATGAGTCCTTTTTCTTTTATGCTCAATCCCTCTACTTTCTCACCACCTCTGCCCCCAGCTGTCATCCTGCTCTCCATCTAAGAGTCTGTACCTATTTTCCTTGTTAGTTCAATTTGTTCAGTAGATTCCACATACAAGTGAAAGCATATGGCACTTGTCTTTCACTGACTGGCTTATTTCACTTAGTAGTGTTTTCCAGGTCCATCCATACTGTTGCAAAGGGTAGGTAGGGTTTTCTTCTTTTTCACGGGCAAGTAGTAAATGTCCCACAGTTGTTTTATCCATTCATCTACTGCTTCCTATAGCTTGGTTATTGTAAATAATGCTGCAATGAACATAGGGGTGTGTATGTTCTTTCAAATTAGTGGTTTGGGTTCCCTTGGATATATTCCCAGAAATGGGATTATTACTGGGTCAAAAAACAGATTCATTTTTAACTTTTCCATACTGCTTTCCACAGGGGTTGCAGTCTGCATTCCCACAAAGAGTGCAAAAGGCCTCCTCTTTCTCCTTGCCAGCACTTGTTCATTGATTTATTAATACTAGTCCTTCTGACAGGTGTGAGGTGATATCTCATTGTGGTTTTAATTAGCATTTCCCTGATGTTGAGTGAAGTTGAGCACTTTTTCATATGTCTATTGGCCATCTGTCTGTCCTCTCTGGGGCAGTGTCTATTCAGGTCCTTTGCCCATTTTTTAAATTGGGTTATTTGTTTTTTGGTGTTGAGTCTTGTAAGTTCTTTGTAAATTTTGGATGTTGACCCCTTATCAAATGTCTCAGCAGATACATTCTCCCATTTTGTGGGATGTCTTTTTATTTTGTTGATGATTTCCTTTGCTGTGCAAAAACATTTTACTTTGATGTACTTCCATTTGTTTATTTTTCCTTTTGCCTGGGGAGAGATATTTGACAGAATATTGCTATAAGCAATGTCCGAGATTTTGCTGCTCATGTTTTCTTTTGGTATTTTTATGGTTTCGGGTCTAACATTTACATCTTTGATCAATTTTGAATTTATTCTTGTGTATGGTGTTAAGAAGGTGGTCCTCTTCCCTGAAATTTGAATCAAAGTGTTTTCTCATTTTCTCATTTCTGCCATTGAAGACATTTATTAAAGAATTTTAAAAACAAACAGATGGTACATGTTCCTAGTTGTTTCTTTCTGCCCATATTGTTCAATTATGAACTTGCACTCTGGGCCTGATAGAATCTCTGATGTCATTAACTCTGTTTGGCTGAGCACTGCGGGAATTCCTACCATAGACTTGGTGCTGACTCAGGCTAATAGAGCTTAAACACCTTTTTGTAGCTTGTTGAAGTTGTCATAACGGTAACAAAACCTCCTGTTTGAAAATTATTTCTCAGATCAATCTAGTGAGTCAGTCCAGATAAGCATTATTAACCTGTCTGCACTATCTAGATTCAAGTTTGTAATCTTGTGGTTTTTCTACCCCACTACCACCAAAAAACAGTCCTTCAGTTCTTCAGTATCACATCTTAAAATTAGATAATGCCACCTAAGGGTTTTTGTTTATGCTCCTGCACCTATGTGCCACCATCGTTTTCAGCAGTAGATATTGTCATTGCATTAAATGTTTGTTTGCAGATCTGGGGAAATCTTACTGAAAGAGGCTGGTAAAATCTTTGGCCGAGTCTCATGATGTAGACATATTCACAAATTAAACCAATTCATAAATTAGGAATCAGTGCCACTTAAGAGCTTCAATACATGCTGTCAAATTATTCCTCCTTTGGATTCATTTCTGACTAACAGCTGGCAGTCAGGCAACAGCCTGGACATACTCATCATCTGTAAATCACACCAAAAGATGCTGGTTGTCTCAATTTAGTGCTTCTGAAATGAAATGACTTCTTGGGAATGATATCAAGCAAAATGCGCAACTGCAACACAGCAATGCTAAATACAAGCATTTCAAAGGGGATTTTATCCAAAAATCTAAATAATTTCCTAGGTAGAAGTGATCAGAAGCTATTATATTATTTTAGCAGAAAATCACCAATAAATGGACAAGCAAGTCCCATGGGGGGATTCATGTGTTGCTTTTGAGGGGTATAATAGACTTAGCAGAACTGAGGTCCTCTGCAAAATTCATAGTGGGAAAAGGAGGACAGGGTTAGCATGCTTAATTCGATCTGTCTATCTATCTATATGTCTGTCTCTTTCTATTATCTCTCTATCTATCTCTATTTAATCATGTTATGCAGTAAGATTAGTTGATTATATTTAAGTGCAAACTTTGAAGAGTTTAGTACTATTAACTTTGCTTTACTTACTTTCCTCAAACTACTATAATTGAACACATTCCAGGTTCAGGCTCATTCTATCTAGCCTACCTCGTTCAAGACTGGCACTGCATGAGGAGTAATATATTGTGGTCAGGTGATTAAACCACTGGATGGGATCTGGAAGCTGAATTTGCTATGTCATGCCTGCCAACCTGGTCACTCTCTGAGGGGCTGTCTCCCTTCCCTCTCTCCCCCACAGGCTGTATGCTCAGTCATTACAGTTATGCTTCAGCTCCTCCAGATTGCACGTCAGCTACCCCAGACCACTTGCCTATGATTTAACATGTGCTTCACTCCATGGGGCCAATCCTGAAGAAGATTTAGTGCTCTTAGTCTTAGCCTAATACACCCAGCCTTCTCCCGTTTAGGCACCAGCAGTCTGCTGCTGATGTCTCCCTCTCATGGCTCACTTGAGACTGCTTGACTTAGGCAAAAGGCATCTCCTACATACTGGAAGAAGAATAAACTAGAACAGTAAAGGTGGCTTTTTCTAGCAGTACTGGTAGATAATGGGGAGTTCCAGTCCCAGTTTTGCCACTGATTACACATGTAACTTCTGATAAGTCATTTACATGTTTTGGTCCTCTGCTGTCTCACTTGTAAAACAAACAGTTGGTCTTCCAGATGCATGATAGCTCTATCATTTTATGAAATACAGTGCTCTGCTTCAAAGTAATTTATAAATTAGTATGGAGACAGAATGCATGCATGTGAATGACTTAAAATATACTTTTACAAACTCTTTCAATGATTGCAAATTCATGCCATGAACAAAATGTAGTAAAAGAGACAGAAGAGGCCATCTAGAAGACTGGAACAGAATATTGGGTAGGGTCCACTGTGGGAGATTTTTTTTTTTTTTTTTTTTTTAAAGATTTTATTTCATTATTTTTCAGAAAGAGGGGAAGGGAGAGAGGCAGAGAGGGAGAGAAGCATCAATGTATGGTTGCCATTCACCTGCCTCCAACCACAGACCTGACTGGAGACCTGGTTTGCAACCTGGTTATGTGCCCTGGCTGGGGAATCGAACCTGCGACTTTTGGGTTCGCAGGCCGGCACCTTAACCACTCTGCTACCAGCCAGGGCAGTACTGTGGGAGATTTTTTTAGGGGGGAAAATCTGTGTAGAGAGTGTGAAAGACAGAGAAGGTCACAGATGGATAGAGAGCAATAAAAACGACATTGCACAAGTGAGTGCCAAAGCTAAGCATGTGCAAATAGCAGGTCTGGATTAGTAGGCCAGAAAATAAAAATAAATGGTAATGGAGAGCTCTGGGATAATCAGTTGTTGAAGAGTGTCAGACATTAGGTTGATAAATTTATATAAAAGTTGATATTAATTTGAGCTATGAGTTGATATCATCAAAAGGAGGCTAATTAAAAAAGACTAGTCTCGCAACCATGTGCTGCAGAAGGTGAGAACGAGCAGAGACTTAGGGAGGTGAGGCAGTGTGTAATAGCTCCTATGGTCTGGTATTACTGTAAAGGCATGCGAACACTGGCCACTGCCAGAAGGAACACAATCTTAATCATGGTTAATCATGAACACACTTTGCCTTTAGAACAGGGGTGTCCAAAAGAAAGACAACGTAGGCTACACAGGCAATTTAAAATGTTCTAGTAGCTACATTAAAAAATAAAAAAGAAACAGGTGAAATTATTTTTTACAATACATTTTATTTTTAGCTTAACATACCCAAAATCTAAAAATGAGTAAAAAAAAGTATTTAATCATTTTCTTTACTGTCTTTGAAATCTGGTATGCACAATATTTACATGTATAGCACATCCCAATTTGGACTAGCCACATTTCAAGGGCTCAGTAGCCATAGATTGGGCAGTGCAGTGAGAGAATGATGCAAGGTGTCTCTTTAAGATCCCATCAGGTTGCATGTTACTCTATTCAAGTCAATAATAGAATGGTAAGCATGTAAAGATTTATAATTCTTCAGTAGTTTTTAGATTAGATGGTCGAACAAAAAGAATTGCTTCATAATTCAGCAGAATTTTAATTCACAGCAACGGGGACAACATAAGGTTACCGAACTTAATTTTGTTGAGTAAAAAATAAATCATTACTGCAGGAAAAAGGTTGCATGGCAAACTGTACACTAATTCTTAAAGGTTCTACCTGGAAATGATGTGCATCCTGTCTGCTCACATTTCATGGCCTAACTCCCAAGTGGTTAGCGAAGGGCAATCCACCCCTGGCTAGGAGGAGGGCAGCAGAAATATTTTGATGAACGGCTCTAATGACAACTTCAATCTGCCTTTCTGATTACCTGTAGGTATAACGTTTTAATCTCTTTTCTAAGAGAGACATTCCAAAAGTTATATCTCTTACTTATGACAATCTACTTTCCATTTTTGTACTGATTAAGACTTGTTGGGGTGCCGATTCAGCTGAGGTCAACTCTCTGCATCTCTGTCCTGGTCTCTATCTCTCTCTGCCATTCATTCTATTTTGCTTCTCCTTCTCTGCCTTATTACTTTAGATAGACTGTCCCTATGTAGTTTACATATGATTGTTATTAACCTCTGATTCTTATCTTTTCAGGTCCATGATTCTCAAAGCAAGGAAGCTAGTCTAATTAAAGAACTTTTGGTGCCAGTCTTTGATTTTAGGTTACACATTCAACGTGAACTAAGCATTGTGCCTAGGAGAATAGGGTCTAATAATGATCTGAGACTAGATGATGTATTTATTTTGATGACTATAAGCTCCTATAGAATGCATTATCAGAAAATGGAGAATGGGTAGGATTGGTAGGCAGGTCCACAGCCTATTACAATCCAGAAACTTACTATGACAATAAGTGAAAAAGAAAATAGTACCAAGGCTGAAACTGCTTAGGCAATGTTCAGAATTAGTGAGTACTGGTAAGAGGAGAAAGGGGAAACAAATAGGGGTGAAGACTGAGGAAAAGACAGATTGGCAAAGGAAAAGACAGCTAGTGAGTAAATGAATCATTAACTAATGTAAATTGAATGAGAGTATTGTCACATTTATAAGTTGGTGTATAGGAAACTTATGAAGAATAGGAAAAGTAGCGGCTATTATCAGAAATATTCATAAATAATACAGCAAATATTAAAAAGCAAAATATAATGATGAAATTCTCATTTTGCTATGTGAAGACAGATTTTGTCATATTACTTTCCTTCTGGTAGAACAATATTCTTCAGGGTGTCCTAATGAAAAGAGAAGGTGTGGGAATAAGAAGTCCTGGTTGTGAAAACAAAAATGTGTTTCCTGTTTCTCATTTAATCTTCTTTTAGAATTGTTAGAGTCCAAATCTGAGTTTCTGGGACTTCTATATTATATCCTAGGTTACGGGCTATTGCTTATGTTAACATTTCATGAAATAGCTATAGGACATTTCTCAGCTATTATATTTTCCAAAGACTAATCAAACACAATTGGGTCCAGGGATAAAAACTTAATGAAGACAGATTCAGGCATCTCCTCATTCCTCATGTTTATTGGTTGCTATTCTCCTTAAAGAGTGAAGTTGGGTTTTCTCTACAATTTGTCAATCTGTAAACATCATATAGTTGTATATTGTAAAGGGTCAAATATCTTACCAGATTTGCTATAGAAGGATAAGAATTTTCTATCTTGTTGGAATCAAGGGGATGTGGCAAGGGGGAACTAGAGAAACTGCAGTTTCGATTGTGGAATAAATGGGCAAATTGTGGAATAAAGCCACGTGGAATCATAAGAATTCAAATTGGAAGTGCCAATAATCAAACAGGAACTTAGCAGACAATTGTACACTAACAATCAATTAAAAAAAAAAAAAAAAAAGAGTAGGTGGGAGGAGGATGAGGCTTTAGAAATGGATCCCAAATGAGCCAACCTAGAGGGCTGGATATGTTGACTCCGAGACTATTATTACAGGACACCTGATAACTGGTGACTTCCTAGAAATGGAAAGCCTGGAAAAATAAGAATGCACCAAAGGATTATAAAGAGTCAAGCTGGAAAGAAAATGAATCTGGGTGTATAATATGAAATTAGTCAATTAATAGCAAACTTTATCTACTTGCACATTCTTGATGATGATGATTGTATTCAACTTCTTTTCCCTTCCAGGATAGGTAAAGATTAAGTCTAGTGATTTATTCATCCTTCTTCATTTTGCCCAAATTAACTTTGTAAGTTAATTTAGAATTCAGACTTTATAAGTCTCTACATCACAAGAATAAGTTATATCCTTTTGAAAGTCTGGGAAAATTGGTGTTCTTGGCTTCATTAAAATGAGTTTCTGAGCAGGGTCATTAAGATCATGATTCATTATTAAATAACACAATACAAAAAGCAATCTGAAATCCTGAAAAGTAATCTTCTCTGAAGTTTATAAAAGGTCATCACAAAATTCTCTTTATTTGCACTAGTCAGTGTGTAGCACAGAGGCTAGTTTCAGAGCTGAAGAGTCAGAAAATGTATTTTGTTAAAATTTAAAAGTGTTTTAAATAAACAAAACTATACAGTGTCTGAAGTTAATTAAAATTAAGTTTTTAGGCACACATATTCAATCATTTGAAGTTTTAAATCTTTAATGAAAAACATTTCCTTTGGACACTAATTTACATGATAAGATTTAGGAAACTAGTGTGGGCACTGGTTTATTGCAAGAGGTGATCTTATATATTCTATAAAATAGTATGTACATTTAGAACACTAAGGTAAATAGATTTTTCAATTGAATGCTAATTCTTACATTATCACATAAATGATATAATAATAAAAGGTGTGAATTGGAAATGTGAAAAATAGGGCTTGTGTTTTTTTAGTTGCGTGAATACTGTATTCTATCTTAATCTATTAAAGTTCTTTTAAAATATTATTAATGTTTATTGAATTTTTTTGTGATCTTGGTTAATAAAGCTATACAGGATTCAAATGCACCACTCTATCGCACATTATCTTTACACTGCCTCATGTGCTCACCACCCAAAGTCAAGTCTCTTTCCATCACCATTTGGCCCTGCTTTGTCCTCTTCCACCCCTCTCCACTCTCCTTTCCCTTCTGCAATCAGCATACTGGTGTGTGTGTGTGTGTGTGTGTGTGTAAAATATGGCTTAGTTTTTTTTTTTTTAATATATTTTTTTTCTCATAAGATTTTATTTCATTATTTTTAGAAAGAGGGGAAGGGAGAGAGGCAGAGAGGGAGAGAGACATTAATGTATGGTTGCTTTTCACCTGCCTCCAGCCACAGACCTGATTTGCAACCTGGTTATGTGCCCTGGCTGGAGAATCGAACCTGCGACCTTTGGGTTAGCAGGCTGGCGCCTTAACCACTGTGCTACCAGCCAGGGCTGGCTTAGTTTTAATGAGAGGTAAAAAACAATACCCATACAGTGATGTATAATTTAGAAAAATTCAACTTTATAAGTAGTGTTTGCTTTGTAACTTTTAGAACACCTAGAAATATATGTAAAGTCCATTTTAATTTAGTTGTTTTTTTAAAGGTAATACAACACTTTTAATTGTGTGTTATTCTGAAATGAAAGACATATATTTTGGAAAACCATCTATAAATTAAAACAAAATAAATAGCTGTGCTTAAACTTCTAAACATAAAGGCAAAAACTGATACATATAATAATGCTAAACATATTTTTGATGATTGGAAGGCTGGATATTTATAATGTTACTTATTAACTTTCTATTCAGAAATACAGTGAAGTTATGATAAGATTATTTTAGAGTCAGAAGTATGAGTGCTATAATTTTCCTTAGCAGAAATTTACAAGTTAATTTTTGTAGCCACTTTTTTTCCTTATTGGACCTCTATAACAATTATTATGTGGCTGTTATCCTGTGGGCCTGGGAACTGGTTAGAAACAAATTCTCAGGCTCTAGCCACACCTACTGAAGCAAAAACTTGGGTGTAGAGCCCAGATGTCCATTGTTAAAGACTTGTAGGTTCTGACATGTACTCAAGTTGGAGAACAACTGGACTAAAATAGGTGAGGTAAGGTTTTTCTTGTGTCATTTGACACATGAAAAATGAATGAAGTAGGTTTGTCCTCAGGCACATATCCTGCTCTTTCTTTGAGCCAGTAACACCAGGTTTCTAAAGAACATCCATCAGTACTGATCATTAGACAAAAACAAAACTGGCCTTTACAGTGCTTTTCAAGTCGGTAGTTTGGAAAACAAGCCACAGTAATAATGAAGAGGACTGCAGGAAAAAGTATGTTTACTTAACTTCTAGAAAAATGAATTTGGGAAAGTACTTAAGAATTGTCATTGGATCATGTGCCAGGTGCTCAAAAGAAATGAAGATGGTCTAACAGAAGATCAGTCAGGATTTAAAATAAAAATCATTTCATTTTTTAAACTATTTATTCTGAGGAAACATCTTAGGAATCTGTAAAAAAAATTAAAGATGTTAAATGTTCTCTTAAATTTGTCACATAGGGAACAATGGGGGAAATAGATCTGTATACAAGAGACTATTTTGCATGTGGGGGAAATAAATAACCTTGTTATTTTAAATGGAGTATTTGAAGCCAAGTGACTTTAGAAAGCTTTGGTAGGAATACCTAAAGCCAAGCTATTGTTGGAACCGAACCTGGGCCTGTTGTTTCTTTAGTTCTAAGTTAAACATCTGTTCTTTGATCACATTGCCATAAGATGCAGGGAAGCAAAAGTAATGGGAAGGTATCTCACAGGATTTTAATACTTAGGAATATTGAATAGTAAGAAGTAAAGAATATTGCCAAATATCATATTGCATCCTGATGAAATATTTACTGAACTAATTTACATAAACTAATTTAGTTTATTCAAAAAATATGCACAGTTCTTAAAGAATTTCAGTTAACATATGGCTTCTCCCACTGAGCTAGAGGAATTGATTACATAAATAGGCCATATTGACCAGATGAATAGATCTTTGGTTTAGAAGCAAAGGATGTATCTGAATGTCCAGTGTATAAGGTTTGTCCTTGTTCAGATCCGAACTTTAAATACCTGCCTATGCTATTTAAAAGAGGTTTCAGAATTTTGCTCTTGAAAGAAATGGCATGACTTGGGATTCAAGTTGAAATGGACTGATTTGAAAAGGTAAGAACTAATCGACACAGACACTGTAAGTGTCACATCTGTAACTGAGGACGTGTAGCACTGACAGCCAGAGAAGCATTCTTGCCTTTAGAAACAGAACTTGTTTCTAATTTGGTTGTGGCTCCAGAGAAAGGACCTAAGTAGGAGCCTTACCACATCCTTTCTTATTTCTGTAACTTCCATTTACTGGCTAACCATTGACCCTGAAAATCATGGCATAGAAGGAAAGTGAAAAATTGGGAAGCTCATACCCATTTACCTTTCAACCCTTCCTTAGTTTTCATTAAGACTAAGGTAGAGAGTATTGGTAGAATGTGCTGTATCACAAAATGAAATTAAAAAAGCTAACTTAGTTTTGTGCATTATTTTCACTGTTTTGCTAACTGTTAATGAATGTACCAGCTACAAAATACAAACCATGTAGCTTTGGTGAGTGTGCATAGGAGTTAAATGTTCTTATGGTTGTATTTAAAACCGGCATTATGCAATATAAAGATGGATGCCAAGGTTCATGTTAATGATTTAAAATTTTAATTTTCTTTAGTTAGAACAATATTAAGTAGCAAATGAAAAACATAGTGACAGGAGAGAGAGAGAGACCAGGGAACAAAGAAAAAGCCTTTATATTTTCATACATTTGATGGCCACTTCCCCTGTTTTTTAAAAAGAGGAGTCCTGCATTTTCATTTTGCACTGAGTCTTGTAATTTATGTAGCTGGCCTTGTGTCTGTATCAATGTTAAACTATCCGCAGGTGTCAAGCTTTCTTTTTCCTTTCTTCGCCCTTCTAAGTCTGTGCATGAATGAGGGGGTGGAGATCACTTTGAAAATGCTGCCGTCACCCACAGTGCACATTTAAGATGAAGCTTTAAAAAATGCATAATTTTACAAGCTATTTGATTGCAGAAACTATCTTCTATCTGTTCTGTTTAATAAATACAAATTATCTTCCTTATTGTCAGATTGATGTAGTATTTAATGCACTGCATTTCAAATGTTGTTATGCATATCTGAGAGAGGAAGTGAAGTGCATGGCCCAAAGTGGGGTTTCTTCTCGCCTTATAGTTTATTTACAGCAAGAATGAATATGACTCAGATATGAAAACTGAGGAAACATGTATATAATTCAATAATGTAATTTTCAATGACTGAGAATTATATTTTATTGGAGATGAGTGCAGAGCATCATGTTATAATTGTTGAAATGACTTACGTTGTTTAATGATTTTAATGATATTATAACTCAAATTAGCTAGAAAGGAAACTTTATTTTTCCTCAGTAAAATTTATAGTCTAAATGCCATAGGACATGATGTCCCACAACATTTGGCTTATGATACACGCCTGTAGAACTGTCTAATTTGGTTGGCTTTTAGCAGTTTTTGACAACTGTTGTATTTATTCCTATCCTGCATTATAGATTATAGAATAAAATAAAATGTGTATATCACATAAATAAGAATTATTTTTATTAGTGAAAAAACCTGACTGAGTATAGATCGCTGTGACTAATAAACACTTTTAGTTATTTTAATATTTTACTTAACTGCTTTATTTTTCTCCTCTTCTTTTTTGTTTGTATTCTATGATGGCACTCTGCTTGTATTGTTATTTGTATGATTAGAAAGTAAATGGAAAATATTTGCTCCCATGTTCATTATTTAGTCAATCAAAAATGTTTATGAGCCTTGGCTGGTAGCACAGTGGATAAGACGCTGGCCTACAAACCCAAAGGTCGCAGGTTCGATTCCCCAGCCAGGGCACATAACCAGGTTGCAAACCAGGTCTCCAATCAGGTCTGTGGCTGGAGGCAGGTGAAAAGCAACCATACATTGATGTCTCTTTCCCCCTCTGCCTCTCTCCCTTACCCTCTTTCTAAAAGTAATGAAATAAAATATTTTTTTTTAAAAAAGGTTTCAATTATTTAAAAAAACATAAAGAAACAAAAAATGTTTATGAACCATGTGAATCGAATCTAGCTTTAGAACAAGGAAAAGTAAAAATTAAATTTCAAAAAAATCACAGATGGTCTCTAATAACAGTCAGTCAAATAATTACTCAGTAATTAGATTCTATTTCATATATTCCAGGTACTGGAGATTTCAGGTTTCTGTCCACAGGGAACTTGCTGTTTAGTGTGAAGACATACAACACATGTGTATATATGTGATAACTGGTCATAGAAGGCCTTCCTGAGAGTAGGTATTAGGGGGGCGGTTGTGTGTGGAGGGGGCCAAGGGGGTAAAAATCATGATGACTGTAATAGCATCATCAATAAAATTTAATTTAGGTATTGGGTATCTTATGGTAGGTGTTAAAGAAATGCTAATTAGATTTACACATGATATAATTAGGCAAAGCAATTTGAGGCCATACACTACGTAATATGTCATAAAAATGCTGAAAAAAAGATGATCAAGCACTAACATTTTCTATCATTGAGATATGTAGAAAAACGTGGGACCAATCATGGACTACTGATTACGGGTGGACTATAAGCAGATCAGTGACTTCGGCTTCAGGGAAGTCTTTAATGGGAAATCGATGTGGCCCTTTAAAGAATGGCTGCTTGAGGAGATGCCTTTCCTGTGATCCTTCCACCCATGCTTTCATCTCCAGATGTGTTCCAGGGAGCCCCCTTTAGGAAGGAGCTGAGCTCTGTTTTTGGTTTTCCCCCAAGTGGAATGATATAAGGGCTTCTATCTCTTACTCCCACAGGTTTCATTTGTTTTATATATTTGTTTTCTTTGTAAGATTACATTTCAATACAGTGTTCCCAGAAAGAAAAAGCAAGGAAAATCATTGCTATAGAAGATGAATAAAATTACTCTCTACATAAACTATTCCTTTGGAATGTTTGGATTTTCTAATCGAAATTCAGAATGTTAAAATTTTATTATAAACTGCATTATGTTTACTATACAAAATATATGTTAAGCCTGTATTGGCAGTGTTAAAGTTTACAAGATTTTACTGTTTGAGTCTCAGGTGAACAATTTCTTTCATTTTTCCTAGTTGAAATAGAATTATAGATTTTAGCCATGAAAGAAAGCCTAAGGCAATGTATGGGCCACCTTTCTGACTTTGGTTGGGTACAATATAATTAACATTTTATGGATGTCATATCTGAGGTTCAAAAAAGTAAGCCTTGTTCAAGATGTGTAATGACAATGAGTGCCAATGAAAATGAGGTCTTTTGTGTAAATTTGTATAAACTTTGTATTAAATAGGCTTGAATGCCCACATCTTGAACACTTTGCTGATTAATATCCAGCAAAATATAAACAAATGAGATCACATTTTTACAATTTCAACATGAAAATGATATATTATTTAATTATAATTAATTTCTATTTCTTTAATGAATATTTTTCTTCTTTCTTTTTGGTGATAGAAACTGGCTTTCTGGCAGCTATCTAAAGAAAGCCTATGTGCTCTTACTTCAGGGAGATATTGAAAAGCAATCTTGCATCTTTTTTTTTTTTCTTCTAGTGCTACTTACTGATCACAGTACCTCCTTATTAAATCTTCTTTGCCCTCTTGAGATTTATCCTATTAGCTATTCCCTCTCTCGGCCCCTTTACATTGCTGTCATTTACCTCTGTCCCAGTTACTTCGTCTCCTTCATAAAAGACAAACCAACTAGCTAATCATCTTCCTCTGTACCCTAAGCTGCCACTAACCTAGGTGTCTCCAGGTCCACATGAATAGCCCATACCATTGTCTAGAAGTTTCTTGACCTTTTCACCTCCATTGACTTTACCTTCCACTTCATTTTAGCAGGCCTTCTGTGCATATATTAGAGACATGACCAAGACTTGTTCCACCTTTGACTAGAAAACAAACATCCCAGTTTGAACCAATTTACCAACCCTCCTAAATGCCTTTTGGACATGGTCCCAGTCTATACTGGCCAAACTTATTTAAAAATGTGTGTCTGAGACAGCTAGCTAACTATGTACAAAAGATTCACGTTTTTGTTCTTAATTCACAGGTTTTGCTAGGAAGTGGCTGCTCAGCTAAGTTATTTTATTTCTTGGCTTATCTTGCATTTAGGGCGATTGTCTCTAATTTTTGCCAAGAACCTGAGTTTAAGCAATGTATGGTAATTCCAAATCTAGGTGGTTAAGAAGTAAATATACTTTCTCCACTTTGCTGGCTAAATATCATGCCCGGGGTGACCTTGGAAAGCATATCTTGAAGATATTAGGTCATCTGTTAACTAATGTCCCTGAATGTTGGAGCAGAATCCCCCTCTCTTCCAATCAAGAATACTCAAGTAAGTAAGTTATTATATTAAACCATTGGAACATTGGTGTTTGTCACAGCAGCTGATATTGCTCTGATTATTATTAAGTAAATATCTATATCCTTCATATTCCCCAATCTTTTAGACTTTTTCTCTATTCAATTTTTATTCCTTGGTTAACACTTTCTTGAGAATCTTTAATGAGGTAAAACTTTGTCCTAATCTCCCTCCCTCTGGGAAAAGCCAAAAACTTAAATCAGTCTAATTGTGAACTATTTTGTTTATGGCTCTGCTATTCTTTGCTGCTGGAAAACATCTCATAACTGTACAGAGTTGGGACACTAGAAAATCATGGTCTCTAATCTCACATGGATACTCGGTGCCTCAATTGTTTGTTATGTTCCCATTCAACTTAATCCCAAATTCTCCTTAGTGGTTATTTCAAACATCCATCCTCAGCTCATTCTTCAGCTCCCTTTTATTTACCTCTGTAACCTCAAAACCTTTGAGCAGCATTAACTAGGTTGGCCCCTTCCCTCTGTCACTGCCCCTTTTCCTCAGGTTCTGTGACATCCATGACTCAGGTCTCCCTGTTTTTCTGGCTTCTTATCTGAAGTCCTTTATGGATTTCTCTTTTTATATCTATTCCTTGAAAGTTGGTGTTCCTTAAGGTAGCCTACAAAGCTCCTCTTTATGTAATATAATCCTCATCTCCTCCCATGGCTCAAAGCTTGTTCCACATGTAGATGATTCCCAAAATTGTATCTTCAAGTCCTGTCTTCCTCCTAAGCTTCAGAGATTTATTTCCAATAGCCAACTAAGTATTGACATTTCTATACACACAGCATCTGAAAGTCCATCATGTCCTGAAATGAGAACATCATCTCCTGTGCCAGCCTGACTCCTCTTCTGTTAAACATTGGAAATGGCACCATCACCTACCTACTACCTATACTAGTGACTGGTTATTTGGGTCCTTCCTTTTTCCAAGCTGTCAGTTTTATGTTCTAATACTGTAAGGACTCTATCAACTTCTGTTTATTCCACTGCCTCTTCCCTGTTGAAAGTACCCTCATGTGTGAATTATTATGGCAGCCTCCATGTTGGTCCCTGCTTTTAGTCCTGACTCCTTCAATCTATTCTCTACATTGCAGCTTAGGTAGTTTCCTTTAAATGTTCATTTTTTCATATCACTTTCTTGCTTAAAACTCTCTAAGGTGTTACAATCCCAACTAGTCAAAGAAATCTTGAGAAAGAAGAACAAAAGCTATGGTAGCACAGTGGATAAGGCACCAGCCTGTGAACCCAAAGGTTGCTGGTTTAATTCCCCAGCCAGGGCACATAATCAGGTTGCAAGCCAGGTTTCCAGCCAGGTCTATAAGCTGGAGGCAGATGAAAGGCAACCATAACTGATATCTCTCTCCTTCTCTGCCTCTCTCCTTTCCTCTTTCTCTGGACATAATAAATAAAATCTTTGAAAAAAAAAAAAAAAAGAGGAACAAAAGCTAGAGTCATCATGCTTCTTGATTTCAAATTATGTTACAAAGGTATAGTAATTAAAACAGTCTGATATTGGCACAAAAACAGACACAAAGATCATGGAATAGAACAGAGAGCCCAGAAGTAAACCCACGCGTATGTGGTCAATTAATTTATGACAAAGGAACCAAGAATGTACAATGGAGAAAGGACAGTCTTTTCAACAACTGGTATTGAGAAAACTGGACAGCCACATGCAAAAGAATGAAACTGGACCACTATCTTTCACCATACATGAAAACAAACTCAAAATGAATTAAAATTTTGCATGTAAGCTCTGAAACCATAAAACTTCAGGAAGAAAAATAAACAGTAAGCTCCTCGACATTGGTTTTGGTAATAATGTTTTGCATTTGACTACAAAATTAAAGGCAACAGAAGAAAAAAAATAAGTGAAACTATATCAAACTAAAAAGCTTCTGCACAGCAAAGGAAACCATCAACCAAAATAAAAGGCAACCTACTGAATGGGAGAAAATATTTGCAAATTATATATCTGACAAGGGGTTAATATCCAACACATATTGTATAATGAACTCATACAACTCAATATCCAAACAATCCAATTTAAAAATGGGGAAAAGATCTTAATAGGCATTTTTCTCCAAAGATATACATACACATGGCCGAGAGGTCCTAATTGAAAAGGTACTCAACCTCACTAATTATTAGGGAAATGCAAATCAAAGCATAATGAGATATCACTTGACACCTGTTAGAATGGTCACCAAGAAGAAAAGAAGTGTTGAAAAGGATGTGGAGAATAGACAGCACTTATGCACTATTGATGGGAATGTAAATTGGTGCATCCACTATAGAAAAAAACATGGAAGGTCTTACAATAATAGCAATACAACTGCCATATGAGTCAAAATTTCACTCCTGGGTATTTATCTGAAGAAAATGAAAACACTAATTTTATATATATGTACAGTATATATATTTGGTCTAATATATATATATTACCCAATGTTCATTGCAGCATTATTTACAATAGCCAAGATATGAAAGCAATACATATCCATTGATGAGTGAATGGATAAAGAAAATATAGTATATTTATACAATAGAATATTATTTAGCCATAAAAGGTTGGAAATCCTGCCATTAGAAGTAAACTAGAGAAAGACAAATACTGTAGGATCTCAATTACATATGGAATCTAAAACAAAACAAATCATGCACAAAAACCAAGCTCATAGATAAAGACAACAGATTGATGGTTCTCAGAGGTGGGGGTGGGGTGGAGAATGGGTATGGGTGAAATTGATGGAGGGGGGTCAAATAAAATTCCAGCTGTAAAGTAAGTCATGGGATGCGGTGTACAGCATGGTGACTATAGTCAATAATACTATGTTGTATATTTGAAAGTTGCTAAGAGAGTATATCATATTATCATAAGAAAAAAGTTTTGTCACTATATATGGTGATGGATGTTAACCGGGCTTACTATGTTAATCATTTTGAAATATATCAAATATCAAATCATTATTTCATACAACTAAAGTAATGTTGCTTGTCAATTATGTCTCAATGTAAAATCTTTTTTTTAAGATTAAAAAAAAATATTATTTCCAGAGAGAGGGGAGGGAAGAGAGGCAAAGAGGGAGAGAAGAAACAATGTATGGTTGCCTTTCACCTGCCTCCAGCCACAGACCTGGCTGGAGACCTAGCTTTCAACGTGGTTATGTGCTCTGGCTGGGGAATTGAACCAGCAACCTTTGGGTTAGCAGGCTGGCACCTTATCCACTGTGCTACCAACCAGGGCTCAATGTAAAAATCTTTAAAGGTTCTTTATTGCTTTCAGAATAAAATAACAGTAAGTAATTAAACACCAATCCACTGATTTTATAAAAGTAAGCAAACCCAATTACACACATTTGTTGATCCATTTTAACTGAGACCGTCATTTGAATTATTCCAATAGTTTCCCAACTAGTCTCTTTGACTCTCTTTATTTCTGCCTGGGACACATTTCCATCTCTATGTGGTCTGATTAATTCTTATTTATCTTTTAGGTAGTTTTCCTTTAGAAAGATAGGAAAGAACCCTGTACATGAGGTTAGATGCTGTTGCTAACAATATTTCCACATTACCTCAAGCTTCTTCTACTTGTAACAAGATCTCAGTTTGTAGTATAATTTTCCTGTTACCTTGTTCTATTGAATAATTAAAATTGTGTCCATTTACACAATATTATGTTTCTTGTGCTTTGCACAATGTCTGGAACATAACAGGCTTAACTCATGTTTTTTAGCATTGAACAAATGAATGAGCTTGTGTTTAGTATACCTTTGGAAGCTTTTTTCCCATTTTGATCTTTTTTTAGTGTCGGAATATCAAATTAGGTTAATCAAGTACCAAAAAACAGGTATTGACTAAAAATAAATGTCTCACTTGGTTATTAAACCCATTATCTTGAATTTCACTTATGAATGAGATTTTTTTCTTTTATTGCCTGAAAAATAATTTCTCACTTTCAGGTTTATTTTACTTTCTACTTATTAGGGCAATGAAAGCATTTAATTTACTGTTCTCTGGTACCTTCTGGTTTCTCAGTACTCTTTTGTAACAATTATATCATTTTAAAAATTCATGAAGATAAGCTTTCAATTACAAACATAGTAAAGGGTTTCATATACAAAGCTAAAATATAATTAAATAGAGGTAAAACCTTGGAAATACACTTGAATATGCATAGAATGTATACTATGCATATAGTAAACCTTTAAAACTTTGAATGATTATCTTAACCCAGTATATTTTAAATACCCACCATTTGAATTCTAAAATTAGAAACTGCCTCACCCATGACTTTAATACACAGGATGACAAATATGTGATGGTATGATGGCCACATCACTTAATAATACTTTATATGTATATAAGAAAAGTTACATCCTGGTGCACAGTGAAAATTATTTCATTCAGAGTGGGAAATAAGGGCAAACCAACACAGTATATAATGTATCTTTTCTTAATTTAAGATTTTATTCATTATTTTTAGAGAGAAGGATAGGGAGGGAGGAAGAAAGGGAGAGAGACATCAGTGTATGGTTGCCTTTCACCTGCCTCCAGCTACAGACCTGGCTGGAGACCTGACTTGCAACCTGGTTATGTGCCCTGGCTGGGAATTGAACCAGCAACCTTTGGGTTTGCAGGCTGGTGCCAATCCACTGAGCCACCAGACAGATCTAATGTCACTTTTTAATACATTGAATATGCAGAAACTGAATGGAATCAGGGTATGCCACCCCAAAGTATGCTACTATGGTGTATGGATTATTTTGGAGCTAAAGGCAATTAAGGATCAATAGATGTGGGAAGAGATCTCTTCCTCCCCCTTTCTGCCTAAAAGCCAGGCATAGATCTCCCTTTGTGAAGGTGCTCCCTTTTCCAGAAAGAGAAAAGCGACTCATCACCAGAAATGGAGAGTTGGCAACAGGGTAAGTCTGTATAAACAAAACTTACTAAATAACGTACCTCCACTACTTCCCACATACATTTCCTTTTCACTTTACCACAATTCAGTGTCATTCAAAGTCCTGTCCTAATCCTCTTTCCTTTGTTAAAATGGCATCTAAGTCCCTGAGTCTAATCACTTATTTGAGTTTCCCTTATTTTCTGGGAAGGCTTATGCATGTAAAATAGTAATAAAATATAGTATATTTCTTTTCTCCTATTAACCTAGCTGGTTTTCAGTTAAATCTGCAAGTTCCCAGATTGAACCTGAGAAAGAAATGATGGAATAACCACCGCAACTGAAAGTATCTACTTAGTGAGGTTTAGTTTTGGTTGGTTTCTGATGTATCCAGAGGGCCCCCAAGTGAATTTTTCACAACGAAAAAAATCTTTCCTTTTTTTTACAAGCACAGGGTAAAGAGCCAAGGTGGAAATGCTAGAGAAAGAAGATGGAAGTAGGTTGTCAGACCCCTTAATAGTTGGAGAAGTTTGGACTGTAGGATAGGAGGGATTCACCTTTGATAAGGATAGAAGGAAAAAAGAATATGTGAGTAATTATATGTAATAAAAAGGTGAAGGAGATGACAATTAGACTGCCATGGAATGAGCCTTGGTTTTATAATAAACTAGGCCTTTGATTAGATTGGAGTATTTCACCCTTAGTGTTTATCACTGCACCTGGATATTACGGGTTAAATGGGAGGCCAGTGGCCCTGCAGCATGTTGTCTGTTGAACTTTGGAGAGACACCCAGCTAGATTTCTCATGACCTTGCTGGGGTTGCCCTTGACTAGGTTTAGGTCCTTCCTATTAGGAAGGCTTACTGTTTATCATTTCCGTTTTGTCACTGTGATTGTCCTGCTTTTAGTGTTATAAAGTTAACATAAAATTATCTCTTAAAGTCACACAATTGACTCCTATCCAGAGGGATCATACAGAAAATGCATGTTAGTGGCCACTTTGATGGTGAACTCATTAGTTTGGGAGGTAGGAATCCTATGAGAAAATTTTAGAGTTAATATTCCATGTTCTTATGCTGGTAGAAGTAATGAAATGATCTTCCTGCCTTGGAAGTCATTTAAACCTATTTCTTCTTTGTAGAACTTGGAAAGCTACAAAGCTGTATCTTTTAACATAGGGTATAAGGAAAAATATGCTACACTTTGGTGTTAGTCAAGTATTAACACAACTTAATCAAAGTCACAGAACTTACATGGCCTGTGAGTGATCAGAATTTGAATTTAGGTCCATCTTAAGTTACAGCCTGTGGTGATGAACAGGAACATCATCTTTGTTATTAAGTTACGTTTGAGAAATAATGGACCCGACCGCTGCCCAAAGGCAAACCCCTGAGCAGGATTGCTCGGGTTTTCACTATCACCTCCAGCAACTCAGTCCCCTCCTCCAGCTTGCTCTTGGGCATTTATTGAACTCTGCCTCCCATTTGTGGGCATGTTTCCTATAAATGTTTCCAGTTTTAGGTTGGCTGTCCTTGTACTATGTTCCCTTCCAAGGTATAACACCAGTTTGATTTAAAGGAGTGATTTTTGCCTTAACAACATACTGTAAAAGAATAAAGAGGCATCTGAAGTTCCCTTATGCAATTACTATATAACCTAGCATGACTTCTGGCCTCACAAAGGGTCTAAACTTACATGACCCTCATTGTTACTCCCAGAGTGATTCTAGGGTGTGTGTGTGTGTGCGTGTGTGTGTGCATGTGTGTGTATGTGAGCAGCCACATTGGGAGAACAAAGATAAAACATGATAAATCATTGTTAACCTCAAGATCTCTTCATTTTTTTAAGTAATTTCACAAGAGACACATGTGAATCTAATTATACAGGGTCACACTGAATATGGCACCAATTAAGATGCTTCGGGTTTACATTATTCATTAAGAGACTGAAAGCATGGGGAAAAATTCAACTTCTGTAATTTCCAAAAGGAGGTAAATAGCTATTTTAAATTACTCACTATAGGTTGGGTATCTTTCTAGTTCAACAAAATCATTCTCTCTGAAAAATGCACATCTTGTTTCATTTACAAAAATCTCTAGTGTATTTAGTTTGGCCTTTTCTACTCCACTAAGCATACATATAAGTTTTTACCCAGACCTTTCATATGTGCTGTGTTATTTGACCATCTTTTGTTTTTTACCCATTGCTTTCTCTCTAGGTTTTATTTATTATTTTAAAAGTTGTCCACCAGTGAGTTGCCCATTTAATAATTTCAGAGATATCTTGTTTGCATATGAAGTAATAGTCTTCTTGATTCCAAATACCAGCTAAACTGTCTAGGGATCAGGAGTTTCAGCTACACATATTTGCCTATTTTTATATAAGTATTATTGGGTTTTGTTTTTCATAGTCTTAAAATATAACTCTGCAGTAAATAAGAGGGAACCATGAAATTATTATAGAAATTCTAGTTTGAGGCCAGTATTCTAATGAAAATAAGCAGTCCATTTTCCCTATGCAATCCATTTCTAATAACTGAATTCAATAAAGTAGGAGGATAGAAAATAATATCCAGAAGGTCAGTTGCATTTATATACATCAATAAGAAGTTATCAGAAAGGGAAACTAAATAAACGGTCCTATTTACAATTGCACAAAAAATACCTAAGAGTAAATTTAACCAAAGATGTAAAAGACATGTACTCAGAAAATTACAAGACATTAGAGAAAGAAACTGAAGAAGATACAAGTAAGTGGAAGCATATACCATGTTCAAAGGCAGGGAGAATTAAAATAATTAAAATGTCCATATAATCCAAAGCAATCTATAGATTCAAAGCAACTCCTATTAAGATACAAATGGTATATTTGACAGATCTAGAACAATATTACAAAAATGTATATGGAACCACAAAAGATCCAGAAAAGCCACAGCAACCTTGAGATAAAAGAACAAAGTTGGAAAAATCATTCTACCTGATATCAAACTAGACTACACGGTAGTAACCAAAACAGCATGGTACTAGCATAAAAAACAGACATATAGATCCATGGAACAGAATAGAGAGCCCAGAAATAAACCCCTTCCCTCCCCTTCCCTTCCCTTCATTCCCCTCCCCTCCTCTCCTCTCTTCTTTTTTAAAAAATATTTCAAGTTTTATTTAAGGGCAATGATCCAGGGGAGATTTAGATCTCCTTGAAAGCAGCCCCGACCATGGACTGCACACTGTCCTCAGAAGAGTCTGTTCCAACTTTATCACCATCTACTAGATGCTGTATTTGAAGTTTTTATTTATTTATTTTTTATTTTTTTATTTTTAAAATTTTATTGTTGTTGTATTACATCCATCCCCTTTTTACTCCCCTCTGTCCCTCTCCCCACCCACCCATTCCCCCCAAAGTCAATCCCACCTGTTGTCCATGTCCATGGTGTATTTGAAGTTTTTAAATCCATACTCCACTGGAACCAGTTTAGAAGAGCCCCAGGACAAGTGTCTGCTTAAATGCTCCTGACACACTCCGCTATTTTGCCATATCTGTTTCCCCATCCCAATAAGACCTAATAAGATGAGCAACCTGGCTACAAGTGGAGGTTGGGGGCTTTCTTTGATTCATACTGTGCAAGGTGTTCTCTTAGCCTTTCTGCTTCTTCACCTTCCTCCTCCTCAGATCCCAAGAGCTCAATGTCACCATCGTCTGTACTATCTGTAGCTGCACTTCCTGTGGTGTCTTTGCACATTAGCAGAGCCATACTTGCCCAAAGCTTTCGTCACTGTGGGCAGGTTGGCTTTTCCTTTCCCCAAGACTTGATATGGTTATACCAACATGAGGCATGATACAAGCCGGTAGGTGGTGGGTCGGAGATTGCTTACAAATCCTGCCACATCTGCTGTGAGGGCATATACCCCTCAACGTAGCTCTTGTCAGCCAGGGAGTCGTTCAGCACCTGGAGGCCAGTGGGGTTTTTCAGGTCCCCGAAACCCAGGGTGTGGGCTGGCCCTGGAGCCAGGTAGCAGCAGAGGAAAGCAGCACGCTAAATGGCAAAAAGAGAATGCCAGTTTTCTGGAAGAAAACAAAATTATTGCTACATCATTCCAGCTATTTTTCAAAAATTATTTGAATTTGCTCATGGTGTTTTTGGGCTCTCCTCCTCAATATTTTATAAGCAAATTTTGCCTGTGGTCTTTCCTTTGTTTTAGAATCATGATTTGTGTCTGAGTTGCTCTCTGAAATTTAAACTAAGAGTATAATATTTATCAAAAAGCATCCTGAGTAAAATGTTTAATGAATGCATTTATAGAATGTGCCTCAGTTTTTATCATTAAAACACTAATTCAGGTTCTTTGCACTAACTTCAGGACAGGAAGATAAAAAACAGTGGAAAAAGTAGGATGCAGTACCAAGAATGATTTCTAAATTAAATCACTGATTGAGCTATTTATTCATTCAGTAATGAGATTCTTGATTCTAATTACCTATATCTTAAAAATAATTTAATTAATTGGCTTTATGTGAAGTTGCACATCAAATTTGATTGCTTAAAATTTGATGCACAGGTTTTCCCTCCAGATATTGAGATCCAAGTGGTCTGGCTTTGTTGTTAAGTAAATTAAAACAAGAAGGCCGTTGGATTGATGTGGTTCTAATGTGGCGAGGGTTGTGATGCTGCAGCAGACTGGTTGCAAATTGTTGCTTTAAGCTATAGCCAATCAAGCTATATTTCCTTTTTCTTGGCTTCTACCTTTTCTCAGTCCTTCCCCTGTCTCCTGCCAGTGCGGTGCTGCTAACCACTTGTGTTTTTGCGCTATCTGACTAGCATTGTGTTTTGCTCAAATAAGTTCTTAAAATTAAAGTAGAATAAGGTACCCAAGGATGAAGTACAAGACAGAGGGTAAACAGCCTTAGATTGGTGTCAAGCCCTGGCGCTTTGAGCTTCAGACCAGTAGATTCTGATGGTGGGCAGGTGTCTGGACTGGTGATAAACATGGACTTCTGAAAGCCTTCAGGAGATATTTGGCATGCTGTACTGCAAGTGGTAGTAGGCTAATGACCTTAAGGCAGGGCAGCTCGTGAGGGTGTCAGCATTTCATACATGGTTGTCCACCCTGTACAGCAGCAGCTGCACTAGCTTACAGCAGGGGCATCTTATGTTGACCTTGGAACTAAGGAGGCTCTATACACCTTAGAGCAAAGGGGCAGTCTACCCAAAGGCAACACTTGCCTGCTCAAGGCTGCTATGGAGGCCACTCCTGGGCTCAGTGTTCAGGCTCTGGGAGAAGATTAGCTCAAGGTTAGCTAGTTGGCAGACTCCAGAGGAAGGACCAGCCATATACAGAGAGGAATGGGGGACCAGCCCCCCATCCTGGCACTGGGCAGTGATGGAATTTTCCTAAGCTTCCGGAGGGGTTATCTGATTAATTCTCTACTGCATACATTTTCTGTGTTATTGTAACAATGAGCAAAAACAAACATTTGGTTCTAACCACTTTTGGCAATAGTATCACTATACTAGAGAGAATAAAAGCATTTTTAAAAAGGAGTCCAGTGTCATTTCTTTTTAGAAATCTTTGAGAACAATTTTTTCTTTAAGTATAATGAAAGACTTTTTTTTTTTTGCATATACATTGAATATTTACAAGGGTCTGAGAGATCTTTGTTCTGGACAGATTTTTGAAAAATTACTAGAGAAAGCTAGATTGGCTTTCATGTAAGCATAATTATTTAGAAAATATGCCAGATTCCCTCCTAGTCTAGAATTAGTCAAAATATTACAGCTTTTAATAAAAAATAATAGCTGCTACTGTAGGAAATGAAATCAGTGTTTCTACAATTACAAGTGTCACCTGGGTGCATCATCCTGTGTCTACTTAGGTAACTGAGTGCCATCTCATCTCCTGCATATAACCAAGAAAGATAATCACTACTGGTCCCCAAGATGGAGAACTGTGAGCTCAGAGTGAACAGTAACTGAGATTCCCCCTGAGGTAATGCTGAACCCTTCTGGTTGCAGAATTTACTTCCAAATGCCATTGGTTTTGAAGAGGCTCAGGAAAGCTCCTCATGATAACTTCTCAATATTTCTTTGAGAATTAAAATATTTTGCTAATCACATAACAATATTTAGAAATGATTCCAACGTCATCACTTTCCATATTGAGTTGAATCAATGAAAAAATAAACTAATTCATGTGATGAAATGGAAGAGCTTCAAATACAATCTGAAAGAGGGAAAACACAAAATAATGCAAGACAGAGAAGAAAGAATATAAACAAGCAGGTCATAGTGTTCTATGGAGCTATTAAAGTTGAGCAACAAATTTGATTCTAGGCTTCCTGATTTTCAAAGAAAAACTGAAACAAGAGAAACAATTACATGTGTTTCTATAAAGAGAAAACACTAGTTTTCAAGGAAATATTCACGTGTCTCAGAAAAGAGAGACAAATCCAATTTAAATTTCTCTGAGGGAGGAGTGCTTAACTGTGCATTCTTGGTGTCCCCTTGGGTCAGTAAATTCCTTAAATTATTCAGGTTGACCACTTTCAGTGAGCACTCTGAGAAGGCTAGCAGTCCATCTCTTTTGGCTCCATAAATATAAACTGTGCTATCAGATCTTTTCATGAGGCCTTACCACCAGCCAGGTCTGATGCCAGGGTTTGTCAGAAGTTAGGTTTATGTTAACCCACCAATTCTCAAATAATGTCACTACTACCATTAATTAATACATCTCAGTTGGAGTCATTCCTGGGATAAAATGATATCCACATAAACCACTTGGATGTCTATTGCTTTGAATTTATGTACTATCTATAGATTGTTCAGGGTAGAAATTAAGATGAATTCTCCTCCAGTGCCTCAGAACCACCTGTGGAAAAATGTATTAATATTTCCAGGCTTCACATGTGTTCTGTGGAATCAGAATACCCAGGGATAAAAGTCTAGCATGAATATTTAAAAAAATATTGCAGCTAAGTTTGATGCAAATCCAGGGGTGAACACCATAGCAATAGTTATTGCTACTGTTTGAATATGTATATGAAGAGGAGAATGAGGATGAGAAATAAACAACTACCTTAAAAGACTGGTACCAACATCTGTATTTTATAATTGCCTCAGAATACAGTTAATTCTCCATAAAAAATTCTTCATGTACTGTTTACAAAGAACATGGTATTTAGAAAGTACAATTCCACAGTTATGACTTCTGTAAAATATTTAAGAAGACTTTGTAACATATTAAAAATCCTGTAATAATAACTTGATCTAGGATAGAGGTATTCCCTGGTTGCCTCTGTTCATGCACGAATCTCATATACTATTTTTACCTTCCATTTATATGCAGTTTACTCAAGAGGCACTGAACAGTGTGAATGGAGATTACATGTGGCTGAGTTAAGTTGAAAGGACTTTCAGAAATTTTCTATTCATCATGTCTTAGTTCTGTAGTAGCTATGAGCAAGAACAGATGGTCTCTGAAACACAAAGGCTGTACACGATGTCATCTCAGACAAGTACCTCTGATGGCTCCATGGTACAGATGGGTTATTGATAATGAAATATCATTTTCAGAATTTGACATGTAACTTATCTCTGAAGTTAGAGTTCAGTTTAGGCTTGTTATGAACTTTATTAGTGCTTTTCTTATATACAAGCCTCACACAATATGTCAGTGTGATTCATCCCAAATTGGAGTGTGTGTTTTAGTAAGCAAAATGGTTGTGTAGTGTAAATTAGAGCAGAAATCTTATTCTCATGTGTGGTATAAATTTGATACTCTACCATTTAATTGGGTTGTCTTTCAGTCTTATGCAGATGACTCATGGTCAGAACCCACCTCAAGATCCCTAATTCCTAGGGTTTAAAATCATCCTATTTATCCTAATGCTCCATCTCTTTGCCTGGAGGCCAGCCTTTTATCATAAACAGATGCCAGAGATGATTTCTACTTCCTGTCTTCTCTTTCCTCCATTTATTAACACTCTTCTGATTTTCTCTTGTAAGTTTGTTGTTCAGTCTTTGGGTCTGCTCTCTCTATTCATCTGTCTGGGTCTCTTATATTTTCCATTTTGTGATGGGCTATAGAGATGCTTCCATTTTTGACAGGCATACTTACCAGGAGGCTGGATAATTGCTATTATCTATTTGGGAAGTAGCACAGAGAGTGGTTTTTGATGCTTTATTCGCTTGAGGCTTTTATGTTCTATGAATTTTGTTTTGTTCAGAGTTGTAAACTTTGACTACAGTATGTCAATAAATTAGGAAAGATAGTTCAGTTCATATAAGGATGAAAACATGAACTTTCTGAGATATTAGATATTTTAACACCATTATAATCTGCACTTAAAAAATAGGATAGAAATATCAGTGTCATATTTATTAATGTTTACACTTGAAGCACTTGTTTGCACATGGCACTGAGCAAGGAGCTGAAAGCATTAGAAGTTGGGTGCTTACATTTCCACTCTCAGGGAATTTACAGTCTGGTTGATTAGAAAATATAAAAACATGACAACAGAGAATTCAGTACATTTTAACATGGACCTTACTTTCCCACTTCAGTATATTTTAACTTTGAGCTTACTTTCCTGATACCTGAATGTTGGTAGAGGATATTGTTAAACTATAATGACTGACTCCATTATACATCTATTGAATTCCTACTTTATCTGGTTCTTCAACAGCAATCTGACTTAATTCTCATCAATTCCTTTTCCTAAATCTTACAGCAACTATCTCTGGCCTGTTAGAGGTGGTTCCTGGTTGTACAGGAGCTAACCCTTGGTGATTAGGGTAGGAAGATAATATTCTAAGACTGTAAGGTTCTGATAAAATGAGGCAGTTTGGGGTTATGGACTCAGATTGGTGGGTTTGCATATCAGACACATGCTTTTAAGAAAATTATTTACTATTTCCAAGAAATAGCTAACTCTGAGACGGACAATTCCTCCCTGATCAGCAAGGCCTCAGATGCCAGAACATCAAGAATAGAGAAAATAAGAAAAAATAGCCCATATAACAATGTGGGTAATATAGAAATACCACAAACAATTCTTTTGTCTCTCAAATCATTTTTTTTTTTTTCTGAGAAAGAAAGAGAGAGAGAGAGAGAGAGAGAGAGAGAGCTTAGAATAGCTAAAACAGTTATGCAAGAGAGAACAAAGTTAGAGGACTTTTATTATCTGATTTCAAGAATTACTATATAATATAATACTATATAATATAATATATATTATGTTATATAAAGCTACAGACAGAATGGTATTGCTGTAAGGCTGGATAAATAGATCAATGGATCAAAATAGAAAGTTCACAAATAGATACATAGAAATTAATTGACTGTGAAAAGGTCATTGATTCAATTCAATAGATAAAAGCAAGACTTTTCAACAAATGGGGGCTGAAATAACTGGTAAAAATATGGGGGAAAAGTGAACCTTGACACTCATCTCATACTGCACTCAAAATTAATTTAAAGGGGATGGATGTAATACAACAACAATAAAATTAAATTTAAAAAATTAATTTAAGTGAATCATGAACCTAACATAAAAACTAAAATTATAAACTTTCTGAAGGAAAGAGCTTCTTCTATTAGAATAAAAGAATAAAATATCTTTGTGATCTGGGAGAAGGGAAAGAGAGAGAGAACAAAAACAAACTATAATAGAAAGAAAGTTAAGAAATTTACCTTACTAAAATAATATGCAGTATAAAGAACATCTCAACAGTAAAATAAACAAATGAACAGACCAATGAAGATAAGCAAGGCTCTTAAACAGGCATCATACCAAGGACGCTATTCAAATGGCTAATAATAAAAAGAAGTGCTCAGCCCCGAATGGTGTGGCTCAGCAAATTGAACACCTACCGGCTTATGAACCAAAAGGTCACTGGTTTGATTCCCAAACAGGGCAGATGCCTGGGTTGTTGGCCATGTCCCCAGTTGGGGATGTGTGAGAGGCAACCACACGTTTCTTTTTCTTTCTCCCTCCCTTCCCCTCTCTCTAAAAATATATAACTAAAATTTTTAACAACAAAAGAAGAAGAAGAAGAGGAGGAGGAGGAGGAGGAGGAGGAATTACTTCACATTATTAGTTATCAGGGAAATGCAAATTAAGTTTATAGTACATTACCACTTTACTCCCATTGGAATGGCTAAAATTAAAAAGATCAATAACACCAAGTATTAGTGATAAGGTAGTACTGCAGGAACCCACTCTCACTTTGGAAACCTGTAATGTTGGTTCTCAACCTTGGTAGTACCCCAGGTGAAATGCGAAACTGTCACCCCACACACAGAGGTCAGGGAGAGACAGAAGCAAGGGACCAACCATGCTAGGTTGGTAGGTGGCAGGTTTAAGGGGACTTCTTATTTGCAAGAGGAATATATCTCCGCAGGTACCTGCCAGATCTTAAAACTTTATAGAGTCCTTAAGAAGATTCAGTCACATATTCACTCCAGATGGTCCTGACTCTCTCAAGGCCGCGTCTTTGAAATGGCTCCCTGCGTGGGAAATGGTGGGTGGAAGGTGCATTCCAAGCACAGGGTGGGGAGTGAGGAGCCTTTCATGGTCCAAGTCCAATCACAGGTCAATTGGCAGCCTAACTGATCAACTCCAACAATTAGGTAGTTTCATAGAAAATTAAGCAAACTTTATTTCATGACCTGGTAATTCTACTCAGTATGTACCCCAAACCACATGTCCCTAAAGGAATTGCATAAGAAGGTCCAAAGCAGCATTCTTCTGAATAGTATCTAGAAACAACCCAGATGTTCATCCACAGGGATAAACATATACACATTGTGGTGTACTTCTACAACAGAATACTAATGAGCAACAAAAAAGAAACGAACTATTGATAGATGTAACAACGAAAGCAAATCTCAAAAATCCTGGGATCGGGCTACAGAAGCCAAACAAAAGAGATTACATACTGCTTGAGAGTAACATGTTGCTGATGCTGCCTATATTCCACTGATCAAAACTAAGGTGCCTCAATATTCAATACAGCAAGGGTGTATAATTACCCCACAGGAGGAGAACCGAGTATTTTGAAAAATAACTCAATTTATCACACTTAGATTATGACATAGGGGTAACCTCCATGTTATAGAAATTATTGCTTTATGTTTTGAATTGACTTTTTTTTGCCAGATTTTAATTTATGTTTTGACTAGGTTTTGGCAATAGAGACTTAAAGTTTTTTGTTTTTGGTCCTATAATTAAGCAGGATCGATCGATACTCAATGCCGATCCTGTTGCAGGAATTTATCCATTCATTAGGTGTTTGGCTGCAGTGTATTATCTATTAGTTTTTTAAACAAAGAATTTGTGAACATTATAGTGTTCTGGGTTTTAAAATATTTTAAAGTATCTTTTTTGGCTACCTTTTAGCTTGAATAAATAAAGGTTGTATATGACTATGTATAAAGTTCTTGGGTTGTACTTTCTTGTTTTTTGTTTTTCTAGAAAAGTCAGAGCTAGTCACAATTACTGTATGTTACTTGATTGTTTTGCTTACAGACCTTCATTCCTCTGTTTTATTACAATTGTAAAATGCAGATGATAATATTGCCTATCCCAAGGCTGTAAGAATTAGAGGTATTATAGGTAAAATATAAAGTGACATTATTATCATAATTTATTGATCTGGTTCCATTTTATTGTGGAAATACTGGATCTCCTTTACCAGTCTTCTTAAACCACCTTTTTTTCCCTAATGTTTTAAAATCTAGGCTCATTTCATCTTACTACATTTTTGTATAATGTATACATTTTGTATACATTTTGTATAACTGCTTCAGTTATGCGGTGCTTTCAGTGCAGTTGCTTTTTTGTGCTACTTTCAACTGGAATCTCATTTCTGTGATTTCTTGTTTTCCTTCTAGTTCTTCCTGGAGCCTATCTAGCTGATTTCTCATTTTCTATTCTTTTTTATTTTATGCCTTCTCTGAATTCCAGTACCTCTGCTTTGTGTTTTTGTTTTAAAGAGGTACTTGATTCACTATGCTTTTCGTATACAGTACGCTATATGTGGTTACAATTTTTATTTGCTCCATGTCATTGTTTCTTTTATCCTTAAAAAAATAGATTTATGATGTTTTCACTGGTAATGATTCTTCATTTTTAAATGAGATGCATTGTTACTGTTTTCAGGAGAGTTTAATAAAGAGAGGACAGCTTTATAATCCAGATTAACAGGAGTTCTATTTATGATATAGGGATGTATAAGTTCTTTTAGCTTTTAGTTCTCTCTAGTTAATTGAAAATGGCAGTTAGTCTTTTTTTGCTATTCATCTTTGTCTCCCACTCATATGGTTGCTAAAATATACTTGTCTGTATGTTTCCAAAATTAGTTCCACTCTCTCAGATGTGAAGCCAAATATGAATCAAGGAGGTTTCTCCTACTTCATTTATCTTGCTTCAAGTATGTAAAAATTCTTTCAAATATTTTGGGGCATGCCACTTACTTAGAGAAGTATGCCCTATTAGCTTTTCTTGAGTTTTTCAGCTATAGCTGTCTCTTTTCATACCCTTTTGTCTTTCCTGTCTGACCTTCACAACTTTTTGTATCCTTTCTTTTGTTATTGATGTGAAGGTTCCAATTCCTCTAGGTTAATCAAAGGCAGATTTCTATTTCTCATATTACTTATAGAAAAAGCAATGTTTAGTATATTTCATTAAACCTGAAGTTCTTCCTGTCTTATAGTTATATATCCCAATCTATCAGGGTGCTTAACAGAACAAAAGGGTCTTAATTTTCCCATGTTCTGCCCAGGTTGGACAGTAGTGTGATTTTAAGCACCAATTTTCCCCTTCCTCATCATACATGTACTCACATATCTAAATAAATACCTACATGTGTAATTATTTATTTAGGAGCTAAACTAAAATTGAAAAAGTTAAAATATTTGTTGTGGTTGCTTATGCAAAAATGGAACCATTGAAATAAAAAATCTTGTCGATATACTGGATTCTAAGAAAGTACTCACCATCAGCAGGTCACAAACGCCAAGTGGGGAAAGATGCAGAGCATGGAATAGAAGTCTGGGGATTAGGCAGGTCAGGGGTGAATTCGTGATTGGTATGGGAGAAGAGATGAGGGGCGGTTAATCTGTTGATCCTTGAACTTGCATTTCTGAGCCACATGGGGCAATTGTGTGTGGATGTTTTGGTCTGGTTTATTTTATTTTTTTAAAGATTTTATTTCATTATTTTTAGAAAGAGGGGAAGGGAGAGAGGCAGAGAGGGAGAGAGACAACAATGTATGGTTGCTTTTCACCTGCCTCCAGCCACAGACCTGACTGGAGACCAGCTTTGCAACCTGGTTATGTGCCCTGGCTGGGGAATCGAACCTGCGATCTTTGGGTTCACAGGCCTGCGCCTTATCCACTGTGCTACCAGCCAGGGCTTGGTCTGGTTTAAAAGATGCTGTGTCAGCGGAAACAAGCAGGCCACATACATTCATTCCTCCATGCCCTATTTACCCTGCCAGCCTGGAAGGGTCTTACTCATTCTTTAAGGGACAGTTTAAAGGTGACCGGATTTCTCTAGCTTTCTACCATTTCCATATTTCACTTATTTTCCTCTTGTCTTTTTGCTTTCCCTAGCTATTCACCTATTATAGTGCTTAAAAGGTCCATTCAAATGATTATTTATTGGTGTGTTTTCTTTTTTAGATTATGAATTCTTTGGAGGCTAGGATTTAGTCTTAGGATTTTCAGTTCCTAGAATGCAACTTGAGATAAATTGAACTCTTAAAGTTCATACATGTCAATGAATCATTAAAAAAAAATAGCATTAAATATTCTGGTATGATGGATGCCTTAAGAATTTGATATTGGCTAGATCAAAAGTCTTTACAATGTTGCTTTAGTTACAATTTTTGAAGTAATAATTCAAATATCTGAGTGCATTTATCATTTCTATAATTCAAGTACCTAAAATATTAATTACAGTTATAAATACAGGATGGAGCAAAGGTAGGTTTACAGTTGTGAGTACAGGAAACAGTTTATTCTTGTATTACTACTTATTAATTATTGTATTATTTTCCATACAAACAACTGTAAGCCTACATTTTGCTCTACCCTGTACTTTATCAATACATATTTCATTCATTGCAAGTGCTAGCTGGTATGGCTCAGTGGATTGAGCAATTGAGCGCTGGCCTCTGAACCTGGGGCTTACTGGTTCAATTCTCGTAGCTCCCCCCATCATATTTTCCTAATTTCATTGATGGCCTGAAATCTCTTTCCTTTCAAAGGTGATTTTAGTTTTGGGAAAAGCCAGAAGTCACAGAGCACCAAATCTGGGCTGTAGGGCGGCTGAGTCACCTGGGTGATTTGATGTTTCCCTAAAAAACTCTGCATGCAAGTAACGCATGAGCGGGTGCGTTGTCATGATGAAGCTTCCAATCACCCATTGCCTGTAGCTGCGGCCTTCTGAATCATCCGTTTAGTTTCTGCAGAGGAATAGTCAAGCTTAGTGAAAACTTGGATGCAGATGTGTTACTCTACACTCTCAGCATTTTGAATGCGACAGCCACACAGTACACATGCTCACTCAATGGCATCTACCACCCCCACTGACTAGTACAGTGAAAATGTCATTGTTTACGCATATGCATTCCAGTCCACTAGCCTTGGCTGTCAGGTTTCATCGATGTCCCACAAAGTGTTCTTGTTGAATTAACAATGGTTGGACATTTTCCAGACAGACCTCACTTACACTATGACTATCCCGGTTTACTGCTCCGAGAGATCTTTCAGGCCCTGGTGAAGGAAAACTCAGCAACCTGAGGGTGGGCTCATCCTGAGTTGAGGTGAAGGGAGCAAGACTCAAAAGATTAAGGAGGCTAGAACTGGCAAGGCAGGGAACTAGAAAAGAACGCTTCCCAGAGAGAAAAATCTGGGAACCTGCAGAGGGTCCTCCTCAGGCATGCAGCTGAGTGCTAATCAGCTCCCACAGAGAGAAATAATTTGAGGCCAGGACAGAGCCACTGAAAAGATTAGAGGGTATGGCACCAGGTGCTCTCACAGAGCCAGGAAAAGTATTTGCACCCACCCACCAGAGCAGAAAACCTCCCCATTTGTGGGGGATCCACTGGGGTGCCGATTGGCCTTGGTTATTGAGAAAATTTAGCCTTAGGTTGTATGATCCTCCAGTCCTAAAAGGCCCAAAGAATCCTGGCAGCAAAATTAATGGATCAAAGTATACATATTTTCCATGTTGCTAAACCACTACGCAATTGGCCACTAAGAACTTTATCAAGTTACACTGTCCTTTTCTTTCACAGAGCCGCCATCAAGGGATTGATGCGTTACTTACATACAGAGGTTTTTAGGGAAACATCAAATCACCCAGGTGACTCAGACCCCCTACAGCCCAAATTTGGTGCTCTGTGACTTCTGGCTTTTCCCAAACCTAAAATCACCTTTGAAAGGAAAGAGATTTCAGGCCATCAATGAAATTAGGAAGATATTATGGGGCAGCTGATGGCAAGTGGGAGAACTCTGTGAGGTCCCAATGTGCCTACGTTGAAGGGACTGAGGTGTCATTGTTCTATGTACAAAGCTTCTTGTATCTTATACCTTCTTTAATAAATGTCTCTATTTTTCATGTTACATGCTGGATACCTTCTGGGCAGGCACTGTATAGTTCTTATGCTTTAGGGGTCATTGTCATTCACTGTCTCGTGTTGTGTCTTTAAAACTGTTGTTTCAAATATTTTGTCTGTTATTCTTGAGTGCTTTAGGCAAGAGGGTAAATGTGACTTGCTACATCATCTTGGCCAGAGGTGGAAGACAATAGCTTTTAAAAGAAAGCTAATTATATAGAGGGGATGCTTTTTAACCAGGGGTGATTGGAAACAGCTATTAAGTGCTGAAAACTATTTTGTAGCTGTTGAGTCTTTTGTGGTCAACTTGAATTTGTCTGTGAATGGGACAGAATCCAGGGTGTTAGGATATGGCTGGGGGTGACATGGGCAGTTGCAGCTCCTCCTTGGCATGCTTTACATTCTAAATGAACAGTTCTGGACAAGACTCAAGGTGCTGGTGCTGACATGGTAGGAAGGTGCCGACACTGGGTTCAGTTCTGTTATTTTAGGGGAATTTGACATTTTTCTTATTTCAGCATAATCCCTGATACTAAAGACCATTATACATATCCTAGCTCCTTCAGGTGTACACCTGGTCCTTCTCCTAAGCATTTGGACATAATCATTTCCCTTCAGGACTAACTGCTTTGCATAGTCTTATCTCTGTATAAATAGACCTGGTCACTAAGTCTTAGTACTTGTCTCATGTATACTTTTTTAACTGTTAGAACAAGCCCAAAGTTTTGAACAAGTCCAACATATTTTATACATTTTAAAGATTTTATTTTATTGTTTTTAGAGGCAGAGGAAGGGAGAGAGGCAAAGAGGGAGAGAGACATCAATGTATGGTAGCCTTTCACCAGTCCCCAGCTATGGACCTGGTTGGAGACCTGGCTTGCAACCTGGTTATGTGACCTGGCTGGGGAATCGAACCATAGACCTTTGGGTTCACAGGCTGGCGCTTTATCCACTGTGCCACCAGCCAGGGCCTGTTTTATATAATTTATTATAATGTCTTCCACTTTGCTGATTTTCCAGCAAGATACATTGAAATTTCATCTAGAATTCATGTTAGACACAAGCAATATGTATATCCAACTGAAGTTTACAGGTAAATCCCCATCATTTTTCTCCTTGAAAGTTCTGCCTTCTAAGTAAGTGTTCTGTGTAAAATGCTACTTTGTGTTGCTATTGTATGACTTTAAACCAAACCTAGTTTTGTCTCTGTTTGTGTAACACATTGCAAAAATTATATTACATTAAAAAAATAGTTTTCCAAGTTCTTTTCAGATATGACACATTTTCCTTCGTCATGAGCTAATGAAGCTAAACTTCCCGATTGGTTTGTGAATTTAAGATTGCATTAAGAGAAACATATAAACAAATCTCTTAATTTTGTTACTGACCCAGAAAGTAAAAAGATCTTGTTCATTTATCGATCCCAAAGATTCTTTTGGGATCGTTTCTACAAAATAAGAAGATTTGCTCCATCAAAGAAATAATAAACTGCCTTCCAGTAAGTTGCAAATGTGTATAAACAAATTGAGCGGGGAATTCTCTTGGCAGAGTTTGGTTAGATTTTTATCCAGATGATTTTATTTCCACACAAGCTTATATTCCAGTGAAGTTGAACAAATGTTTGAAGTGAAATGAATAGAAGGAAACCCCGGATGAGACTGTTGAATGGGACCTCACAGTTGCATGAAAATCTCCCTTAATGGTTGACTTGTTGTGTGAGGACACCCATTGGATGTCCAAGCTCAATTACAGGAAGCAAACTTCTTAGAACTGATTCATCGCAGACAAAAGTAATTGCATCTCTTACCAACAATCGCTAGTTAGAATGGATTTTCAACTTTGTTTTGGAAGAAGCGTACTTTATTTCACTCTGGTTCTTGCAATCTGTCCCCCAGATACTTCCTTGTAATTTTAGTGCTTATTTGCCAAAAAGCCACTTGACCAGTGAGCAGAAAATGTTTCCTGCTGAAGTCTTCAGATGTTTTCAAATAAAACTGATTGGTTGTCAGTAAATTTATGAGTCTGATTTGTCCAAGTAATTTATCTTAGATACAAAGAACCAGGTTTTTTATCAGAAGTATTTAAGTAGTTAAATACTTTTAGATGTGGTTTCTTAATAAGGGTTTTACAACGAGGCGGCACTAGCCAACTCCAGCGGGAGCCCCTGTCTCGGTGCTCTGTCTCCAGCCATCCCTCCTTGCTGGGCCAGGAGTCTCAGTTCTCCCCTCTCCCCAATTTTGTACCTCTCCAGGTTCCCCAGAACCATGGAATTCCCTGGGCCAGCTGAACAGCAGTTGTTCACCCCTGTGGCTATAGGGCCAAGAGGTGCTGTGGGCATGTTGTGATCAGGGCATGGAGACGAACTGCCTCCCCCAGATGTGGTACCAACCAGGTTCGGGTGGTGGTGGTGGGTGGGAGCTGCGGAGGCATATGGACCCTGGACTGCATTCTTCCTGGTCTGTGAGTGATAGAGGAGGGCCTTGCATGGGGAAGGAAGAAGTCATAAAAAACTGAAAATTATATATATGTTATTTTTCTTTCAGACCATATATAAAGGATATGAAAGGACATTGAGTTTAAATAAAAGTACCATGAGAAGATGACAAATCAAAATTGTCACAGGCAAGGGATCTGTCAATTATACATGTGAAGTTTGCCCTGATACCTCCTTTCACCTGCGTCCCTTCTCCTAGGCCTTGGAGACTCCGCTCAGAGAGCGCTCCTGGTCGAGGGGCCAGGAACAGCAGGAGGCAGCTGAAGGCCATTCACCAGTGGAGCAGAAGTAAGACTGACCATCACCAGTATCAGAACCATGATAGAATTAGTGGAAGACAATCAAGGGCTCCATGTCCTGGGAGAGACCAAAAAGGGCTCATTGTAATCTTCCTGCTAGAAATCAAGAGTGGGGAGGCCCTTGTAGTAATAGGAAACTGGGTTTGCCCTCTTGCTTTGTACCACAAAAACTGGACAAAATACATGAAACGATGGTTTATCAAGACTTGGGACATCAAGCAACCAAGCACAGGACTCCTGGAGAGAGAAGAAACTAATGAGGAGAGCCCTACAACTGGTCTGGCTTACTGCCCGTGAGGGTTCCCAGGCCCTGGGAGAGGAGGAACCTGGGTGGAAGCTGACGGTGCCCCTGATGGAGTAGATGGAGCTGAGAAGTCAGGCAGAGAAAGACAAATGGTGCATGGTATCACCTATGTGTGAGAAATTTTTAAAAGCCCAACTCATAAGAACAGAAAGCAGAATGGTGGTTACCAGGGGCAGATGAATGGGAGAGTTGGGGAGATATTGTGAAGGGTGCACACTTGCACCTCATAGAGAAGTCCATAGAAAGGTTCCAGAGTGCCAATGCATAGCATCATGGTTGTATTTTACGCTCTATTATAAATTTCAGAGCTGCTAAGAGACTAGATCTTCATTGTTCCCACCACTAAAGAAAATGATAATTATGTGATGTCATAGAGGTATTAGCTAGATGCTATGGTGGTAATCATATTGCAGTTACATCACTGTATTAAATCAATATGCTATACACCTTGAACTTACACAATGTTATGTGATAATTATATTGCAATAAAAAATGCTTAAAGGGCACAGTAGTCAAGGGGAGGGAGCTTCAGAGAACTTCAGAGATCTACAGAGGATCCCTGGAATTTTCCTCCACATGTGTGAGGGGATTACTGAGACCAAGGAAGAAAGGAACACTGAAGACAGTCAGAGGGAACAGTCCCCAAAAAGCCTAAATCCTTCTTTACCAAAGCTGAAACTCTCAGATTGAAAAAAAAAAAAAAAAAAAAAAAAAATCAGCGTGGTTGGAATATAAAATGGTACCTTGACAGGATAATCAAACACTTTAACATCAAATCAAAGCTTATTTGCCTGATTTTTTAAAAAGTTACTTTAAGTCTGTAATAAAAACTGACCCATGACCATTAGGAAGAGGTCTATAATTTATAAAACTTGTCAAAATTTGCTGTTTCATTTTTTTTTCTGTGTTCTGACAAGATGAATCACATATGAGCATTAAAAGCATTTTTTCCCTAAATTTCTTCCACTCTCATCCAAAACTGTAGATGAATCAAAGATACAAAAGCTACAAAGTGCTATAAAAACTTTTCACATGATATGATGCCATGAACTTAATGTTTCCAGGTTATGCAGGTCATTTTTACTGGTAAAAGGCCCAGTGAATTTTCAGTAAGGACTGAATAAAAGTGACCTGTTAAATTTTTCTGGATGCTGTGCTTAGTTTGCTAGGTGAATGTTAGTTCATGAGCCAAATTTAATATTCAGATAGGCAGGGCATTAAACATCAGTTGAAAGTTTGCCATAAAGCAGGCACTTTTCTAAGATTTTCACAATAATTCAGTGGTGCAGGTGCTATTATTCTTATGAACATTTTACCCCAGGATGACACTGATGTCCAGAGAAGTCAGGGTATTAATAGGAGACACTCAGTATGTGGTTCAGCATGAAATCTCACCCATTCTGATTAGAGGAGCCATTCGTCTGACTTCTCAATTTTATCAAGTTGGTCTGGTATTTTCGTTTTAATATTTCATGGAAATGAGGAACATATAAGCTTCTTTTATTAAAATTATTTGTCAATCAATACGACAAGTGAATTCTGAGTTAATCTCTTTAGATCAGGGTTCCTCTGGCCCTCTGAGCTGTGGGCTCAGTTTGAGAAAGCACTGGATTCGTGTGCTTCAGCCAAAGAACCAAGAGAATGTGACCATTTCCTCTTATTTAATTCCATATAAATTAGTTCAGAATTGTTTTTTAAATATGACATATTTTAAAATGCCCATGGATTCTATAAAAGTAATATATCTTATTTTCTGTAACAGCACATGCAATATACTCACAAACTTTCACTGATAATAAAAGTATGAAGTGTGCCATTTTAGTTAGCTTGGGCTTGCCATAATAAAATACCATACATTATTATGCCGTAAATAGCAGAAATTTATTGTCTACAGCTCTGGATGCTAGAGGCCCAAGATTTATTTGCCAGCATGATCAGTTTCTGGTAAAGACTCTTTGCCTGTCAGATGGCTGCCTTCTCTCTGACCTTACATGGACCTTACATGGTGGGGGTGAGAGGTGAAAAGAGAGAATGCAAGCTCTCTAGTCTCTTCTTATCAGGGCACTAATCCCACCACGAGGGCCCCACCCTCATGACCTCATCTAAACCTAACTATCTCCCACAGGTTTCATCTCTAAATTGCATCACACTGGGGATCAAGGCTTCAACATCTAAATTATGGGGGGAATAGTAAATTCAGTACATAGCAAGTGACTATATTCCTTTTTTAGAGTTGGCTTTCATGGAAAATAACTTCAATTCAAAGACTTCTGCCATCTTAAGAAGAATTAGAAAATTAAATAAATTTCTTTATTACTTAAATTTTTAAGAAGATGATTTTGCTCTCCCATTGTTATTTCAGTGAAAAAATATCTTTAGGTCTAGTAATAATAATGGGCTGGAGGTAAAAACATTTAGAGGAGGTCTTTCTTACTATTAAATTTACTTTTATGTAAAGTTTTATAATTTGAATTTTTATTTTATCACTTACAGAATATCACACAAAAAGATGTACATTTCAAAGAATAATGGGTCTCAGTAGTTCCTCTGGACAAAACCATCTGGATAAATGTCACAGAGAGCAATGTGACTTTCCAAAAGGATTATTATATGTGGGGCCTGAAGGTCAGTCACATTGGCATGGACAATCTGGGAGTAGAGAAGAGTACCATCAGAGGATGGGTAGTTTGTGCAGTAAATAGAAAAATTAGTGACCACAGCTTAGCATGTTAGAAATGTCCTTAAAATTCTCCTCCCTTTCCTCCTCAAAGCCTCCTTTCCTTCTAAATCCTTTAATATAGCTCATTCTGATTCTGTTAGAAGCTAATACAAAATGAGAAAATAACCATTTAGGTACAACACAAACCTTGTGCTTGTGTACCTTTATAACTACCCAGGAGATACGATTTTAGGGCTGAAAGAAAAAGTTCGCCAACCAGCTAATAGTCACAGAGTTAATACAGCTTTGAGAGGGACTAACAGCTCAGGTGTCCAGCCCTGAAGTCCATGCTTTTTACTACTCTGCTGAAGTCAGTTCATTCAAATGTAAATGGTTGTTGCGCAGGGGCAATCCTCAGATATTCAGGTAGGTCAAAGGAGCCCATGTGGTTTCTCACAGTGGGAAACTGGTTGGCTATGCTGCCTCTCTATCCAGAGGAATGATGGTTTCTCGCCCCTTGGCTGTTGGCTGCAAACAGCAAATTTGAAAACAAGAAATATCAAGTATCAAAAGGCAAATGGTATTACTTGTAATAAATTGGAAACTGTCCTAGAACATACCCCCAAATGACTAAAAAATCTTCTTTACTGTGGTAGGATGAAAAGTTTAAGGCATAAATTTCAGGATGATTTTAATATCTATTGCATGAGTAACCGAATGTGGATTATGGCTTTCTTGGTGTCTCAGAATTTTGGCTTAAGCTCAAAGCTGAAGATACAAGGTACTAAGTATCCCTAAGCCATTAATAGCTTCCAGGGCGTATGAAACGATGTTTGTTTCTACCACCACTGCTGGTCATCGTCTCTCTTCCACCCCAAACATTCTGTTCCCTTCTGTTGTCCAAAACCTTGAGGGAGGAAGGACATTCACAATTTATGGCTGGAGGTTCCCCCTTCTCTTGCCCTTGGAGGAGGAGACCGTGGTGTTTTACATCCAGGGAGCCAAGTCAACTTATATAAAATCCTCATGGAGACTGGGTGTGTCTCAGAGAAGGGTACAATGACACCCCTATCTCTGTTATTTGCTTATGCAGAATCTGGAGACTTGTTCTGTTGCTAAAAGCATGCTTTTGAAGGGTATCAGAATACATCTCTCCTAAACATGCCACTTGGCATAAAGATAACTTTGAGCTAAAGGCAAATCAACAGAGGCTGGGAGAATTTTCTGCCCTTTCCCTTGTCTGCCTAGGAGCAGGGCATAAATTTCCCTTTGCTTCCCACCCCCAACCAGGGTGAGAAGAGCAATTCTTATCACCACGATGGGGAGTGGACACCAAGACGGGTTGCCATAAACAGAGCTTATTAAAGAGCCTTTATTTTCTCTACTAGTTACCCTATATATTTGTTAGTCATTTTCCTACAACTTATCATCTCTTGAAGTCCAAAACCATTTTCCCTATGAGTCTAGCCACTTCTTTGAGTTTCCCTTCTTGTCTGTGAACTGCTGTATATGTAAATATTAATATGGTGTATCTTTTTTCCTGTTAAATCTGTCTTTTGTTAGCCTCTGGGTAGTTAATCTAAGCAGGCACAGGAAGAGTATTTTCAGCCCAACACTTTTTAGGTCTCCTTCATGACGGGAAAGAAAGGGAAGTGCTTGACTGAGCCTCCTAATGTTTGAAGCCACCTTGCGATAGGGCGAATACGTGATAGGAGATACATTTCCCTGGGTGTGCTCAGAGAAACTGAGGATTTCAGACACAGAAATGTCCAGAGTAAAACCTCATGTTACACCACTTATGTAGAAGCTGTGCTTTATTTAGATTTTTATTGCATTCAGTGCCTAGGATAGTGCTTTGCACTTTACTCACATACAATAAATGTTGGTTCTTGGGTAGGGGAGAGTGAAAAAACTTGGGGTATTACACAAATCTTGGTTTGCAGGTCTTCAAACTCAACTCTACCCAACAAAGTCTTATTAAAATAGGCAGTATCATAGGGAAAAGGCCGTTAGGAAAAAAGATGTTGAAAAAGGCTTCTTGCAGGGATGACAATGGACAAAAAGGTTGAGAGACACTGCTCCACGTGAAAAAGTATGTAGCACGTTATCTGTGCTTCTTCCTCATCCCTGTGTTTGTCTGTGGGGAACACAGTACTGTGCTCACTGTTTACACAGATGAAGTCCATACGCTTTCTTAAGGCGGGGTCTATGGTGTAGTCATGGTTATATTTCTCCATGTAGCAGCTTTTCCATATGGTTTGAAAACCTCTTTATTGACCTTAAGTTCAACTCCAATTCTGTATCTGACAAGCCTCCATGTGGCTGTTCACTTTTCCCTGGTGTAGTTACCTGAATCCTGGTTGCAGTTTCTTTGGAGGGACCATTACCCCATACCTTTGCTGGGTGTGCAGGGTGTTAACTCATGGCTTTCTGCCTCTCCTTCAATCAATTCATTTCAGACAGGAAACTCGGCTTACATTCTGGAACTAGGCAGGCTGTCACACATGGCTTTTACATTTTAAATGAAATAAAATCAAATGTAAAACAATTATGTTCCTCAGTATCACTCATTTCCAGGTTTCTCATTTTGAGAATCAGTGTGCTCAATAATGGCCAAAACGTGAAATTTCAAACTCACAAAGCTGTGGGAATTCCCTGTTGGTTCCCAGCTAAATTCACAACTTTCAGATGGCAAAGAAAACCTTTCTGTCCCAAGTTGAGTCTGCCCTGTTGTGGCAAGGTAGGTGATTTTTAACCAAGTTTGGGGGAAGGAGGGGAGTCACTCCAGGCACGAGTCCTGTCACAGCCTCCTGTTGTCCTAGCAGGTGGTCCAACATCAATGCCCGCAATTTGTCTTCCGCCTTTGGCAATTTCCAATGCCCCCGAATGAGTTGTTCTTGACATTTCCCCCCTACTTTTATATTATTCTTTGGGGAGAGAAATCATTGACCTCTTCATGCCTCCCAAATCAGAAGTCTTTCCAAGGATTAGCTTTTATTGGTATAGCCATTAACATGTAATTAACACTTCATAAGTGCTAATAATGTTATTCATATACTTATTAATTAAGTGACTGTTTGGTATAGAAAAGGAAATCAGATCATTTTTCTGGTAAAACCTTGTAAACCCTACCTGCATCTTTCTCTGAGTAGGATATCGCTGTTCTGCCAATGGTCTGTCAGGCTCTACATGATCAGGGACCCCTCTCCACCCTAATCTACTCTCTGACCAAATTTCCTGCAACCATGTTTATCACTCCCCTGTACATCCCAGATTTTTCAATACATATTTACTGAATTAGTTGAATAAATCAATGTACATTGCATTTAGCAAGGTGAAGAACACAACGGAACCAAAAGAGAGGCATGAAGAAGGTAAGACTAAGGTTTCTCTACTCTCCTCCCTCTAATTCTTCCCAGGTAAAAATGCTTATATACTGGGGATACTGATTATATTTGTAGGATTTCTTTGCCTTCTTATAATTCACTACAGGTGTGGATTGTCATTTCATGGAATGAAAGGGAAGTCAACTTGAAAAGAATAGGGAAAGATTTTTGTCATGAGAAAAGTTGTTTTGCCTATGTAAACCTCAGGAAAATCGAATACATGTACCATGAACCTGAGATATTCTCATTGCTTACTGTCGTGTGCTATGAAATCAATTAATACTTCCAAGTTCTGCAATCCATAGCAGCCTCTGCTTAATTACCTATGGGTCCCTTGGAGGACATGGTTCCTGAGGGAATGGGTTTGGTAATATTAACAAAAAATGTTAATGATAATTAACATTTAATAACAGTAATTAACATTTATTTGACACTGCTGGGTACCAGGCACTTTTAGAGGTATTTCACATGCATTTTCTTATTTGATCCTTCAATAACTCTATGATGCAATTGCTATTGTCTTGCCCATTTTCTTTATGAAGAAACTAAAGCGGAGCGAAGTTAATTGGTAGAAAATCATAAAAGTTAAGGTCCAAAATGAGTGGCATAAGAATTTAATGTTATTGGCCCTGGCTGAGTGGCACAGTTGGTTGGATCATCAAACTATATACCAAAAGGTTGAGCATATAATTCCTAGTTAGGGAACACACCGATGTTTGATTCCTGATCAGGGTGTGTACAGAGGGCAACTGATTGATGTATGTCTCTCTCCCTGTCTGCCCCTCCCTTCCTTGGGTGAGGATAAAAAGAATTCGGTGCCACTGGGCACGAAGGAGATCACCTAAACAATAATGCCATTATTTTCTCTGTCTCTATCCTAGGAAAACTTGCAGCTTACTATACTAAACCTGTGCAGAGCCTCAGGGAATTCCTCTAGACTGATAGTTCTCACAAGAGGGGATTTTTATCTCCTGGGGAATGTTTGACAATGTCTGAAGATATTTTTGTAGTTTTGATTGTCATACTGTGTGTGTGTGTGCATGTGTAAGGCAATACTGGCATCTAGTTGGTAGAGGCCAGGATGCTGCTAAGCATCCTAAGGTGCACAAGACAGCCTCAAACAACAGTGTTATGTGATTCCGTACGTCAGTAGTGCTAGGGTGAGAAACTCTACGGAAGACTCTGTCTTGCTCTCCTTTCTGAATCCCCTTTTCCTCTCCTGGCATCTCTAGTTTCTGTCCCATGTCCTTTTCTTGCTTTCTCTCTGTGTCCATCCTTCAGATGGTTGCTTCAGGGACTGTCAACATTGGCTTGATTATAACTTTGGAAAGATTTGGATGCTTCTGACTATAAGTAACAGAACTGGCAGTTCAGGTATGTCTGAACAAGTAGGGAATTAATCACATATACCTCGATTCTGTAGGTAGGGCAGGGATGACATAATCAGAGGTGAGGTAAGATTTCTTTTCTCTGCAACTAACTCTGCTTTTCCCTTGTACATTGCCAACTTACTCCTTAAGTTGGCTTCTTTCATGGTGGCGAGATGCAACCAGCCGCAAAAGGGGCATTCCCTTCATGACTCATATCTGCTAGAGAAAAACAGAAAACTCTCCTTTTCCCAATCATAGACTATGTCTTTTCCTTCCTTCTGATTAGGCCTGATACACACCCAAACCCGAATCAATAATGTCTGAAGTGGAATGCCATGTTCATTGGCTGATTGTTCAGGATCTATCACTAGAACGCTGCATAGGACGGGCAATTAAAATAAGGGTGAAGAAAGAAGAAAGAGAAGAATGGATGTTGGACAGGCCACCAGCTGAACCCTGCCTACTGTCTTGAAGAAGTTTTTTTGTTCTATTCCTTGCAGCCAATGAGCCAGTCACATCCTTCCATCCCTGTCTTTACCTTTAGCTTCTGGAATCACAACCCAGATATCTCATCTCATTTTTTAACAAACCCAGATGAAATCATTAAGAATGAAATTAATATGAAACTCTTAGAGGATGTGAAACTTGAAATGGGCCTTGAAGCATATCAAAGATTCAGGCAGGCAAAATGCTTTTCAAGGCAACAGATTATGAAACAAAATGATTAGAAGGAAGATAACTTTTTTCTTTTTAAAGGAATTATAGCATATGACATAAAATCCTTTTAGCAAAAAAAAAAAAAGAGTTTCATTTTCTTTCATATATCAGGGCAACAGATTTATTGTAAAAATAACCTGATTTTTAAATAGTTGTATCAAACTCAGTCTGTTCTATGAAGAACATTTTATGGTACTATATCCTGTATTATAATAAATTATGTGACCCAAATACAATATCTATTGAATCTGTCTTCAAGAAAACCTGCACTTCTAAGAGTGGAAGTATGACAAGGTGCCCAAAAAGTAGAAAAAAATCCTATATTTTAAAAACAGTCCTTTCTTCAGTTGTTGATTTAAATTTTACTCATGTAATTAAGTTAGTTTCCATTTGACTTTTGCTTCTAGAGGCTAATCTTTGTAAAAATATACAAATGGCATACAATAATATATTCCTTAAGCATTATGATGTATGCCAAGTTACTATAATCTACTTTGAACTTATGAAAGATGATAGACAAACCACATTGCCAGGGAAAGGTTAATTTTATCACTTTCTTTGGGTTCGATACACCAAAGTCCTTGAGTATAGATAATGAATACTCTCACTCCCAGAAGTGACAATTCTGCAAAGAATTTCTTATTATGTTAAGCATAGTTTAAGTCTTTCATGTGTTCATATTCATTTTTACATATTACATGAAATAGAAATCCACAGACAATGCAAAAAACAACAGCAAGTATCAATACCTTTTGTCCTTTTGCTTTTTGTGTGTCATTTGTCATTTTTATTTATTTTATGTTACTATTTGTTATTAGATCAGAAAATGGGCAAAGGCAAAAGGTTAAAGTAAGATAAATCTATTTGTTTCTTTCTTACTGCTCTGCTAAATTATACATTTTTCTGAGGTAAGTTATTTGTGAAAAATGAAATTTTGGGATTTGCTTTGGATTAGAGCTTATGTGTGTGTGTGTTTTTTTTTTTTTTTTAATTTTATTGTTGTTGTATTACATCCATCCCCTTTTTGCTCCCCTCTCTCCCCCTCCCCACCCACCCATTCCCCCCAAAGTCAATCCCACCTGTTGTCCATGTCCATGGTTCCTTTATACTAGATTCCTGTCTAAGCTGCTCCCCTTCTTTCCCTCTGCCTCCCCCCTCCCCCCAACCCCTTTCCCCCTGACCACTGAAGGCCTATTCCTTATATTCATATAATTGGTTCTGTTTTGCCTGTTGTTAGTTTTGCTCATTATTGTCCTGTAATGGGTGAGTTCATATGATACCTGTCCTTCACTGACTGGCTTATTTCACTAAGCATAATACTCTCCAGTTCCATCCATGTTGTTGCAAAGGGTACAAGTTCCTTCTTTCTTTCTGCCATATAGAATTCCATTGTGTAAACGTACCAAAGTTTTTTGATCCAATCATCCACCGATGGGCACTTAGGCTGTTTCCAGCACCTGGCTATTGTAAATAGTGCTGCTATGAACATAGGTGTGCATAGGTTCTTATGAATTGGTGTCTCAGGCTTCTTTGGGTATAGTCCAAGTAGTGGAATTGCTGGATCAAAAGGCAGTTCCATTTTTAGTTTTTTAAGGAAA